>CM041208.1:11406547-11931616 GCA_023065735.1 Coffea humblotiana | reverse complement strand
AAAACTTGCGGGGCTAGGGTTTCTTTTCCTTCTTGTCGCATCTTGCGTTGGATTGTCGTGTGTAGCAATCTGTCCAGGGTTATTTTCTCCGTTATTTGCTGTTAGTTTGTCTTGATTGTGGTCTATTCTAGTGGGATATTGTGTCGTTGGGGTTACACAACAACCCAGCAAAAAAAAACGTTCAAAGGTACCGCATACCTTGTTGGGCTGATTGTCGGCCAAGTAAGAGAAAAGGGCTGGCCGAAATTCACTTAATGCTTCCAGCTTTATTAGGTCTTAGTCAAGGCTACAAATAGCCTTAAGTTATTGTTTACATTCAGTTTTTTGGTGAATTACATAAAATTTCAGAATTTTCGTCTTCCATTAAGGCAGAATTCCTTTAACTTGTGAAACTAAGTTGAACATCTTAGAGTGGTTCCTAGGTGTTTCTTGACTTATCAATCAACTCTCACACTTGATTGTTCATCGTCTACCGTTGTTCAACTTCCGTCAATTCCACAACGTGTCCGCTAAGATCCTAATTGCTTCCGCGCACATCATCTGGTATCAGAGCAAGGTTAGAGGTATCACGTATATCCCTTTTATTGTCTTCGAGTCTGTCTTTTATCTTCCATTGTCGTAGCTACGTATTAGGGTTTGTGTTGGGCGTTGGTTTCTTGTCAAGTCCGAAACTGTTTTCTTTGTTTGCCTTCATTGTTGCCTTTGTTGTTTAGTTGCTGTCCGCATCTTGTCTGTCCAGATTTGTCTTCGTGCATCGTGTTTTGGGTGTTGCTTGTCCGTGTCTTGTCCAACAAAAAAAAACCTTGCGGCGGCTAGGGTTTCTTTTCCTTCTTGTCGCATCTTGCGTTGGATTGTCGTGTGTAGCAATCTGTCCAGGGTTATTTTCTCCGTTATTTGCTGTTAGTTTGTCTTGATTGTGGTCTATTCTAGTGGGATATTGTGTCGTTGGGGTTACACAACAACCCAGCAAAAAAAAAATTCAAAGGTACCGCATACCTTGTTGGGCTGATTTTCGGCCAAGTAAGAGAACAAGGGCTGGCCGAAATTCACTTAATGTTCCAAGCTTTATTAGGTCTTAGTCAAGGCTACAAATAGCCTTAAGTTATTGTTTACATTCAGTTTTTTGGTGAATTACAATAAAATTTCCAGAATTTTCGTCTTCCATTAAGGCAGAATTCCTTTAACTTGTGAAAGCTAAGTTGAACATCTGAAATGGTTCCTAGGTGTTTCTTGACTTATCAATCAAGCTCTCACACTTGATTGTGGCGTCCTCTACCGTTGAATTCGTTCTTGAGTGGTCCAAGTTTGGGTTCAACTCCGTCAATTCCACAACGTGTCCGCTAAGATCCTAAGTTGCTTCCGCGCTCACATCATCTGGTATCAGAGCAAGGTTAGAGGTATCACGTATATCCCTTTTATTGTTTCGAGTCTGTCTTTTATCTTCCATTGTCGTAGCTACGTATTAGGGTTTGTGTTGGGCCGTTGGTTTCTTGTCAAGTCCGAAACTGTTTTCTTTTTGCTTCATTGTTGCCTTTGTTGTTTAGTTGCTGTCCGCATCTTCTCTGTCCAGATTTTTTCGTGCATCGTGTTTTGGGTGTTGCTTGTCCGTGTCTTGTCCAACAAGAAAAAAAAAAAAACTTGCGGCGGCTAGGGTTTCTTTTCCTTCTTGTCGCATCTTGCGTTGGATTGTCGTGTGTAGCAATCTGTCCAGGGTTATTTTCTCCGTTATTTGCTGTTAGTTTGTCTTGATTGTGGTCTATTCTAGTGGGATATTGTGTCATTGGGGTTACACAACCCCAGCAAAAAAAAAACGTTCAAAGGTACCGCATACCTTGTTGGGCTGATTTCGGCCAAGTAGAGAACAAGGGCTGGCCGAAATTCACTTAATGTTTCCAAGCTTTATTAGGTCTTAGTCAAGGCTACAAATAGCCTTAAGTTATTGTTTACATTCATTGTTTTTTGGTGAATTACAATAAAATTTCAGAATTTTCGTCTTCCATTAAGGCAGAATTCCTTTAACTTGTGAAATAAGTTGAACATCTCTAGAGTGGTTCCTAGGTGTTTCTTGACTTATCAATCAAGCTCTCACACTTGATTGTGTTCATCGTTCTTGACCGTTTGGGTTCAACTCCGTCAATTCCACAACGTGTCCGCTAAGATCCTAAGTTGCTTCCGCGCTCACATCATCTGGTATCAGAGCAAGGTTAGAGGTATCACGTATATCCCTTTTATTTCTTCGAGTCTGTCTTTTATCTTCCATAGTCGTAGCTACGTATTAGGGTTTGTGTTGGGCGTTGGTTTCTTGTCAAGTCCGAAACTGTTTTCTTTGTTTGCCTTCATTGTTGCCTTTGTTGTTTAGTTGCTGTCCGCATCTTGTCTGTCCAGATTTGTCTTCGTGCATCGTGTTTTGGGTGTTGCTTGTCCGTGTCTTGTCCAACAAAAAAAAACTTGCGGCGGCTAGGGTTTCTTTTCCTTCTTGTCGCATCTTGCGTTGGATTGTCGTGTGTAGCAATCTGTCCAGGGTTATTTTCTCCGTTATTTGCTGTTAGTTTGTCTTGATTGTGGTCTATTCTAGTGGGATATTGTGTCATTGGGGTTACACAACAACCCAGCAAAAAAAAACGTTCAAAGGTACCGCATACGTTGTTGGGCTGATTTCGGCCAAGTAAGAGAACAAGGGCTGGCCGAAATTCACTTAATGTTTCCAGCTTTATTAGGTCTTAGTCAAGGCTACAAATAGCCTTAAGTTATTGTTTACATTCAGTTTTTTGGTGAATTACAATAAAATTTCAGAATTTTCGTCTTCCATTAAGGCAGAATTCCTTTAACTTGTGAAAGCTAAGTTGAACATCTTAGAGTGGTTCCTAGGTGTTTCTTGACTTATCAATCAACTCTCACACTTGATTGTGGCATCGTCTACCGTTGTTCAATTCCGTCAATTCCACAACGTGTCCGCTAAGATCCTAAGTTGCTTCCGCGCTCACATCATCTGGTATCAGAGCAAGGTTAGAGGTATCACGTATATCCCTTTTATTGCTTCGAGTCTGTCTTTTATCTTCCATTGTCGTAGCTACGTATTAGGGTTTGTGTTGGGCCGTTGGTTTGTTCAAGTCCGAAACTGTTTTCTTTGTTTGCCTTCATTGTTGCCTTTGTTGTTTAGTTGCTGTCCGCATCTTGTCTGTCCAGATTTGTCTTCGTGCATCGTGTTTTGGGTGTTGCTTGTCCGTGTCTTGTCCAACAAAAAAAAAAAAAAAACTTGCGGCGGCTAGGGTTTCTTTTCCTTCTTGTCGCATCTTGCGTTGGATTGTCGTGTGTAGCAATCTGTCCAGGGTTGTTTTCTCTTTTATTTGCTGTTAGTTTGTCTTGATTGTGGTCTATTCTAGTGGGATATTGTGTCGTTGGGGTTACACAACAACCCAGCAAAAAAAAAATTCAAAGGCCGCTACCTTGTTGGGCGATTTTCGGCCAAGTAGAGAACAAGGGCTGGCCGAAATTCACTTAATGTTTCCAAGCTTTATAGGTCTTAGTCAAGGCTACAAATAGCCTTAAGTTATTGTTTACATTCAGTTTTTTGGTGAATTACAATAAAATTTCCAAATTTTCGTCTTCCATTAAGGCAGAATTCCTTTAACTTGTGAAAGCTAAGTTGAACATCTGAGTGGTTCCTAGGTGTTTCTTGACTTATCAATCAAGCTCTCACACTTGATTGTGGCGTCCTCTACCGTTGAATTCGTTCTTGAGTGGTCCAAGTTTGGGTTCAACTCCGTCAATTCCACAACGTGTCCGCTAAGATCCTAAGTTGCTTCCGCGCTCACATCATCTGGTATCAGAGCAAGGTTAGAGGTATCACGTATATCCCTTTTATTGTTTCGAGTCTGTCTTTTATCTTCCATAGTCGTAGCTACGTATTAGGGTTCGTGTTGGGCCGTTGGTTTCTTGTCAAGTCCGAAACTGTTTTCTTTTTGCTTCATTGTTGCCTTTGTTGTTTAGTTGCTGTCCGCATCTTCTCTGTCCAGATTTTTTCGTGCATCGTGTTTTGGGTGTTGCTTGTCCGTGTCTTGTCCAACAAGAAAAAAACAAAAAAAACTTGCGGCGGCTAGGGTTTCTTTTCCTTCTTGTCGCATCTTGCGTTGGATTGTCGTGTGTAGCAATCTGTCCAGGGTTATTTTTCCGTTATTTGCTGTTAGTTTGTCTTGATTGTGGTCTATTCTAGTGGGATATTGTGTCATTGGGGTTACACAACACCCAGCAAAAAAAAACGTTCAAAGGTACCGCATACGTTGTTGGCTGATTTCGGCCAAGTAGAGAACAAGGGCTGGCCGAAATTCACTTAATGTTTCCAGCTTTATTAGGTCTTAGTCAAGGCTACAAATAGCCTTAAGTTATTGTTTACATTCAGTTTTTTGGTGAATTACAATAAAATTTCAGAATTTTCGTCTTCCATTAAGGCAGAATTCCTTTAACTTGTGAAAGCTAAGTTGAACATCTTAGAGTGGTTCCTAGGTGTTTCTTGACTTATCAATCAACTCTCACACTTGATTGTGGCATCGTCTACCGTTGTTCAACTTCCGTCAATTCCACAACGTGTCCGCTAAGATCCTAATTGCTTCCGCGCCACATCATCTGGTATCAGAGCAAGGTTAGAGGTATCACGTATATCCCTTTTATTGCTTCGAGTCTGTCTTTTATCTTCCATTGTCGTAGCTACGTATTAGGGTTTGTGTTGGGCGTTGGTTTCTTGTCAAGTCCGAAACTGTTTTCTTTGTTTGCCTTCATTGTTGCCTTTGTTGTTTAGTTGCTGTCCGCATCTTGTCTGTCCAGATTTTCTTCGTGCATCGTGTTTTGGGTGTTGCTTGTCCGTGTCTTGTCCAACAAAAAAAAAAACTTGCGGCGGCTAGGGTTTCTTTTCCTTCTTGTCGCATCTTGCGTTGGATTGTCGTGTGTAGCAATCTGTCCAGGGTTGTTTTCTCCGTTATTTGCTGTTAGTTTGTCTTGATTGTGGTCTATTCTAGTGGGATATTGTGTCGTTGGGGTTACACAACAACCCAGCAAAAAAAAAATTCAAAGGCCGCATACCTTGTTGGGATTTTCGGCCAAGTAGAGAACAAGGGCTGGCCGAAATTCACTTAATGTTTCCAGCTTTATTAGGTCTTAGTCAAGGCTACAAATAGCCTTAAGTTATTGTTTACATTCAGTTTTTTGGTGAATTACAATAAAATTTCCAGAATTTTCGTCTTCCATTAAGGCAGAATTCCTTTAACTTGTGAAAGCTAAGTTGAACATCTGAAATGGTTCCTAGGTGTTTCTTGACTTATCAATCAAGCTCTCACACTTGATTGTGGCGTCCTCTACCGTTGAATTCGTTCTTGAGTGGTCCAAGTTTGGGTTCAACTCCGTCAATTCCACAACGTGTCCTCTAAGATCCTAAGTTGCTTCCGCGCTCACATCATCTGGTATCAGAGCAAGGTTAGAGTATCACGTATATCCCTTTATTGTTTTCGAGTCTGTCTTTTATCTTCCATAGTCGTAGCTACGTATTAGGGTTCGTGTTGGGCCGTTGGTTTCTTGTCAAGTCCGAAACTGTTTTCTTTTTGCTTCATTGTTGCCTTTGTTGTTTAGTTGCTGTCCCATCTTCTCTGTCCAGATTTTTTTCGTGCATCGTGTTTTGGGTGTTGCTTGTCCGTGTCTTGTCCAACAAGAAAAAACAAAAAAAAACTTGCGGCGGCTAGGGTTTCTTTTCCTTCTTGTCGCATCTTGCGTTGGATTGTCGTGTGTAGCAATCTGTCCAGGGTTATTTTCTCCGTTATTTGCTGTAGTTTGTCTTGATTGTGGTCTATTCTAGTGGGATATTGTGTCATTGGGGTTACACAACACCCAGCAAAAAAAAACGTTCAAAGGTACCGCATACGTTGTTGGGCTGATTGTCGGCCAAGTAGAGACAAGGGCTGCCGAAATTCACTTAATGTTTCCAGCTTTATTAGGTCTTAGTCAAGGCTACAAATAGCCTTAAGTTATTGTTTACATTCAGTTTTTTGGTGAATTACATAAAATTTCAGAATTTTCGTCTTCCATTAAGGCAGAATTCCTTTAACTTGTGAAAGCTAAGTTGAACATCTTAGAGTGGTTCCTAGGTGTTTCTTGACTTATCAATCAAGCTCTCACACTTGATTGTGGCATCCTCTACCGTTGTTTTCAATTCGTCAATTCCACAACGTGTCCGCTAAGATCCTAATTGCTTCCGCGCCACATCATCTGGTATCAGAGCAAGGTTAGAGGTATCACGTATATCCCTTTTATTGCTTCGAGTCTGTCTTTTATTTCCATTGTCGTAGCTACGTATTAGGGTTTGTGTTGGGCGTTGGTTTGTTGTCAAGTCCGAAACTGTTTTCTTTGTTTGCCTTCATTGTTGCCTTTGTTGTTTATTGCTGTCCGCATCTTGTCTGTCCAGATTTGTCTTCGTGCATCGTGTTTTGGGTGTTGCTTGTCTGTGTCTTGTCCAACAAAAAAAAACTTGCGGCGGCTAGGGTTTCTTTTCTTCTTGTCGCATCTTGCGTTGGATTGTCGTGTGTAGCAATCTGTCCAGGGTTGTTTTCTCCGTTATTTGCTGTTAGTTTGTCTTGATTGTGGTCTATTCTAGTGGGATATTGTGTCGTTGGGGTTACACAACAACCCAGCAAAAAAAAATTCAAAGGTCCGCATACCTTTTGGGCGATTTTCGGCCAAGTAGAGAACAAGGGCTCCGAAATTCACTTAATGTTTCCAGCTTTATTAGGTCTTAGTCAAGGCTACAAATAGCCTTAAGTTATTGTTTACATTCAGTTTTTTGGTGAATTACAATAAAATTTCCAGAATTTTCGTCTTCCATTAAGGCAGAATTCCTTTAACTTGTGAAAGCTAAGTTGAATCTGAGTGGTTCCTAGGTGTTTCTTGACTTATCAATCAAGCTCTCACACTTGATTGTGGCGTCCTCTCTACTTGAATTCGTTCTTGAGTGGTCCAAGTTTGGGTTCAACTCCGTCAATTCCACAACGTGTCCGCTAAGATCCTAAATTGCTTCCGCGCTCACATCATCTGGTATCAGAGCAAGGTTAGAGGTATCACGTATATCCCTTTTATTGCTTCGAGTCTGTCTTTTATCTTCCATTCGTAGCTACGTATTAGGGTTTGTGTTGGGCCGTTGGTTTCTTGTCAAGTCCGAAACTGTTTTCTTTTTGCTTCATTGTTGCCTTTGTTGTTTAGTTGCTGTCCCATCTTCTCTGTCCAGATTTTTTCGTGCATCGTGTTTTGGGTGTTGCTTGTCCGTGTCTTGTCCAACAAGAAAAAAACAAAAAAAAACTTGCGGCGGCTAGGGTTTCTTTTCCTTCTTGTCGCATCTTGCGTTGGATTGTCGTGTGTAGCAATCTGTCCAGGGTTATTTTCTCCGTTATTTGCTGTTAGTTTGTCTTGATTGTGTCTATTCTAGTGGGATATTGTGTCATTGGGGTTACACAACAACCCAGCAAAAAAAAACGTTCAAAGGTACCGCATACGTTGTTGGGCTGATTGTCGGCCAAGTAGAGAACAAGGGCTGGCCGAAATTCACTTAATGTTTCCAGCTTTATTAGGTCTTAGTCAAGGCTACAAATAGCCTTAAGTTATTGTTTACATTCAGTTTTTTGGTGAATTACAATAAAATTTCAAATTTTCGTCTTCCATTAAGGCAGAATTCCTTTAACTTGTGAAAGCTAAGTTGAACATCTTAGAGTGGTTCCTAGGTGTTTCTTGACTTATCAATCAAGCTCTCACACTTGATTGTGGCGTCCTCTACCGTTGAATTCGTTCTTGAGTGGTCCAAGTTTGGGTTCAACTCCGTCAATTCCACAACGTGTCCGCTAAGATCCTAAGTTGCTTCCGCGCTCACATCATCTGGTATCAGAGCAAGGTTAGAGGTATCACGTAATCCCTTTTATTGTTTTCGAGTCTGTCTTTTATCTTCCATTGTCGTAGCTACGTATTAGGGTTTGTTGGGCCGTTGGTTTCTTGTCAAGTCCGAAACTGTTTTCTTTTTGCCTTCATTGTTGCCTTTGTTGTTTAGTTGCTGTCCGCATCTTCTCTCCAGATTTTTTCGTGCATCGTGTTTTGGGTGTTGCTTGTCCGTGTCTTGTCCAACAAGAAAAAACAAAAAAAAACTTGCGGCGGCTAGGGTTTCTTTTCCTTCTTGTCGCATCTTGCGTTGGATTGTCGTGTGTAGCAATCTGTCCAGGGTTATTTTCTCCGTTATTTGCTGTTAGTTTGTCTTGATTGTGGTCTATTCTAGTGGGATATTGTGTCATTGGGGTTACACAACAACCCAGCAAAAAAAAACGTTCAAAGGTACCGCATACGTTGTTGGGCTGATTTCGGCCAAGTCAGAGAACAAGGGCTGCCGAAATTCACTTAATGCTTCCAGCTTTATTAGGTCTTTGTCAAGGCTACAAATAGCCTTAAGTTATTGTTTACATTCAGTTTTTTGGTGAATTACAATAAAATTTCAGAATTTTGTCTTTCCATTAAGGCAGAATTCCTTTAACTTGTGAAAGCTAAGTTGAACATCTTAGAGTGGTTCCTAGGTGTTTCTTGACTTATCAATCAAGCTCTCACACTTGATTGTGGCGTCCTCTACCGTTGAATTCGTTCTTGAGTGGTCCAAGTTTGGTTCAACTCCGTCAATTCCACAACGTGTCCGCTAAGATCCTAAATTGCTTCCGCGCTCAATCATCTGGTATCAGAGCAAGGTTAGAGGTATCACGTATATCCCTTTTATTGCTTCGAGTCTGTCTTTTATCTTCCATAGTCGTAGCTACGTATTAGGGTTTGTGTTGGGCCGTTGGTTTCTTTCAAGTCCGAAACTGTTTTCTTTGTTTGCCTTCATTGTTGCCTTTGTTGTTTAGTTGCTGTCCATCTTCTCTGTCCAGATTGTCTTCGTGCATCGTGTTTTGGGTGTTGCTTGTCTGTGTCTTGTCCAAAAAAAAAAAAAAAAAAACTTGCGGCGGCTAGGGTTTCTTTTCCTTCTTGTCGCATCTTGCGTTGGATTGTCGTGTGTAGCAATCTGTCCAGGCTATTTTCTCCTTTATTTGCTGTTAGTTTGTCTTGATTGTGGTCTATTCTAGTGGGATATTGTGTCATTGGGGTTACACAACAACCCAGCAAAAAAAAAAGTTCAAATATCGCATACGTTGTTGGGCTGATTTCGGCCAAGTAAGAGAACAAGGGCTGGCCGAAATTCACTTAATGCTTCCAGTTTTATCAGGTCTTAGTCAAGGCTACAAATAGCCTTAAGTTATTGTTTACATTCAGTTTTTGGTGAATTACAATAAAATTTCCAAATTTTCGTCTTCCGTTAAGGCAGAATTCCTTTAGCTTGTGAAAGCTAAGTTGAACATCTTAGAGTGGTTTCCTAGGTGTTTCTTGACTTATCAATCAAGCTCTCACACTTGATTGTGGCTCCTCTACCGTTGAATTCGTTCTTGAGTGGTCCAAGTTTGGGTTCAACTCCGTCAATTCCACAACGTGTCCGCTAAGATCCTAATTTGCTTCGCGCTCACATCATCTGGTATCAGATCGTGTTAGAGGTATCACGTATATCCCTTTTATTGTCTTCGCGTCTGTCTTTTATCTTCCATAGTCGTACCTACATATTAGGGTTGTGTTGGGCCGTTGGTTTTTGTCAAGTCCGAAACTGTTTTCTTTGTTTGCTTTCGTTGTTGCCTTTGTTGTTTAGTTGCTGTCCCCATCTTCTCTCCCCAGGTTTTTTTCATTCATCGTGTTTTGGGTGTTGCTTGTCCGTGTCTTGTCCAACAAGAAACAAACAAAAAAAACTTGCGGCGGTTAGGGTTTCTTTTCCTTCTTGTCGCATCTTGCGTTGGATTGCCATGTGTAGCAATCTGTCCAGGGTAATTTTCTCGTTATTTGCTGTTAGTTTGTCTTGATTGTGGTCTATTCTAGCTGGGATATTGTGTCATTGGGATTACACAACAACCCAGCAAAAAAAAAAAGTTCAAAGGTACCGCATACGTTGTTGGGCGGATTTCCGGCCAAGTAACAGAACAAGGCTGGCCGAAATTCACTTAATTCTTCCAAGCTTTATCAGGTCTTAGTCAAGACTACAAATAGCCTTAAGTTATTGTTTACATTCAGTTTTTTGGTGAATTACAATAAAATTTTACAGAATTTTCGTCTTCCATTAGTCTGTCTTTTATCTTCCATTGTCGTAGCAACGTTTTAGGGTTTGTGTTGGGCCGTTGGTTTCTTGTCAAGTCCGAAACTGTTTTCTTTGTTTGCCTTCATTGTTGCCTTTGTTGTTTAGTTGCTGTCCACATTTCTCTGTCCAGATTCGTCTTCGTGCATCGTGTTTTGGGTGTTGCTTGTCTGTGTCTTGTCCATTAATAAAAAAAAAAAAAAACATGCGGCGGCTAGGGTTTCTTTTCCTTCTTGTCGCATCTTGTAGTGGATTGTTGTGTGTAGCAATCTGTCAAGGGCTATTTTCTCCTTTATTTGCTGTTAGTTTGTCTTGATTTGTGGTCTATTCTAGTGGATATTGTGTCGTTGGGGTTACACAACAACCCAGCAAAAAATAAAAAGTTCAAATTTATCGCATACGTTGTTGGGCTGATTTACGACCAAGTAAGAGAACAAGGGCTGGCCGAAATTCACTTAATGCTTCCAAGTTTTATCAGGTCTTAGTCACGGCTACAAATAGCCTTAAGTTATTGTTTACATTCAGTTTTTTTGGTGAATTACAATAAAATTTCCAAAATTTTCGTCCTCCGTTAAGGCAGAATTCCTTTAGCTTGTGAAAGCTAAGTTGAACATCTTAGAGTGGTTCCTAGGTGTTTCTTGACTTATCAATCAAGCTCTCACACTAGATTGTGGCTTCCTCTACCGTTGAATTCGTTCTTGAGTGGTCCAAGTTTGGGTTCAACTCCGTCAATTCCACAACGTGTCCGCTAAGATCCTAATTTGCTTCCGCGCTCACTTCATCTGGTATCAGATCATGGTTAGAGGTATCACGTATATCCCTTTTATTGTCTTCGCGTCTGTCTTTTATCTTCCATAGTCGTACCTACATATTAGGGTTTGTGTTGGGCCGTTGGTTTGTTGTCAAGTCCGAAACTGTTTTCTTTGTTTGCTTTCGTTGTTGCCTTTGTTGTTTAGTTGCTGTCCGCATCTTCTAAGTCCAGATTTGTCTTCGTGCATCGTGTTTTGGGTGTTGCTTGTCCGTGTCTTGTCCAACAAGAAAAAAACAAAAAAAAACTTGCGGCGGCTAGGGTTTCTTTTCCTTTTTGTCGCATCTTGCGTTGGATTGTCGTGTGTAGCAATTTGTCCAGGGTTATTTTCTCTGTTATTTGCTATTAGTTTGTCTTGTATTGTGGTCTATTCTAGTGGGATATTGTGTTATTGGGGTTACACAACAACCAGCAAAAAAAAAAGTTCAAAGGTACCGCATACGTTGTTGGGCGGATTTTTCGCCAAGTAAGAGGACAAGGGCTGACCGAAATTCACTTAATGCTTCCAAGTTTTATCAGGTCTTAGTCACGGCTACAAATAGCCTTAAGTTATTGTTTACATTCAGTTTTTTGGTGAATTACAATAAAATTTCCAAAATTTTCGTCCTCCGTTAAGGCAGAATTCCTTTAGCTTGTGAAAGCTAAGTTGAACATCTTAGAGTGGTTCCTAGGTGTTTCTTGACTTATCAATCAAGCTCTCACACTAGATTGTGGCTTCCTCTACCGTTGAATTCGTTCTTGAGTGGTCCAAGTTTGGGTTCAACTCCGTCAATTCCACAACGTGTCCGCTAAGATCCTAATTTGCTTCCGCGCTCACTTCATCTGGTATCAGATCATGGTTAGAGGTATCACGTATATCCCTTTTATTGTCTTCGCGTCTGTCTTTTATCTTCCATAGTCGTACCTACATATTAGGGTTTGTGTTGGGCCGTTGGTTTGTTGTCAAGTCCGAAACTGTTTTCTTTGTTTGCTTTCGTTGTTGCCTTTGTTGTTTAGTTGCTGTCCGCATCTTCTAAGTCCAGATTTGTCTTCGTGCATCGTGTTTTGGGTGTTGCTTGTCCGTGTCTTGTCCAACAAGAAAAAATAAAAAAAAACTTGCGGCGGCTAGGGTTTCTTTTCCTTTTTGTCGCATCTTGCGTTGGATTGTCGTGTGTAGCAATTTGTCCAGGGTTATTTTCTCTGTTATTTGCTATTAGTTTGTCTTGATTGTGGTCTATTCTAGTGGGATATTGTGTTATTGGGGTTACACAACAACCAAGCAAAAAAAAAAGTTCAAAGGTACCGCATACGTTGTTGGGCGGATTTTTCGCCAAGTAAGAGGACAAGGGCTGACCGAAATTCACTTAATGCTTCCAAGTTTTATCAGGTCTTAGTCAAAGCTACAAATTGCCTTAAGTTATTGTTTACATTCAATTTTTTGGTGAATTACAA
The DNA here is from genome assembly GCA_023065735.1 of Coffea humblotiana. Lineage (NCBI taxonomy): Eukaryota > Viridiplantae > Streptophyta > Magnoliopsida > Gentianales > Rubiaceae > Coffea > Coffea humblotiana. The sequence continues at coordinate 11,919,161 of CM041208.1, read as the reverse complement.
TAAAATTTCAGAATTTTCGTCTTCTATTAAGGCGGAATTCCTTTAGCTTGTGAAAGCTAATTTCAACATCTTAGAATGGTTCCTAGGTGTTTCTTGACTTATCATTCAAGCTCTCACACTTGATTGTGGCGTTCTCTACCGTTGAATTCGTTCTTGAGTGGTCCAAGTTTGGGTCAACTCCGTCAATTCCACAACGTGTCCTCTAAGATCCTAAATTGCTTCCGCACTCACATCATCTGGTATGAGCAAGGTTAGTGGTATCACGTATATCCCTTTTATTGTCTTCGAGTCTGTCTTTTATCTTCCATAGTCGTAGCTACGTATTAGGGTTCGTATTGGGTCGTTTGTTTCTTGTCAAGTCCGAAACTGTTTTCTTTGTTTGCCTTCGTTGTTGCCTTTGTTGTTTATTTGCTGTCCCCATCTTCTCTCCCCAGGTTTTTTTTTCCATGCATCATGTTTTGGGTGTTGCTTGTCCGTGTCTTGTCCAACAAGAAAAAACAAATAAAAACTTGCGGCGGCTAGGGTTTCTTTTCCTTCTTGTCGCATCTTCGTTGGATTGTCGTGTGTAGCAATCTGTCCTGGGTTATTTTCTCCGTTATTTGCTGTTAGCTTGTCTTGATTGTGGTCTATTCTAGTGGGATATTGTGTCGTTCGGGTTACACAACAACCCAGCAAAAAAAAAACGTTCAAAGGTACCGCATACGTTGTTGGGCTGATTGTCGGCCAAGTAAGAGAACAAGGGCTGGCCGAAATTAACTTAATGCTTCCAAGTTTATTAGGTCTTTGTCATGGCCATAAATAGCTTTAAGTTATTGTTTACATTCAATTTTCCGTGAATTACTAAAAAATTTCTAGAATTTTCGTCTTGCATTAAGGCAGAATTCCTTAAACTTGTGAAAGCTAAGTTGAACATCCTAAAGTGGTTCCTAAGTGTTTCTTGACTTATCAATCAAGCTCTCACACTTGATTGTGTCGTCCTCTACCGTTGAATTCGTTCTTGAGTGGTCCAAGGTTGGGTTCAACTCCGTCAATTCCACAACGTGCCCGCTAAGATCCTAAGTTGCTTCCGCGCTCATATCATCTGGTATCAGATCAAGGTTAGAGGTATCACGTATATCCCTTTTATTGTCTTCGAGTCTGTCTTTTATCTTCCATAGTCGTACGTACGTATTAGGGTTTGTGTTGGGCCGTTGGTTTCTTGGCAAGTCCGAAACTGTTTTCTTTGTTTGCTTTCGTTGTTGCCTTTGTTGTTTAGTTGCTGTTCGCATCTTCTCTGTTCAGATTTTTCTTCGTGGATCGTGTTTTGGTGTTGCTTGTCCGTATCTTCTCCAACAAGAAAAAAACAAAAAAAAACTTGCTGCGGCTAAGGTTTCTTTTCCTTTTTGTCGCATCTTGCGTTGGATTGTCGTTGGTAGCAATCTGTCCAAGGCTATTTTCTCCTTTATTTGCTGTTAGTTTGTCTTGATTGTGGTCTATTCTAGTGGGATATTGTGTCATTGGGGTTATACAACAACCCAGCGAAAAAAAACGTTCAAAGGTATCGCATACGTTGTTGGGCTGATTTTCGGCCAAATAAGAGAACAAGGGCAGGCCGAAATTCACTTAATGCTTCCAAGCATTATCAGGTCTTAGTCAAGGCTACAAATAGACTTTAGTTATTGTTTACATTCTGTTTTTTGGTGAATTACAGTAAAATTTCCAGAATTTTCGTCTTCCTTTATGGCAAAATTCCTTTAGCTTGTGAAAGCTAAATTGAACATCTTAGAGTGGTTCCTAGGTGTTTCTTGACTTATCAATCAAGCTCTCACACTAGATTGTGGCGTCCTCTACCGTTGAATTCGTTCTTGAGTGGTCCAAGTTTGGGTTCAACTCCGTCAATTCCACAACGTGTCCGCTAAGATCCTAAGTTGCTTCCGCGCTCACATCATCTGGTATCAGAGCAAGGTTTGAGGTATCACGTATATCCCTTTTATTGTCTTTGAGTCTGTCTTTTATCTTCCATAGTCGTAGCTACGTATTAGGGTTTGTGTTGGGCCGTTGGTTTCTTGTCAAGTCCGAAACTATTTTCTTTGTTTGCTTTCGTTGTTGCCTTTGTTGTTTAGTTGCTGTCCACATCTTCTCTGTCCAGATTTGTCTTCGTGCATAGTGTTTTGGGTGTTGCTTGTGTGAGAACTCGAGGAAGAAAATCCGGTTTTAGGGTTTTATTGATTTGCGTGCACACAATTTCTATATTTTCTTTGTTATATTCATTTTTCATATATTTTATAAGTAAATATAGTTTTTAAGTCATTTTTCTAGTATAAGTGACTTCATGAGAAAATTGGAGCGAGTAGCGGATGTGGGACCCGCTAGTGCGTTAAGTGAGAGAAATTCGGCCAATTAGATTAAGTTGTGCAGTAAGCCGTTAAATTACTGAGTGCTAAGAGATAACTAGAGGTTGGTTAGATGCTTGGTCATTAGTGAGCTAAAGGATAAGGAAAAGATCAAAAAAGGTGACACGTGTCGCATTCTTATTGGGCCAAGTTTTACCTAACTTTCTTACAACTTTACCAAAAGCAAAAATTGACCAAAAACATCTTCAATTAAGCATCTTCTTGGCCGAAAATCCTAGAGAGAAAATAGGGAAGAAAGCTTCAACTTTTCCTTCCATTTCTTGTCCAAATCTTGAAAATCAACCGATTAAATTCCGAATTCCTCCGTAGAAATCACTTATTAAGTGAGATTAAAGGTGTTTGTGGAGTGATTTTGCAAGGAAAGCCCTAAGTTGCTATCTTTCTTGAGGTTAAGGTATTTTTGCTTGGAACTCAACTTTTGTCCATAATAATTGCAAATTAGTGGCTTAAAATGGCTAAGGAACTTGTTTTACGGATGATTTTGTGAATTAAAGTGAAGTTTAGTGAATTTATTATTTTCTTGGGAATTTTTCTGATTTCATATGATAATGATAGTTGGCTTGAATTGAGGGTTTAAGATGGTGTGATTTGGAGCTAGTATACGTTATTTGTAGCGAATTGCGGAAAATTTCAGCTTTGTGCGGTAAATTTCAGCTTTAGGGTTTGTGAAATTGGGGCTTTCTTATGATTGCCTATTGAGCTTGTAATTGGCATGATTGAAGGGTATTGTGACCCTAATGGAGTGTATTTACTAGTCTATGGTTGATATATGAAATTGTGATTGGATTGGGTGAATTTGAGTACTTGTTTGTAGGATGGAAATGCTGAAATTTAAGGGGAAATGCTGTCCGATTTTTGAGAAACTGGGGCTTTGTGAATCTAGGTCAAGAATGAGTGAATAAGAAATGCTTTAGGGTTTTCTTGAACTTTTAACCCTAAATTCGATGTGTTTTCCATTTTGAGCTATAGTTGAGGCTATAATTGAATTTGCTTTAGTGAACTGTTTAAAAGGTACTCGACTCGTGTTTGAGTTTCAATTGCATTTTCTTAATTGTTATAGGACGTGTGGGTGATCCAAGGCGTCCGCCGGAAGGAAATCGGTGAACTTACCTTTTGAAGTGGTGAGTGTACTATTGCATGATTTGAATGCCTAAGTGACTACTTGTCTTTGAACTGTGATGTGACCAACTGGTGAACTGTGTGAATGAGGCGAGAGTGTACTTTACCGCTCTCGTTCTCTTACTGTATAACTGTTTTCCGATATACTTGTGAATCTGTACTGCACTGTGTTTGACTTGAAACTGTGAAACTGCACTGTGTTTGACTTGAATCATGGGGCATGAGCCCTACCACTGCACTGTGATCACTGAGCTCAAAACCCTAGTGGAAGTTACTCGAGTCGAGCCAGCAAGGGCCGGTCGATGAGGTAACGACCATAGGGTCACTGTTTGACGAGTGGAGTGTATCTTCTCGCCCTATGGTATACTCGAGTATTACCAACCACTGTTACTGTTGAGGTGTTCGGGCCCGGTAAGAGGAATGTACGGTGGAAGGTATTGGGAGTAAAGTGGGATCTACGGTCATGTTACTTTCCTTAAACGTTGACGGAGTGTCAACGAGGTGCGATCAAGAACTGCAATGGGGAAACTGGCTCCTGAGAGCCACCTGTATCCTTTTATTTCAACTGGTCATGGTACTCTCATTCTATGATTGATGGTTTTGTATATCTGAGCTTGATTACTTGTGAAATTGGGGCTGCATTATTGTTAGTACCTCATTGGGCGAAAGCTCACCCCCGTTACCTTTGTTTTCCTTACAGGGATGCTTTTGGGGAAAAATCATGAGTTTTGTAAAGCTAGTTGAGCTAGCTACTAGTTTTGTTTTGTTATGCTCCTCGGGTGTTAGAGACCCTAATTGTACTTCACTTGAATGTTCCTTTTGGGTTGTATATTGTGGCAACATGTATATGTACCTGGTGGTTCTGGTGTAAATGATATTATATGTTGGAAATGAATGTTTTAGCCCTAATGAGGGTCTTTTGCACTTGGTTTATCGTGTGTGATTGATTAGTAGTCCTGGCGAGAGTTGGGCAGGCAGTCCGCTGATACCCTAGGGTTCCCTAGGGAGAGGTGGGGCTGTCACAGCTTGTCCGTGTCTTCTCCAACAAGAAAAAAACAAAAAAAAACTTGCGGCGGCTAGGGTTTCTTTTCCTTCTTGTCGCATCTTGCGTTGGATTGTCGTGTGTAGCAATCTGTCCAGGGTTATTTTCTCCATTATTTGCTGTTATTTGTCTTGATTGTGGTCTATTCTAGTGGGATATTGTGTCATTGGGGTTACACAACAACCCAACAAAAAAAAACGTTCAAAGGTACCGCATACGTTGTTGGGCTGATTTTCGGCCAAGTAAGAGAACAAGGATGGCTGAAATTCACTTAATGCTTCCAAGCTTTATCAGGTCTTAGTCAAGGCTACAAATAGCCTTAAGTTATTGTTTACATTCAATTTTTTGGTGAATTACAATAAAATTTCCAGAATTTTCATCTTCCATTAAGGCAGAATTCCTTTAACTTGTGAAAGCTATGTTGAACATCTTAGAGTGGTTCCCAGGTGTTTATTGACTCATCAATCAAGCTCTCACACTTGATTGTGGCGTCCTCTACCGTTGAATTCGTTCTTGAGTGGTCCAAGTTTGGGTTTGTAAGGACCCGTAAACTCCCTTATTTTATGCCATTTAATTCTATTTCTTTTCATACATTTTCTTCATTTTATTTTATTACCTTAACTTTCTAGACATTTTATAAGTGAATATAGTTTTCTAAAACATTTTTCTAGTATAAGTCAGTTCGGGTTAGTTTGGAAGTGTATTAAGGATGTGGGACCCGCTAGTGCGGCAAGTGCGGTAAAATTTTGACGACTAGATTCAGTTTCGTATTAAGGATATTATTTTACAAGGTGTTGGAGACAATTAGAGGTTAGTTAGATAGATTAACCATTGGAAGAAGCAGATAAGCTTGAAACCCTAAAAGGCGCCACGTGTCGCGACCCGATTCGAAGTTGGACTTGCCTAACTTTCTTTACCTTTACTAAACACTAATTTTGACCAAGATTTTTCTCATTTTCTTCCTTGTTGGCCGGCTGCTTTGAGAGGAAAAATCAAGAGAGTTTCTTCAACTTCAACTTCCATTCTTGCTCAAATCTTGAAGTTCCAACCGATTAAATCGCAAACCCTTCCATAGGAGTGCTAACTAAGGAGGATTAAAGCTTTTAGTGGAGTTAATTTGGGGAGGAAGAAGCCTAAGCTACCTTATCTCTTTGGTTCTAAGGTACTTTGTCAAGAAACTCCCTCTTTGTCTTTAATAATGCCAAATTAGTGACTTATAGTGGCTAAATATGCTATTTTGTGGAAGATTTTCTGGTTTAATGTAGAGTTTTGATAAATTTCAGATTTAATGGAGATTTTTCTGCCCTCATATGATGATTAATGGTTGGCTATGATTTACTAGCTTTGACATGTGAGAAATTTGGTGTTTTTGTGTTAGTTTACTTTGCTTAAAGAAATTCCAACTTATGTGCACAAATTTCTAGCTTTAGGGTTTCTAATTTGAGCCACTAATTGGCTATATATGAGGGGTATTGAGACCCTAATTAGGTGAGTTTAATAGCTTGTGATTTATGTGTGAAATTGTGGCTGAATTGGATTGAGTTTGATGTGGTTTGTAGGTTGGAAAAGTAAAGGAAAAACAAGGAAGTGCTGTCAAAATTTTCGCAGGAACCTTTGAACAGTTTTGGGAAATTTACTATATCTAGTTGTAGAAATATCAGAATTAAGCTCCTTTTGTTGCATTTTAAACTAGATTTATAGGGCTATAAACAGTAAAAATTTCAGACCCTGGTTCTGTCTGTGCGATTTACGGTGATTTTTCAAAGTTGACTGAAATTTCATACCTGTTCTGTCTTTTACTGGATGAAGCAGCGACTTGAGGCTTGAATTTGACCAACTTGTGCTCTGAATCTTATAAATATGTCTTCTGAGAAATCGTACCCCTTTGAGTCTATTTTCCGATGGTATAAATTTTATCAATTTTGGACTTAAGAATAGTGAGATATGATTTTTCCAATAATAGTACGCAGATCTGGAAAATCCTGTTTTCCTACAATTATTCTTACCTTTATTTTGCACCTTAAGTTTGGAGTGAGTAAATCATTGTAGGTATAAATTTGGTAGAAATGAAAGGTTTTTGGTCGTTCTTGCCCTAGGACCAACTATTACCTTTTACTCAAAAGTTACATTTTATCTCCTTGCAATTGTAGTCCATTTGAATACGCGTACGACTAGTAGTCGGGCCTCACTTGTGCACTCCGTTTACTGGGTTTGTGAATGCGGAAACCCTAACTTTCTTGTCTTGGTTATTCTAGGATTTCTCGGTTATTAAAGCCCTACTTTGGGTGAAGACTTTTGACATATCTTTACTTGGATTGGTGAGTGTACCACTCCCCTCAATTGTTGTCTAACTTGGTATATGTGCTTGCAACTTGTGATTTGAATGACTGTACCATCTGTTTATTCGGTATGAGACGGGGTGTACTTTATCACACTCGTTCTCTGGCCTGTGTGACTTGTTTTCTGTATCTACTTGAATCTTTTACCTGTGTCTAATATGAATCCCGTGTACACTTGAATCTGTTATTTATACTTGATATGATGTCGTTTGGACGCGTATCCAACGACCTTCCTGTGCCATGGATAATGATTGCTTGTGTTTTGGTACCTCATTGAGCGTAAGCTCGCCCCGTTCCGTCACCTTTGTTTCCTTACAGGGTTCAACTTGTTGGAAACCATGATTTTGAAGAAAAGAGTAGAGCTAGTGATATACATCCCTTTTGATTATGCTCCTCTGTATAAGAAAACCCTAATTGTACTTTGAGCAAGTATTTTCCTTTGACTTGTAAAGTTCCAACGTATGTATATAAGTAATTATTCATGTTTTTCTTCATGTAGTTGTTGATGAATGTATGTATTTGTGTTCTTGGTTTGGTAAGCTCCGATTGTTGGTTTTTCATTGGGTTCTATCGCGCGTAATCTAGGGTTTGTGTGATTCGACTTCGTAGTCCTGTCGAGAGTTGGGCAGGCGGTCCGCCAAACCCTTTGGTTCGTCTTAGGGGAAGGTGGGGTTGTCACAGGGTTCAACTCTGTCAATTCCACAACGTGTCCGCTAAGATCCTAAGTTGCTTCCGCGCTCACATCATTGGTATCAGAGCAAGGTTAGAGGTATCACGTATATCCCTTTTATTGTCTTCGAGTCTGTCTTTTATCTTCCATAGTCGTAGCTACGTATTAGGGTTTGTGTTGGGCCGTTGGTTTCATGTCAAGTCCGAAACTGTTTTCTTTGTTTGCCTTCGTTGTTGCCTTTGTTGTTTAGTTGCTGTTCGCATCTTCTCTGTCCAAATTTGTCTTCGCGCATCGTGTTTTGGGTGTTGCTTGTCCGTGTCTTCTCCAACAAGAAAAAAACAAAAAAAAACTTGCGGCGGCTAGGGTTTGTTTTCCTTCTTGTCACATCTTGCGTTGGATTGTCGTGTGTAGCAATCTGTCCAGGGTTATTTTCTCCGTTATTTGCTGTTAGTTTGTCTTGATTGTGGTCTATTCTAGTGGGATATTGTTTCATTGGGTTACACAACAACCCAGCAAAAAAAAACGTTCAAAGGTACCGCATACATTGTCGGGCTGATTTTCGGCCAAGTAAGAGAACAAGGGCTGGCCGAAATTCACTTAATGCTTCCAAGCTTTATCAGGTCTTAGTCAAGGCTACAAATAGCCTTAAGTTATTGTTTACATTCAGTTTTTTGGTGAATTACAATAAAATTTTCAGAATTCTCGTCTTCCATTAAGGCAGAATTCCTTTAGCTTGTGAAAGCTAAGTTGAACATGTTAGAGTGGTTCCTAGGTGTTTCTTGACTTATCAATCAAGCTCTCACACTTGATTGTGGCGTCCTTTACGTTGAATTCGTTCTTGAGTGGTCCAAGTTTGGGTTCAACTCCGTCAATTCCACAACGTGTCCGCTAAGATCCTAAGTTGCTTCGCGCTCACATCATCTGGTATCAGAGCAATGTTAGAGGTATCACGTATATCCCTTTTATTGTCTTCGAGTCTGTCTTTTATCTTCCATAGTCGTAGCTACGTATTGGGGTTCGTGTTGGGCCGTTGGTTTCTTGTCAAGTCCGAAACTGTTTTCTTTGTTTGCCTTCGTTGTTGCCTTTGTTGTTTAGTTGCTGTCCGCATCTTCTCTATCCAGATTTGACTTTGTGCATCGTGTTTGGGTGTTGCTTGTCCGTGTCTTGTCCAACAAGAAAAAAACAAAAAAAAACTTGCGGCAGCTAGGGTTTTTTTCCTTCTTGTCGCATCTTGCGTTGGATTGTCGTGTGTAGCAATTGTCCAGGGTTATTTTCTCCGTTATTTGCTGTTAGTTTGTCTTGACTGTGGTCTATTCTAGTGGGATATTGTGTCATTGGGGTTACACAACACCCAGCAAAAAAAACGTTCAAGGTATCGCATACGTTGTTGGGCTGATTGTCGGCCAAGTAAGTGAACAAGGGCTGGCCGAAATTCACTTAATGCTTCCAAGCTTTATTAGGTCTTAGTCAAGGCTACAAATAGCCTTAAGTTATTGTTTACATTCAGTTTTTTGGTGAATTACAATAAAATTTCAGAATTTTCGTCTTCCATTAAGGCAGAATTCCTTTAGCTTGTGAAAGCTAAGTTGAACATCTTAGAGTGGTTCCTAGGTGTTTCTTGACTTATCAATCAAGCTCTCACACTTGATTGTGGCGTCCTCTACCGTTGAATTCGTTCTTGAGTGGTCCAAGTTTGGGTTCAACTCCGTCAATTCCACAACGTGTCCGCTAAGATCCTAAGTTGCTTCCGCGCTCACATCATCTGGTATCAGAGCAAGGTTAGAGGTATCACGTATATCCCTTTTATTGTCTTCGAGTCTGTCTTTTATCTTCCATAGTCGTAGCTACGTATTAGGGTTTGTGTTGGGCCGTTGGTTTCATGTCAAGTCCGAAACTGTTTTCTTTGTTTGCCTTCGTTGTTGCCTTTGTTGTTTAGTTGCTGTTCGCATCTTCTCTGTCCAATTTGTCTTCGCGCATCGTGTTTTGGGTGTTGCTTGTCTGTCTTCTTCCAACAAGAAAAAAACAAAAAAAACTTGCGGCGGCTAGGGTTTGTTTTCCTTCTTGTCACATCTTGCGTTGGATTGTCGTGTGTAGCAATCTGTCCAGGGTTATTTTCTCCGTTATTTGCTGTTAGTTTGTCTTGATTGTGGTCTATTCTAGTGGGATATTTTCATTGGGGTTACACAACAACCCAGCAAAAAAAAACGTTCAAAGGTACCGCATACATTGTGGGCTGATTTTCGGCCAAGTAAGAGAACAAGGGCTGGCCGAAATTCACTTAATGCTTCCAAACTTTATCAGGTCTTAGTCAAGGCTACAAATAGCCTTAAGTTATTGTTTACATTCAGTTTTTTGGTGAATTACAATAAAATTTTCAGAATTCTCGTCTTCCATTAAGGCAGAATTCCTTTAGCTTGTGAAAGCTAAGTTGAACATGTTAGAGTGGTTCCTAGGTGTTTCTTGACTTATCAATCAAGCTCTCACACTTGATTGTGGCGTCCTTTACCGTTGAATTCGTTCTTGAGTGGTCCAAGTTTGGGTTCAACTCCGTCAATTCCACAACGTGTCCGCTAAGATCCTAAGTTGCTTCCGCGCTCACATCATCTGGTATCAGAGCAATGTTAGAGGTATCACGTATATCCCTTTTATTGTCTTCGAGTCTGTCTTTTATCTTCCATAGTCGTAGCTACGTATTGGGGTTCGTGTTGGGCCGTTGGTTTCTTGTCAAGTCCGAAACTGTTTTCTTTGTTTGCCTTCGTTGTTGCCTTTGTTGTTTAGTTGCTGTCCGCATCTTCTCTATCCAGATTTGACTTTGTGCATCGTGTTTGGGTGTTGCTTGTCCGTGTCTTGTCCAACAAGAAAAAAACAAAAAAAAACTTGCGGCAGCTAGGGTTTTTTTCCTTCTTGTCGCATCTTGCGTTGGATTGTCGTGTGTAGCAATTGTCCAGGGTTATTTTCTCCGTTATTTGCTGTTAGTTTGTCTTGACTGTGGTCTATTCTAGTGGGATATTGTGTCATTGGGGTTACAACAACAGCCCAGCAAAAAAAACGTTCAAAGGTATCGCATACGTTGTTGGGCTGATTGTCGGCCAAGTAAGTGAACAAGGGCTGGCCGAAATTCACTTAATGCTTCCAAGCTTTATTAGGTCTTAGTCAAGGCTACAAATAGCCTTAAGTTATTGTTTACATTCAGTTTTTTGGTGAATTACAATAAAATTTCCAGAATTTTCGTCTTCCATTAAGGCAGAATTCCATTAGCTTGTGAAAGCTAAGTTGAACATCTTAGAGTGGTTCCTAGGTGTTTCTTCACTTATCAATCAAGCTCTCACACTTGATTGTGGCGTCCTCTACCGTTGAATTCGTTCTTGAGTGGTCCAAGTTTATGTTCAACTCCGTCAATTCCAAACGTGTCCGCTAAGATCCTAAGTTGCTTCCGCTCACATCATCTGGTATCAGAGCAAGGTTAGAGGTCACGTATATCCCTTTTATTTCTTCGAGTCTGTCTTTTATCTTCCATAGTCGTAGCTACGTATTAGGGTTTGTGTTGGGCCGTTGGTTTCTTGTCAAGTCCGAAACTGTTTTCTTTGTTTGCCTTCGTTGTTGCCTTTGTTGTTTAGTTGCTGTCGCATCTTCTCTGTCCAATTTGTCTTCGCGCATCGTGTTTTGGGTGTTGCCTGTGTCTTCTCCAACAAGAAAAAAAAAAAAAAACTTGCGGCGGCTAGGGTTTTTTCCTTCTTGTCACATCTTGCGTTGGATTGTCGTGTGTAGCAATCTGTCCAGGGTTATTTTCTCCGTTATTTGCTGTTAGTTTGTCTTGATTGTGGTCTATTCTAGTGGGATATTGTTCATTGGGGTTACACAACAACCCAGCAAAAAAAAACGTTCAAAGGTACCGCATACTTGTCGGGCTGATTTTCGGCCAAGTAAGAGAACAAGGGCTGGCCGAAATTCACTTAATGCTTCCAACTTTATCAGGTCTTAGTCAAGGCTACAAATAGCCTTAAGTTATTGTTTACATTCAGTTTTTTGGTGAATTACAATAAAATTTCAGAATTCTCGTCTTCCATTAAGGCAGAATTCCTTTAGCTTGTGAAAGCTAAGTTGAACATGTTAGAGTGGTTCCTAGGTGTTTCTTGACTTATCAATCAAGCTCTCACACTTGATTGTGGCGTCCTTTACCGTTGAATTCGTTCTTGAGTGGTCCAAGTTTGGGTTCAACTCCGTCAATTCCACAACGTGTCCGCTAAGATCCTAAGTTGCTTCGCGCTCACATCATCTGGTATCAGAGCAATGTTAGAGGTATCACGTATATCCCTTTTATTGTCTTCGAGTCTGTCTTTTATCTTCCATAGTCGTAGCTACGTATTGGGGTTCGTGTTGGGCCGTTGGTTTCTTGTCAAGTCCGAAACTGTTTTCTTTGTTTGCCTTCGTTGTTGCCTTTGTTGTTTAGTTGCTGTCCGCATCTTCTCTATCCAGATTTGACTTTGTGCATCGTGTCTTGGGTGTTGCTTGTCCGTGTCTTGTCCAACAAGAAAAAAACAAAAAAAAACTTGCGGCAGCTAGGGTTTTTTTCCTTCTTGTCGCATCTTGCGTTGGATTGTCGTGTGTAGCAATTGTCCAGGGTTATTTTCTCCGTTATTTGCTGTTAGTTTGTCTTGACTGTGGTCTATTCTAGTGGGATATTGTGTCATTGGGGTTACACAACAGCCCAGCAAAAAAAACGTTCAAGGTATCGCATACGTTGTTGGGCTGATTGTCGGCCAAGTAAGTGAACAAGGGCTGGCCGAAATTCACTTAATGCTTCCAAGCTTTATTAGGTCTTAGTCAAGGCTACAAATAGCCTTAAGTTATTGTTTACATTCAGTTTTTTGGTGAATTACAATAAAATTTCCAGAATTTTCGTCTTCCATTAAGGCAGAATTCCTTTAGCTTGTGAAAGCTAAGTTGAACATCTTAGAGTGGTTCCTAGGTGTTTCTTCACTTATCAATCAAGCTCTCTTGATTGAGTGGTCCAAGTTTAGGTTCAACTCCGTCAATTCCACAACGTGTCCGCTAAGATCCTAAGTTGCTTCCGCGCTCACATCATTGGTATCAGAGCAAGGTTAGAGGTATCACGTATATCCCTTTTATTGTCTTCGAGTCTGTCTTTTATCTTCCATAGTCGTAGCTACGTATTAGGGTTTGTGTTGGGCCGTTGGTTTCATGTCAAGTCCGAAACTGTTTTCTTTGTTTGCCTTCGTTGTTGCCTTTGTTGTTTAGTTGCTGTTCGCATCTTCTCTGTCCAAATTTGTCTTCGTGCATCGTGTTTTGGGTGTTGCTTGTCTGTGTCTTCTCCAACAAGAAAAAAACAAAAAAAACTTGCGGCGGCTAGGGTTTGTTTTCCTTCTTGTCACATCTTGCGTTGGATTGTCGTGTGTAGCAATCTGTCCAGGGTTATTTTCTCCGTTATTTGCTGTTAGTTTGTCTTGATTGTGGTCTATTCTAGTGGGATATTGTTTCATTGGGGTTACACAACAACCCAGCAAAAAAAAACGTTCAAAGGCCGCATACATTGTCGGGCTGATTTTCGGCCAAGTAAGAGAACAAGGGCTGGCCGAAATTCACTTAATGCTTCCAAACTTTATCAGGTCTTAGTCAAGGCTACAAATAGCCTTAAGTTATTGTTTACATTCAGTTTTTTGGTGAATTACAATAAAATTTTCAGAATTCTGTCTTCCATTAAGGCAGAATTCCTTTAGCTTGTGAAAGCTAAGTTGAACATGTTAGAGTGGTTCCTAGGTGTTTCTTGACTTATCAATCAAGCTCTCACACTTGATTGTGGCGTCCTTTACCGTTGAATTCGTTCTTGAGTGGTCCAAGTTTGGGTTCAACTCCGTCAATTCCACAACGTGTCCGCTAAGATCCTAAGTTGCTTCCGCGCTCACATCATCTGGTATCAGAGCAATGTTAGAGTATCACGTATATCCCTTTTATTGTCTTCGAGTCTGTCTTTTATCTTCCATAGTCGTAGCTACGTATTGGGTTCGTGTTGGGCCGTTGGTTTCTTGTCAAGTCCGAAACTGTTTTCTTTGTTTGCCTTCGTTGTTGCCTTTGTTGTTTAGTTGCTGTCCGCATCTTCTCTATCCAGATTTGACTTTGTGCATCGTGTCTTGGGTGTTGCTTGTCCGTGTCTTGTCCAACAAGAAAAAAACAAAAAAAAACTTGCGGCAGCTAGGGTTTTTTTTCCTTCTTGTCGCATCTTGCGTTGGATTGTCGTGTGTAGCAATTTGTCCAGGGTTATTTTCTCCGTTATTTGCTGTTAGTTTGTCTTGACTGTGGTCTATTCTAGTGGGATATTGTGTCATTGGGGTTACAAACAGCCCAAAAAAAAACGTTCAAAGGTATCGCATACGTTGTTGGGCTGATTGTCGGCCAAGTAAGTGAACAAGGGCTGGCCGAAATTCACTTAATGCTTCCAAGCTTTATTAGGTCTTAGTCAAGGCTACAAATAGCCTTAAGTTATTGTTTACATTCAGTTTTTTGGTGAATTACAATAAAATTTCCAGAATTTTCGTCTTCCATTAAGGCAGAATTCCATTAGCTTGTGAAAGCTAAGTTGAACATCTTAGAGTGGTTCCTAGGTGTTTCTTCACTTATCAATCAAGCTCTCACACTTGATTGTGGCGTCCTCTACCGTTGAATTCGTTCTTGAGTGGTCCAAGTTTATGTTCAACTCCGTCAATTCCATAACGTGTCCGCTAAGATCCTAAGTTGCTTCCATGCTCACATCATCTGGTATCAGAGCAAGGTTAGAGGTATCATGTATATCCCTTTTATTTTCTTCGAATCTGTCTTTTGTCTTCCATAGTCGTAGCTACGTATTAGGGTTCGTGTTGGGCCGTTGGTTTCTTGTCAAGTCCGAAACTGTTTTCTTTGTTTGCCTTCGTTGTTGCCTTTGTTGTTTAGTTGCTGTCGCATCTTCTCTGTCCAAATTTGTCTTCGCGCATCGTGTTTTGGGTGTTGCTTGTCTGTGTCTTCTCCAACAAAAAAAAAAAAAAAAACTTGCGGCGGCTAGGGTTTGTTTTCCTTCTTGTCACATCTTGCGTTGGATTGTCGTGTGTAGCAATCTGTCCAGGGTTATTTTCTTCGTTATTTGCTGTTAGTTTGTCTTGATTGTGGTCTATTCTAGTGGGATATTGTTTCATTGGGGTTACACAACAACCCAGCAAAAAAAAACGTTCAAAGGTACCGCATACATTGTCGGGCTGATTTTCGGCCAAGTAAGAGAACAAGGGCTGGCCGAAATTCACTTAATGCTTCCAACTTTATCAGGTCTTAGTCAAGGCTACAAATAGCCTTAAGTTATTGTTTACATTCAGTTTTTGGTGAATTACAATAAAATTTTCAGAATTCTCGTCTTCCATTAAGGCAGAATTCTTTAGCTTGTGAAAGCTAAGTTGAACATGTTAGAGTGGTTCCTAGGTGTTTCTTGACTTATCAATCAAGCTCTCACACTTGATTGTGGCGTCCTTTACCGTTGAATTCGTTCTTGAGTGGTTCAAGTTTGGGTTCAACTCCGTCAATTCCACAACGTGTCCGCTAAGATCCTAAGTTGTTTTCGCGCTCACATCATCTGGTATCAGAGCAATGTTAGAGGTATCACGTATATCCCTTTTATTGTCTTCGAGTCTGTCTTTTATCTTCCATAGTCGTAGCTACGTATTGGGATTCGTGTTGGGCCGTTGGTTTCTTGTCAAGTCCGAAACTGTTTTCTTTGTTTGCCTTCGTTGTTGCCTTTGTTGTTTAGTTGCTGTCCGCATCTTCTCTATCCAGATTTGACTTTGTGCATCGTGTCTTGGGTGTTGCTTGTCCGTGTCTTGTCCAACAAGAAAAAAACAAAAAAAAAACTTGCGGCAGCTAGGGTTTATTTCCTTCTTGTCGCATCTTGCGTTGGATTGTCGTGTGTAGCAATTTGTCCAGGGTTATTTTCTCCGTTATTTGCTGTTAGTTTGTCTTGACTGTGGTCTATTCTAGTGTGGATATTGTGTCATTGGGGTTACACAACAGCCCAGCAAAAAAAACGTTCAAAGGTATCGCATACGTTGTTGGGTGATTGTCGGCTAAATAAGTGAACAAGGGCTGGCCGAAATTCACTTAATGCTTCCAAGCTTTATTAGGTCTTAGTCAAGGCTACAAATAGCCTTAAGTTATTGTTTACATTCAGTTTTTGGTGAATTACAATAAAATTTCCAGAATTTTCGTCTTCCATTAAGGCAGAATTCCATTAGCTTGTGAAAGCTAAGTTGAACATCTTAGAGTGGTTCCTAGGTGTTTCTTCACTTATCAATCAAGCTCTCACACTTGATTGTGGCGTCCTCTACCATTGAATTCGTTCTTGAGTGGTCCAAGTTTAGGTTCAACTCCGTAATTCCACAACGTGTCCGCTAAGATCCTAAGTTGCTTCCGCTCACATCATCTGGTATCAGAGCAAGGTTAGAGGTATCACGTATATCCCTTTTATTGTCTTCGAGTCTGTCTTTTATCTTCCATAGTCGTAGCTACGTATTAGGGTTCGTGTTGGGCCGTTGGTTTCTTGTCAAGTCCGAAACTGTTTTCTTTGTTTGCCTTCGTTGTTGCCTTTGTTGTTTAGTTGCTGTCCGCATCTTCTCTGTCCAGATTTGACTTTGTGCATCGTGTTTGGGTGTTGCTTGTCTGTGTCTTGTCCAACAAGAAAAAAACAAAAAAAACTTGCGGCTAGGGTTTTTTTTCCTTCTTGTCGCATCTTGCGTTGGATTGTCGTGTGTAGCAATCTGTCCAGGGTTATTTTCTCCGTTATTTGCTGTTAGTTTGTCTTGATTGTGGTCTATTCTAGTGGGATATTGTGTCATTGGGGTTACACAACAGCCCAGCAAAAAAAAAGTTCAAAGGTATCGCATACGTTGTTGGGCTGATTGTCGGCCAAGTAAGAAACAAGGGCTGGCCGAAATTCACTTAATGCTTCCAAACTTTATCAGGTCTTAGTCAAGGCTACAAATAGCCTTAAGTTATTGTTTACATTCAGTTTTTTGGTGAATTACAATAAAAATTCCAGAATTTTCGTCTTCCATTAAGGTAAGAATTCCTTTAGCTTGTGAAAGCTAAGTTGAACATCTTAGAGTGGTTCCTAGTGTTTCTTCACTTATCAATCAAGCTCTCACACTTGATTGTGCGTCCTCTTACCGTTGAATTTGTTTCTTGAGTGGTCCAAGTTGGGTTCAACTCCGTCAAATTCCACCAACGTGTCGCTAAGATCCTAAGTTGCTTCCATGCTCACATCATCTGGTATCAGAGGCAAGGTTAGAGGTATCATGTATAATCCCTTTTATTTTCTTCGAATCTGTCTTTGTCTTCATAGTCGTAGCTACGTATTAGGGTTCGTTTTGGGCCGTTGGTTTCTTGTCAAGTCCGAAACTGTTTTCTTTGTTTGCCTTCGTTGTTGCCTTTGTTGTTTAGTTGCTGTCCGCCATCTTCTCTGTTCAGATTTGACTTTGTGCATCGTGTCTTGGGTGTTGCTTGTCCGTGTCTTGCCCAACAAGAAAAAAATAAAAAAAACTTGCGGCAGCTAGTGTTTTTTTCCTTCTTGTCGCATCTTGCATTGGATTGTCGTGTGTAGCAATCTGTCCAGGGTTATTTTCTCCGTTATTTGCTGTTAGTTTGTCTTGATTTGTGATCTATTCTAGTGGGATATTGTGTCATTGGGGTTACACAACAACCCAGCAAAAAAAACGTTCAAAGGTACCGCATACGTTGTTTGGGCTGATTCCCGGCCAAGTAAGTGAACAAGGGCTGGCCGAAATTCATTTAATGCTTCCAAGCTTTATTAGGTCTTAGTCAAGGCTACAAATAGTTTTAAGTTATTGTTTACATTCAATTTTTGGTGAATTACAATAAAATTTCTAGAATATTCGTCTTGCATTAAGGCAGAATTCCTTTAGCTTGTGAAAGCTAAGTTGAACATGTTAGAGTGGTTCCTAGGTGTTTCTTGACTTATTAATCAAGCTCTCACACTTGATTGTGGCGTCCTTTACCGTTGAATTCGTTCTTGAGTGGTCCAAGTTTGGGTTCAACTCCGTCAATTCCACAACGTGTCCGCTAGGATCCTAAGTTGCTTCCGTGCTCACATCATCTAGTATCAGAGCAAGGTTAGAGGTATCACGTATATCCCTTTTATTTTCTTCGAGTCCGTCTTTTATCTTCCATAGTTGTAGCTATGTTTTAGGGTTTGTGTTGGGCCGTTGGTTTCTTGTCAATTCCGAAACTGTTTCTTTGTTTGCCTTCATTGTTGCCTTTGTTGTTTAGTTGCTATCCGCATCTTCTTTTTCCAGATTTGTCTTCGTGCATCATGTTTCGGGTGTTGCTTGTCCGTGTCTTGTCCTATAAGGAAAAAACAAAAAAAACTTGCGGCGGCTAGGGTTTCTTTTCCTTCTTGTCGCATCTTGCGTTGGATTGTCGTGTGTAGCAATCTGTCCAGGGTTATTTTCTCCGTTATTTGCTGTTTGTTTGTCTTGATTGTGGTCTATTCTAGTGGGATATTGTGTCCTTGGGGTTACACAACAACCCAGCCAAAAAAAAACGTTCAAAGGTACCGCATACGTTGTTGGGCTGATTGTCGGCCAAGTAAGAGAACAAGGGCTGGCCGAAATTCACTTAATGCTTCCAAGCTTTATCAGGTCTTAGTCAAGGCTACAAATAGCCTTAAGTGATTGTTTACATTCAGTTTTTTGGTGAATTACAATAAAATTTCCAGAATTTTCTTCTTCCATTAAGGCAGAATTCCTTTAACTTGTGAAAGCTAAGTTGAACATCTTTGAGTGGTTCCTAGGTGTTTCTTGACTTATCAATCAAGTTCTCACACTTGATTGTGGCGTCCTCTACCGTTGAATTCGTTCTTGAGTGGTCCAAGTTTGGATTCAACTCCGTCAATTCAACAACGTGTCATCAAAGATCCTAAGTTACTTCCGCACTTACATCAAAA
This sequence comes from Coffea humblotiana, assembly GCA_023065735.1. Taxonomy (NCBI): domain Eukaryota; kingdom Viridiplantae; phylum Streptophyta; class Magnoliopsida; order Gentianales; family Rubiaceae; genus Coffea; species Coffea humblotiana. The sequence goes on along the minus strand of CM041208.1, from coordinate 11,900,605 downwards.
GGTCGCAAGACATTGTTCATTAAATTTATGAAAGTACTAGGTGCATTAGTTGAACCAAAAGGCATTACTAACCACTCGTATAGACCATGTTTGTTTTGAAAGCGATTTTCCACTCATCACCTTCTTTCATTTTTATTTGGTGGTAACCACTTTTTAGATCAATTTTGGTAAAGATAATGGCACCGTGCAGTTTATCTAACATATCATCTAGCCTAGGGACGATACTTTACCGTGATAGCATTGACTGCTCTACAGTCGGTGCACATTTTCCTAGCTCCATCCTTCTTAGGCACGAGAATCACAGGTACATCACACGGACTTAGACTTTCTCGAGCCCAGCCTTTCCTTAGTAGCTCCTCCACTTGCCTTTGCAATTCCTTTGTTTCCCCAGGGCCCATTCGATAGGCAAGTTTGTTAGGCTGTGGTGCTCCAGGAATGAGGTCAATTTGGTGCTCGATTCCCCTTAGGGGTGGTAATCCATCGGGTACATCCTCAGGAAATATGTCCTGAAATTCCTGCAATAGAGATAAGACACAGGGAGGTAAAGAGTCAGTAGGTATAGATGAGATGACCAACTCTTCTATGCACACAAGTACAAGTAAGAGTTGGTTGGAAGCCAAAGCTCGCTTTACATCTTTGGATTTGCTAGCAAGCTTAGCTTCCCCTTACTTTCTTCTCTCATGGCCGACCCATTGATGCATTTTTCTTCCCTAGGGGTTCGGCCCTACTCTCTTCCTTTTCTCCCTCACTTTTTTCTTGCTTTTTCCTCTCAAGTTCTAACTCATACTCCTTTTGGAGTTTCATTTGATCCTCATACACTTGTTTCGGGGTGAGGGGTACAAGAGTCACTTTTCGATTACAATGAGTAAAGACGTATTTGTTGGTTCTTCCTTTGAACTCCACATCTCGGTCGTATTGCCAAGGTCGCCCAAGAATGAGATGGCTTGCTTGCATTGGCACTACGTCGCAAGTGACTTCATCTTCATACTTGCCAATTCGGAATGGCACTTTCACTTGCCGAAATACACGGACCTCCCCTTCATTGGTCAACCATTGAAGGCGATAAGGTCTAGGATGTTTGATGACGAGGAGCCCTAGCTTCTGTACCATGAGTAGACTAGCTACATTGGCACAACTCCCACTATCAATAACAACACTACAAACCTTATCCTTGATATGACACCTCGTGTAGAAAAGGTTGTGACGTTGTATCTCCATGTCCTCCTCCTTGGCGCGGGTAGTGAGGACATTTCGAACCACCAAGCATCCAATCTCCTCATGTGTAGGTATTTCCTCACTCGAATCATTCTCTTTCTCCTCAAGGGTCGGCATCCCTTGGTACTCCTCCTCCTCATCTGATACAACCTCCCGATTCGGCAACAGTAGCATAGTCCTTTGGTTGGCGCATTGCGACGCGATATGGCCAAAGCCTTGACACTTAAAGCACTTAGTGTCTCGACCTCGCGATTTGGAAGCTCCACTATTAGCCTTGAATTCAGGCTTGGCCGTTGCTTTGGATGGAAAAGCATTAGGCCTTGGAGGTTGAGAAGGAGTCATGGGCTTCTCCTCCCTTTTGGTTGAGGGGTGCGCCAATTTCCTGCTTGGTAGGTGGTGCTAGACCATGTACTACCCCTTCTCTTGAGGCGCCATTCAACTATAACCGCCTTCTCCAACATTTCATTCATGTCGAGGTAGTGTTGGAGTTCCACTACTTCGGCAATCTCGGACCTCAAACCATGCAAAAATCGAGCCATTGTGGCTTCACTATCCTCATGCAAATCTGCCTTCATGATCGCCATCTCCATTTCCTTGTGATAGTCTTCGACTGACAAGGAGTCTTGAGTGAGAGACTGTAACCGTCGGTGTAAGTCGCGGCTATAGTAGCTTGGGACGAATCTTTTCCTCATTAAGCTCCTCATCTCTTCCCAAGTCTCCACGGGCCTCTCACGATTTCTCCTTCGGCTTTGTCTTAATTGGTTCTACCAACGGAGGCGTTGTTGGTGAACTCTACGGCTACAAGTTTCACCACCGTGTAGGTGTGGCACTCGTAGACCAATTCGATTTTCCGTTCGCATTCCAAGTAAGCTTCGGGGTCGGACTTGCCTTGGAAGGAAGGAATTTTGAGTTTGACACCCTTAATGGCATCGCCTCCTCGCCTTGGTGCCCGTTGGTCAGATTGGTACCGCCCCTCAAAGGGATCCTCTTCATCGTTGGAGTATGCCAACTCCTTACCTTTACTCGAGCTAGGTGGAGGTCTTGAGTTCTCCAACAGATCAATCCTATCATGCAAAGGTTCAATGGAGTTCTTAAGCATTCGCTTGAACTCCCCCATCATGGCCTCCAATTGTAGTTTAATGTCCATTGTTTGGTCACCAACTCCACTAGACATGTTTAGGTACACCTGCAAAAGAAACTAAAACAAAATGACTTCCTCTTTCCCTTCTTTTTTTTGTTTTTTTTATACAATGTATAAGTCACTCACGTGTATCTGATACAAACTCAATTCTCCAAGGACTGCTCGAGAAGAAATCGAATCGATCAGGCAGCGGAAGGATCTATCTTGATCAGGTTATGGGTACAAAAGACGGATTCTAAACCAATCAAGGACAGCTCGAGATTGTTTAGAACGGTAGAATGGCGCCACAATTGAACACGGTCTTGAATTGATAAGCCAAAACTTGAACAAAGGAGACATGACTCACTTTGTATCAAGGAACGTTCCCAAAGGAACAAGAAAGAGAAAACTCTCAAATTTTATTCATAATTGTCTTTCCCTTGAAAATATCATAAGCTTGGCTATTTATAGCCTTACAAGACTCAAAACCCTAATCTAAATTGGAAACAATACAAGTTTTCTTATTTGACTTGACTTCTAAACTTGACACAACTTCCTAAATAAATTTGGAAGCAATTAGCTACTTTCCTAAAACTCTAATTCAACTAGAATAGGAAACTAACTCAAATAGGCTTAACTATGGTCAACATGACCTTAGCCTTTATTCCCTAATTCAAACAACTTACTTAACTCTCAAATTAACTCTAATTAACAACTAACATTGCTGAAAACTCAATTAAATAAATGATAATAAGAAATAAGCATAACTCAATTAAATAAATGATAATAAGAAATAAGCATGACATGGGGTTGGATCTTCAATGATTCTTGAGCCCGATTGCACCATCAACCATCATTGGAATATGAAGACTTGTAAAATGAATTTTCTTGAACTTGAGTGACGTCATTCAGGTAGAGCTGGTCACTGTGTATCATCGTCTTACTTTCGACTAATTCAAGTGTGTATCACCAAAAACACAAAACCATTACTTCCCACACATCTCATCTTGATCAAAATCAAGATTATTAACAATATTCAATGGAAATACCAAGATCTTCCGGATTCCGAATTAATTTGTGCATATGATGCAAGAATTGTACTTCGAAGGTAGTTCACCTTCTTCATTCTCTCAGTCATGGAGCATCGAGCAGATTCGACATTGTCTCACATAGAAAATCAATTCTATCAGATCGTGGGTCACTATAGGACAATCCTATCAATTCTAGAGTATTCGGACCTTGAGGTCCGAGAAGGTTCTCACTTGACAAATCAAGGGAACTGTGTGCCGCTGCGCTTGCCGGGGAAGATAACTGAATAGAATTAGGGTTATCAAAGTGTAGGCCTCCGTGTAAGTGGCCCAACATATTCAGCATTTCTTTAATAGGAAACTAACTCAAATAGGCTTAACTATGGCCAACATGACCTTAGCCTTTATTCCCCTTATTAAGAATTCAAAAATAACTCAAGACTAACTCTAATTAACTAACAATATTTGCTGAAAAATTAATTAAATAAATAACAAGAAATAAGCATGACAAATCTTCAATGATTCTTGAGCCCAATTGCACCATCAACCATCAAACGAATTTCCTTGAACTTGAAAGGGATCCAAATCTTCATGTTCTCATCAGCCCCAAACTTGAAACTAGGCTGAGGCTGGGCCTTGGTGGTCGACATGACTGTTGATATTGAGTCTAGTAAGGTTATAAATAGCCAAGATTATGATATTTTCAAGGGTAAGACAATTATGAATAAAATTTGAGAGTTTTCTCTTTCTTGTTCCTTTTGGAACGTTCCTTGATACAAAGTGAGTCATGTCTCCTTTGTTCAAGTTTTGGCTTATCAATTAAAGACCATGTTGAATTGTGGCACCATTCTACCGTTCTAAACAATCTCGAGCTGTCCTTGATTGGTTTAGAATCCGTCTTTTGTACCCATAACCTGATCAAGATAGATCCTTCCGCTGCCTGATCGATTCGATTCTTCTCGAGCGGTCCTTGGAGAATCGAGTTCGTGTCATCTGGTATTAGAGTTTCGGCTCTTGATTCAGGTTAATATCCTTTTCTTTTCTTGTTTTCTCCTTTATTCTTCTACCAAACCCTTCCCAATTCCAAAAAAAAAGTTGTCATCTTAGGGTTTGAATTTCCACCGCTTTATTTGTGTCGTTGTTCCAGTTGATTCCTTAGTTCGTTGTTGAGTCTCCAATCGTGTCTTGTTTTGTGTCGCATCTTGTTTCGTTGTTTGTCAAAATCTGTCGGAGATACTATTCATCGATACTATTCACTCACTGTAGCAGTACTGTTGATCGTCGCTACTGTAGCAGTACTGTTCATCCGAAAAATTTTTCCCGTACATTGTGTTTGTTTCTTGTTGTTCTTGAGTCTTGTAGTTGGTTTGGTAATTTCTTGAAGTTCTTGGATTGCATAGTGGGTTCTTGAAAAAATCTTGATACTTTAGGAACATCAACCATCATTCTCTTGAATCTTGAAGTGCGGCTACCTTGTTTTCTTGAATTGGCAAGTTTAAAAAAAAGAAAGAAAGAAATAAGGAAAAAAAAAGGCAGCCTTGCATTGGATTTGGAAACTGAGAGGGATTTGGAATCTTGTTTCCAAATTCTTGATTTCTAATTCTTGGTTCTTATTATTAGCTACCAAAATCCAAAACTACACTTAGGAAAGCTTCTTAAAATAGCAATTTGCTTTCCAAAAGTGAATCCAAGAATCAATCAAACTGAACTTCAAAATTCTAGCCAAGTAGAATTAGGTGAAGATATTACAGCTATTCTTTGACAAATGGAGCATGTGCAATGGTTCGTGTTCATAATCAAGTTGAGTTGGCGACATGCTTTTTGGATTGCATTTATCAAGACGTTCTCCGAGTTACTCCTTTATAACCAAGCACTCGATTTGAGGGCAAATCGTCTTTCAAGAGGAGGGGAATGATGAGAACATGAAGATTTGGATCCCTTTCAAGTTCAAGGAAATTCGTTTGATGGTTGATGGTGCAATCGGGCTCAAGAATCATTGAAGATTTGTTATGCTTATTTCTTGTTATTTATTTAATTAAGTTTTCAGCAAATATTGTTAGTTAATTAGAGTTAGTCTTGAGTTATTTCTGAGTCCTTAATAAGGGGAATAAAGGCTAAGGTCATGTTGACCATAGTTAAGCCTATTTGAGTTAGTTTCCTATTCTAGTTGAATTAGAGTTTTAGGAAAGTAGCTAATTGCTTCCAAATTTATTTAGGAAGTTGTGTCAAGTTTAGAAGTCAAGTCAAATAAGGAAACTTGTATTGTTTCCAATTTAGATTAGGGTTTGAGTCTTGTAAGGCTATAAATAGCCAAGCTTATGATATTTTCAAGGGTAAGACAATTATGAATAAAATTTGAGAGTTTTCTCTTTCTTGTTCCTTTGGGAACGTTCCTTGATACAAAGTGAGTCATGTCTCCTTTGTTCAAGTTTTGGCTTATCAATTCAAGACCGTGTTCAATTGTGGCGCCATTCTACCGTTCTAAACAATCTCGAGCTGTCCTTGATTGGTTTAGAATCCGTCTTTTGTACCCATAACCTGATCAAGATAGATCCTTCCACTGCCTGATCAATTCGATTTCTTCTCGAATGGTCCTTGGAGAATCAAGTTCATATCATCAAAAAAAAAAACACACCAAGGAAATCAATTTTTGAGTCCTTACTAAGGGGAATAAAGGTTAAGGTCATGTTGACCATAGTTAAACCTATTTGAGTTAGTTTCCTATTCTAGTTGAATTAAAGTTTTAAGAAAGTAGTTAATTGCTTCCAAATTTATTTAGGAAGTTGTGTCAAGTTTAGAAGTCAAGTCAAATAAGGAAACTTGTATTGTTTCCAATTTAGATTAGGGTTTTGAGTCTTGTAAGGCTATAAATAGCCAAGCTTATGATATTTTCAAGAGTAAGACAATTATGAATAAAATGTGAGAGTTTTCTCTTTCCTGTTCCTTTAGGAACGTTCCTTGATACAAAGTGAGTCATGTCTCCTTTGTTCAAGTTTTGGCTTATCATTCAAGACCATGTTGAATTGTGGCGCCATTCTACCGTTCTAAACAATCTCGAGTTGTCCTCGATTGGTTTAGAATCCGTCTTTTGTACCCATAACCTGATCAAGATAGATCCTTCCACTGCCTGATCGATTCGATTTCTTCTCGAGTAGTCCTTGGAGAATCGAGTTCGTATCATCTCGTGTAGAAAAGGTTGTCACATTTAGGGCTGCAAACGAGCCGAGCCGAGCCGAGTTGAGCTTTGGCCTTATCGAGTCGAGTCTTGACTTAATTTCATCGAACTCGAACTCAACGAGCTAGCAATTTTGAAGCTCGAGCTCGAGAAAATAAAAATAATTATTTTATATTTTTAAAAAATAAATAAAATAATATTTTTTCTTAATAAATAATAAAATATTAAGGATATTTATGTAATTTTACTATTAAAATAAAAAATATATATATATATATACTCGAGCTCGCGAGCTAACGAGTTTAATATTTTGAGCTCGAATTCGAGCTCGACTTTGACTCGACCAGCTCGAGCTCGAATCAAGCGGCTCGCGAGCGGCTCGATTCGTTTGCACCCCTAGTCACGTTGTATCTCCATTTCCATCCTTGTCGCATCTTGAGTTGGGTTTGCCGTTCTTAGTAATCTGTCCAGATTTGTTCGTCATTACCTGTTGCTAGTTTTTGTCTAGTTCTTGTTCTAATTCTGTTTGGAGTCTTGTGTGTGTGGGTCGTGTAAACAACCCAGCAAAAAAAAAAAAGAAACCTGTTTTGCGTACCTTGTTGCTTCCTTGGGTCATTGCTGGAATTTATTTCTTGGTGGCTGCCGAACCTGTTTTGCGTTTGTCCCTTGAATATTGGTGTTGTTCATTGCAAATCTTGGATACCAAACCTAATTTGGGAAGTTCTTGGGCTTCTTGATCAAAATTCTTGAAGTTCTTGAGTTCACCGAATCTGTTTTGGGTCATTCTTGGTTGCAAATCACGGAATTCTTGAAACTTGGAAGGACCTTCAATCTTGTTTACAAATCTTGAACTTGGATCCGAATACAAGGAGTTCTTGGTACTGGAATTACATCTTAAAAAAAATTTGACTGAGCCAAAAAAAAAAGAAAGGAAAAAAAAGGGAAAGAAAGGGAAAAGGCAATCGGCTCTACATGAAATTCCAGGTTTCCTACTTTTGATCAAACTCCAAGTCGGTTTCCTAATTTTGATCAAACTCCAAGTTCCAAATCTGGTTCCACTCCAAGCATCCGAATTCTGACCACTTTGGAACTTCCAAATCTTTCCACATCAGCCCAAACCACCTTCCTAAAACTTAGTTTCCTAAAAGCCAGCCGCCACCTCTTACACCCTTGTCCCCAATTCGGTTGCAACCACAAGTGCCAACCGAAGTGACTAAACTGCCGGGGGTGTTAACCACCTCAATTGAGCACCCTAAAAACTCCAAAACACCCCACATTTCTGACCCAAAGACCGAGGAACAACAACTCAACAAAATTCCAGAATTTTGGGTTCACGGGTAGAGTTTTCTCGGATTTTCAAAATTCCAGCCTTGAAGTCATTAGTTTTGCTTTCTTTTTGAGTCATTAGTCCTAATCTGAGTTTTAGGTCGCGTCTAGGTCTTCATTCACCTCCATTCGTTGCTACTATCTTGTGTCACTTGTTGACTAGTCAAGAACGTACCTTGCGGTGACGCCTAGTTTGTTCAACCCGAGCAACTAGCAAGCCAAGGAATTGCTTGGTGAGATTATTAGAGAGTGATACACTTGAGTGAAACACGAGCGTGGGTGACCTATACATGGTATAAAAAAAAAAGAGGAAGTTGTTTTGTTTTATTTTCTTTGCAGGTGTACCTAAGCATGTCTAGTAGAGTTGGTGACCAAACAATAGACATTAAACTACAATTGGAGGCCATGATGGGGGAGGTCAAACGAATGCTTAAGAACTCCATTGAACCTTTGCATGATAGGATTGATCAGTTGGAGAACTCAAGACCTCCACTTAGCTCGAGTAAAGGCAAGGAGTCGGCGTACTCCAATGATGAAGAGGATCTCTTTGAGGGGCGGTATCAATCTGACCAACGGGCTCCAAGGTGAGGAAATGACACCATTAAGGGTGTCAAACTCAAGATTCCCTCATTCCAAAACAAGTCGGACCCCGAGGCGTACTTGGAATGGGAACGGAAAATTGAGTTAGTCTATGAATGCCACACTTACACAGAGGAGCAGAAGGTAAAGCTAGCAGCCGTGGAGTTCACAGACTACGCCTCCATTTGGTGGGACCAACTTAGACTAAGCCGAAGGAGAAACCGCGGAGGCCCGTGGAGACTTGGGAAGAAATGAGGAGCCTAATAAGGAAACGGTTCGTCCCGAGCTATTATATCCGAGAGCTCCACCGTCGACTACAAGCTCTCACCTAAGGATCTATGTCCGTTGAGGATTATTATAAAGAGATGGAGATGGCCATTATGAATGCGGACTTGCGTGAGGATGGGGAAGCCACTATGGCTCGATTTTTACATGGTTTGAGGCCCGAGATTGCCGAAGTAGTGGAACTTCAACACTACCTCGACATGAATGAAATGTTGGAGAAGGCGGTTACGGTTGAACGGCGCCTCAAGAGGAGGGGAAGTACACGGTCTAGCACCACGTATCAAGCTGGAAATTGGCGCACTCCTCAACCGAAAAGGGAGGAGAAGCCCATGGCTCCTTCTCAACCTCCAAGGCTGAATGTTTTTCCATCCAAAGCAACGGCCAAGCCTGAATTTAAGGCTACTAGTGGAGCTTCCAAACCGCGAGGCCGAGACACTAAGTGCTTTAAGTGTCAAGGCTTTGGTCATATCGCTTCTCAATGCGCCAACCAAAGGACTATGCTACTGTTACCGAATGGGGAGGTTGTATTAGATGAGGAAGAGGAGTACGACGGGATGCCACCTCTAGAGGAGGACGAAAATGATTCGAGTGAAGAGATACCTACACATGAGGAGATTGGATGCTTAGTAGTTCGAAAGGTCCTCACTACCCACGCCAAGGAGGAGGAAATGGAGATACAACGTGACAACCTTTTCTACACGAGATGATACGAACTCGATTCTCCAAGGACCACTCGAGAAGAAATCGAATCGATCAGGCAGCGGAAGGATCTATCTTGATCAGGTTATAGGTACAAAAGATGGATTCTAAACCAATCAAGGACAGCTCGAGATTGTTTAGAACAGTAGAATGGCGCCACAATTCAACATGGTCTTGAATTGATAAGCCAAAACTTGAACAAAGGAGACATGACTCACTTTGTATCAAGGAACTTTCCCAAAGGAACAAGAAAGAGAAAACTCTCAAATTTTATTCATAATTGTCTTCCCCCTTGAAAATATCATAAGCTTGGCTATTTATAGCCTTACAAGACTCAAAACCCTAATCAAAATTGGAAACAATACAAGTTTCCTTATTTGACTTGACTTCTAAACTTGACACAATTTCCTAAATAAATTTGGAAGCAATTAACTACTTTCCTAAAACTCTAATTCAACTAGAATAGGAAACTAACTCAAATAGGCTTAACTATGGTCAACATGACCTTAGCCTTTATTCCCTAATTCAAACAACTTACTTAACACTCAAATTAACTCAAATTAACAACTAACATTGCTGAAAACTCAATTAAATAAATGATAATAAAAAATAAGCATGACACGGGTTTGGATCTTCAATGATTCTCGAGCCTGATTGCACCATCAACCATCATTGGAATGTGAAGATTTGTAAAATGAATTTTCTTGGACTTGAATCCAAATCTTCATGTTCTCATCATTGATGATGTGAGCGTGGAAGCAAAACTTAGGATCTTAGAGGACAAGTTGCGGAATTGATGGAGTTGAACCCAAACTTGGACCACTCAAGGACGGATTCAGCGGTAGAGGACGCCATAATCAAATGTATGTGCTTGATTGATAAGTCAAGGAAACCACCTAGGATCAACTCTAGGAAGTTCAAACTAGCTTTCACAAGCCAAAGGAATTTGCTTCAATGGAAGACGAAATTCTGGAATTTTATTAATAATATCGCCAAAACTATTCCGACGATGTAGACACCAAAATTTTAATCAATTTTTATTTTTATTTTTATTTCATTTTATTCTTATTTGATAATTATTATCTATTTTTATTTATTTATTAATCTCATGATTTTTCATTTTAGACATTTAGTTAGCATTTTAGATACCAATTTTTAATTAAGATTTATTTATTACTAGTTTCATTTTAATGATAATCACCATTCATTTTTGTTCATTAATCGCCTAATTTTATCTTAAGACATTTTTGACATTTAATTTCCGAAAAAGAAAAGAAAATTGTTACAGAAATGTGGGTTTTAATCTTTTTAGATTCAATAAATGAAAATTTCTTGCAAATTGATTTCAATTAGCAATTAACGCTTTCTAAATTAATTAAAAATTACAAAATTTTAGCATTTTTATTTCATTTAATTGATTTTGTTTTGATTTTTGTTTATTTCTATCTTATTTTTATTTTGTTAAGAAAATCATCTTTTAACTAATTAATTAATTCATGGGAAAAGAAAAGGAAAAACAAAGAACTAAAATTACCTTTGTGAAAAAAAAGGGGCTGCCTCATGCGCGCGTGCGGATTTCTTTCCCCATGGCTTCTGATACGAAGCCATGGGAAATGCTACGGTCCTACCTGCCGGAGGTTTTCTCAGTTTTTTCTACGGTGTGGTCCTCTCTTTTCCTACCATTAGATCATTTACACTTCATCCCACCTACCTTGATCCAACCGTAGCACCAAGAGATCTAGAGAAAACCATCTGATGGACTGAAATGGAAGCCGAGAATGCAGCTTCAAATCTCCTCCCTCGGTCTTAGGTTTTGGGGGATTGAAGGCCTATAAAAGGATATAGAAATCAGGTGACGGCAAAAAAGTAGGGAGGATAGAATTTGGTGACGGCTAAAAAAAAAGAGGAAAAAGGATTGGCGGCTAGAGTTGAAGGGAGTCTCGGATTCTGGAAGAAAGAAGGGAAAGGCTACGGGAAGAGTAGACAAAAAGAGCTAGGGAGATTGAGAGGGAGAGACCGAGAGAATGGGATAGCAAAGGAAAATAGAGCAAACGGCGGCTGGGTAAGAAAAGGAAGGACTGAGAGAGTGAGCAAGAGAAAAAGAAAACACAAGAAAAGGAGAGACCTTTTGGGCTAGGGTTGAGACGAGGCTACGGGAAAGCAACTGAGGTTGAGGAACAAGCAAGAAAACCGAACCAAAGGAGAAAGCTTCTAAACGGGTTCGGCTGAGGAAAGAGCTTCAGGCAGAGGATCATCTCACATCCATCCCAAACATTTGCTAGAACAGAAGGTAATCCCTCCTTATCTTTGGTTCTTGGTAAATCTTTCATGTTAGCTTCCAGATTTGATGAGTTTGTGTGGGGATTTACAGTTTTTCTGGTTTGTGTATTCATGGTTGTGATTCCTTGCTTTATGGTTAGTGTATCATTGTCGGGGCTGATGTTGATGTTTTTTCTTATGAGTATGGCATCCTGCCCTTGCCCCTAGATCCATCATGATAAGTGAGTCTGTTAGGACCCTTAGAACTAGACGTGAGTTTTGCTGTGGGTAAAATTTTGTTGGTTCCATCACTTTGACCTCTTGCTTGTTTGATGATTTTTCTGATTTCGGTAGTAGTCCTTGGGGCGAATTTTTAAGGAAATGGGTTTGGGGTTTTCGTGGGATGAATCTGTGGGGTTTTGCTTGGGTGATGGATAGCTTTGTGTGAGCAATAATGAAACCCAGAACAGAGTTGCAGAAGGCTTTTGAAGTTGTATAAATTTTTCAGATTTCTGCATGATCTTTTGTTTTGAATTTTTTGTGTTTAAATTCAAGGATTCTATGTTTAAAAGTGAAGGGAGTATTTGGTATTCCTGTTGTTTGGGTTCTAATTGCACTTGGCTGAAATTCGTGCGTGAAAGTCTGCCCGGCTGCAACCAGGTCGAAGCTTTTGGTTTGTTGTAGCAGTGTCGATAAAGCTGGAGCTTTGAGTGGCTGGAATTCTAGTCTGATTGGGTTTTTTTGTTGAGTCTGTTTGCTGTTTAAGGATGATGCCATTGTATACATTTGCTGCACTTTAAAATAGCAATGTGTGGTGTAATAACTAGATGTAATATGTAAGTTTGTTGTAATAGTTTTGACGTGCATTCTGAAAAAAAAAAACTTCAGTTGTTTCAGCTGAAGTTTGTGAGCATGATTAGTTGATCCTTGTTCTGTATGTGCATGCTTGTTCGATTAGTGTTTGGTTCTTGAGCAAGTTTGTAATGCAGAGATAATTTTTTGCTTGCAAAAGCCTTAACCAGAAAATTTGAAAAAACCTGGGGTTCTGTTATGCTCAAACTGTTGGAGCTTAATCTGATTCAAGCCGAATTGGTTTTTGATGAAAGTGACGTTGTATGTCTTTGATTTGTGAGTTTTGATTCATTTAATGCTGTTTTTCTTTGCTTCAATGAGAAACCCACAGAATTACAGAAAGTGTCAGTTGCATTGCCGAGAGTTTCTTTGAAGCATGCATGGAAACATTTTCAAAAATCGCCCTTCAACCCCTTAGTTTCTATCTGAGGCTATTATGGCCTATGAAATTGGAAATTTAGCCAGTCTTGACCTTTTAAAAGGTTAATTTGTTTGATAAGGTTTAATTACTTTCTTTTGGGTTGATTTTAGTGAATTTTATGATAATTTGAAGGTTTAACAGTTGTTAATAGATTTATAGTTTGATTTGGATTTTAATAGAACTTTGAGCAATTTGTTATTTAATTATAATAAAGAGGTTTTTCATTCACCTTTTTTGTGAAGTTTTAGCATTTGATTTTGATAGGCCCATATTAAGCCACTAATTTTAGTATTTCATTTTAGATCTCTAAAACTTCTTTAATTTTTTCAATTGGGTCCTTGTTTGTTTTAATTTGTTGAATATGGGTTGTTTATTTTTATTTGAATGCCTTGATTGATTTAATTTTGTATTTATCTCCATTTTGTGATTAATTATTAATTAAAGTGGTGCCTTGACCCTTTTATTATTTTGGAGGATAAATAAGTAAATTCGTGTCATTAGGGCCCCAACTCAAGGGAGGTACACTCTATCCCTTATTTTATACTTTATTTGATCCTATGTGCCCCTATGTGACTTTATGTGTTTAATTGTATGTCTTTGAATATTTTTCTTTCATTTATTCGTTTTAGTTATTTAATTTAGTAGATTTATTTTAATTTTTGGTTATTTGCAAGGCATTTAAATGCCAAAATTGTAATAGTAAGGTATTTATTTATTTCATTTTTCCCCTTTAGATTGTAGTAGAGTCCTCCTGATGTAATAGTTAGAGCTTTATTTGCTTTATTTTTGCTTGGTGTGATTTGCATGCCTATGTGCTATGTGTTACCGCTTTCTTAGGACCTTGCATCTAGATATCATGCTTATGTGTTATGTGTTTATGTGATTTATGTGTTTATTTGCATTATTATGTTTTACATGATTTATTTGATTATAATAAATGTGAGACGTCGCCACACTAGTCCAACGCTAGTTGTGACCCCCCTTTCTCGATTTCCCACTAGTCCAACGCTAGTGAGGACTCATAGATGTGGGTTAGTCCAATGCTAGACCCTTAGGAGCCCTTCGAGCGTTAGATCATAATTGCGTGATGAAATCATTTCACCTCATGCATACTTTTCACTTTTTTAGGTTTTTACCATTTTTGCATGACACTTTTCTTATATATGTACACCCTTTATCCCATATTCCCTTATATTTATATCCCTTATCCTATATTTCCCCCTATATGTGTATTCCTTGCCCCTATGAGTGATACATAACATTAGATTCGCATTTCATTTAAGAATTAGAACTAGGGTAGTACATTTGCTTGACTAGATTAGGAAATACCCCTTGAGTATGGGATATGGACGAGTTTGGCTTTGTTAGCCTTAGCACGCTCGTATTCCCTCTATTAAAGGGAAAATTGAGTCACGAACATTAGTTCCCCGTACCCAACATGATGCATCCCTTTAGGACATGTATATTCGTATAATTATGATTATTTTTACTATTCTTCCTTTTCTTTTCTTAGAGTCTCATAATTTTGCATAATTCGTGACTTCTTTGAAAGTTTACTTTTGGGCGTCGCAATTAATGCGAATTGCATCAAATAATTTCGAAGAGATATTTTGACCCCCCGATACCCTCTTAGGTTTAGGGTTTGCATTCATATAGTGCCTCCAAAATGTGATAAATTTTTAGGTTAAATTAAGAAAATTCTTGACTAAATCACGTAACTAGCCTTGGCTAGGTTGAGAGGGTGTCTTGGATTTTTATCCTTGCATTCCCTCTCTTCAAATGTGACTCCCGAATCTTTTTCTCTGATTTTCATAGACTTAGGAGTCATTTAAAAAGGGTTTTCCATAATTTTACTTAAAAAGTTCGTTTTAGGTGACTTGGTACACCTTAACTCAATACCAAGTGGCGACTCCTATTTTTATTTAAAACCCTTTTGAAACTTTATTTTGGGTCAAAATCGTCACATTTCAAAATCCCATTTAGACCCATTTCATTTTCTTTATTTTTCCAAAAAATCAAAATTCACATTTTTCGAATCAAAATCAATCAAAAATCCATTTCTTTTAAAACTCTTTATTTTTCTTATTTTCAAAAATGGGGTGCGACAGCTGGCGACTCCACTAGGGACTTAGAGAGTCCGAGCAAATTTGATTTAGTCAATCTTTTTCTTCTTTTAACCTTCTTATATATCACATTTGGGGATTTTAGGTTGCATTGTTCTTTTTCCTTTTTCTTTTTCTCTTTTTAGGGTTTTTGCATCTACCACGCGCGTAATCACCTCTCGCACGCTGCGTATGTGATGAATTGATGGTTTATTTATTTGCTTTTTACTTGTATCGTGCTTGCATTGTTGTGTGGGGGGATAGTTATCCTAGAACCGTCGACCACATTTGATGGTATAATCCCTCCCCTCGATAGAAAGCACCTCATACGTGCATGCATAATTTTTACCCTCTTTTTCTTTTTCGTGGGCGCCATCTCACATCTCCCTGTAGGATTAGGATCGATTGCCTTAGGTAGGCGGATGGTGTGCACTGCGCCCATAGCGATACCTAAGGGATCACTCGAGCCACCGACCGAAGGCCCTGGGATTGATGACCCTTCGCCTTTTGGTCTGAAGGCTTGGGAGTCTGAAACCTGATCGAGTCTAGATGCATTAGTAAGCCAAACCTCATGCATCCATGATAGAAATTACCTAGGTTAAAGTCGATCTTACCCAACTAGGAACATTAGGCACGAGGGGAGGGATTCCACCCCTCTTTTCCTTATTTTTCCTATTGCTTTTGAATTGTTTAATTGCCACAACGTGTTATGTGTTGAACTAATATTGCCCTATTTTCTTGTCTTTCGCATTCACAAACGTTAGGAATAAGAGATCTGGCATGATCCTCCTTATAGAACCTACCTTCTTAGATAGGCTATCACACGTTTAAAGATTTCAATGAATTGCATTTATAGATTAATAATTGCATGACATTTTAGACCCACCCTGGCATACAAAGGGTTCCTTTAGGTCATGTTTTCATTAAATTGTATTTTATGGATTCAATAAACTGACATCATGCATAAATCTTAGAAGGGAATGCCGCATAGGGAATCCCATATTAGGAATAAGCCACCATGTGTCTCGGATATTTAATCCAATGAGACTTGCATGTTTATATTTTTGTATTGCCTAATGGGTAAAATCCCGAGGTAAGGTACTAAAAAGAAAATTTCTCTTCAGATGGCTCCATGCAGAATGTTGAACCAGATACCTAGGGAACTGATGGACTGGAAAAATAATATATCTCATGAGGTGAAAGGGTTATTTAAATATGTGGGACATCTACCAAGCCTCCTAAATGTGACGCCCAATATGGCAGTTATCCAAGCCCTACTTGAATATTGGGATCCGGAAGGTTCACTTTTTCGGTTCAATGGATGCGAGTTAACGTTGACCTTGGAGGAAGTAGAGGGACTTTTACAAATACCAGGGAAAGATCATCCCATGGTATATCCAACTAATGGGACAAGGGAACAGTTTTATAGGTTTTTAGGATTGAAGCAAAAGAGTATGGATCAACATCCCGATGCAAAATCGTGCCCGTTAGGCCTCCTATACAAGTGGTTTGGGGAAAGGGAATCTTATGATCAATGCCGTGATGACTTCTTCATTAGCAGAGAGCAATGGGAGGAGAAGCGAGTGCAAGCCTTTGGACTAGCCCTGATTAATCTGTTATTGTTTCCGCAAAAACATGGGAAAATCATGTTCTCAACCATTAACATGATTCAGAGTCTGTTTCTAGGGATCAATGGAGCAACCCCCACTTTGGTACCTGTTATCATCGCCGATATCTTCGCTGCTATTATTGAGTGTCAAAAGAAAAGGGGATTCTTTTATGCATCAAATTTGGTACTTCAGATGTGGGCAATGGAGCATTTATCAAAGAGAATACTCAATCCCTTAGGATCATGCCTTCCAACGGAGAATTGGATCGAGTCACACCGAGAGAGGGTCAAAGGATACTACCGAATAGCATCTCCGAGTCGATTTATTCAAGAGTTCGAAAATTTGACACCGGATAAGATACAATGGGTTCTTGATTGGACAAAAGTTAGGGATCCGGCCTTCACAACTACACAACATGGTTTCATCCCTCTAGCAAGCATTAATGGGTTGGTCTCATATGTGCCGCAACGAGTTATGAGGCAGTTTGGGTATCCACAGAGGGTCCCGATAGTACAAGGAATCGAGAATATCAGACTAAACACCGTTGCTGAATGCCGAAGCATGGTACTGGAGGCTTGGGGAAATCTTCGTAGCCTAGACAACCTGCACCTTGATCAAGTGAATAAAGTAGAGCCTAGGATCACTTTGGAATACAATGAATGGATCAACTTGATAATAGCACAAGGAAGAGAAAGGTCGCCGTCTGTCTCCATTAGTCCTGAAGAGCAAAATGAGAAACTGAAGAAAGAGTTGGAGGATCACCAATTGCAGATTATAGTAGCCGACCAAGCTTTGGAGGACGCCCGATTACAATTAAAGAGAGAGGCGAAGAAAACTAAGAAGTTGGAGAAAGCATTAGATGCCTTTGACAAAATTCAAGAAGAGATTCGGAAACTTAACATAGGAAGTTCTAGGGAGTCGCAACATACTAGATTAGTAAGGCATGAGGACTTTGTAAAAATGGTCAGTCGAACCATCAATGAGATTGTGAAGAAGGATTGAACTTATCAATTTCAATGAGAATTTCTGCTTTTTCATTCATTTACAGGTTTGAAATTGGGATTTTACCCCGAAGGTATTGCATCATATTAGGCCCTACCCTTGGCACAAAAGGGCTCCCCAATAGGACATGCATTCGAATTGTTCTAATTTTTACTGACTCCTGTCTTTTTCTTTTTCTTTTTCTTTCTTTTAACAACAGTCAAACGAGAAGGGCATCTAATAAGGGTTTTCCTATGTTCTCAGGTAGTAATTGCAAATATAGCTACCCGAAAAAGCCCCATTATCACCCGATCGCGTAGTCGAGTTTCAAGAGATAGTGTAAACATGAGTACCCATCCAGAATCATCTGATAGGCCCGCAACCACGGCACCATCAACTGACATGGCGAATTTGGGAGCTCAGCTGAGTGAAGTTCTAAACCGATTTAATGAGTTGAGCACTGAAATGATGGCACAACGGCGTGTGATCGATCAACTGGTCGCTGGTGGCGCTAGTGGTGAACAACATGAACCCTTACCCTCTGGCCCAACCTGAGCCTCAACCAATTTTCTTACCGTATACCCAAACCACTGATACTTCACAAGTTATAAATCCACCTGAAGAAACCTTTACCTATCCCCCTCATGGCCCACCACCTACTTATGCACCAACATCCAAATTAATCCTTCTCATGCCCAAATTTTCCAAAATTATCCACCAATTAGTATGAGCATGCCATTCGAATCTCAAGGACCACATTATTACTCCACCGCTGAGCCATTCACGCTAGATACCGCCGCCCCAAAGGAAAGCTGAAGCTGGGGAGTCATCCGTGCCTGTGGATAAGAATTTGCTAAAGAGATTGGATCGATTTGAGGAGTTCATAAGGAAAAAGCCAAGGTTTGAGCAAGCAAGGAGGCCTGGACTACAATGAGCTGTGCCTTTTTCCGGATATGCAATTGCCGATGGGTTTCAAAGCACCCAAGTTTAGCAAGTACGATGGAACTGGCAATCCCAAGACACACCTTCGGATGTTTGCAAACAAGCTAGGGAGACCGATAGATGATGAGAATCTGCCTGTACGCCTATTTCCTGAGAGTCTAGAAGGCGACGCATTGGATTGGTATTCCAACTTGAAGCCTGAAGATATGAGATCCTGGATTGATTTATCAACCGCTTTTGTGAGGCAGTACGAATACAACTGCGAGCTCGCTCCGACGAGGACCACATTGGAGGGAACTAAGAGAAAACCATCTGAGGACCACAAGTCGTATGCGAAGAGATGGAGGAAGTTGGCCGCCAAGGTGGAGCCTCCCATGACTGAAAATGAGATTGTTCGTACCTTCATTAAAGCCCATGACCCGCCTTATTTTGAGAAATTTTTCGAATGACTGGATGTTCCTTTGCCGAGATTGTCAATAAGTTGGAGGAGTATGATGAGTTTATGAGAGCAGGAAAATTGTCAATGTTTCAGCTTTGAAGTCACAATTGGAAGCTATGCAGAGTCAGAGCAGTAATAGTAAGAAGTCTCAATTCAAAAAGAAAGACGAGGAAGCTTCTTTTGTATGGAATCAAGGCTCTTCTTCCCGACCTAGATACCAACAATACCCCGTTTACTCACCCCGTTACCCATACCAATCTCGCTCTCGACCTGTTTATAATACCACTATCAACCACCCCCGACCTCGACCAAATTACTCACCCTCAACACCATTTCACATAGCTTCACCTAATTTCAAATTAGACCTCGCCCTCCTTTTAACCCAAGACCTATTCCACCCCCAACCCAAATTACCCCTACCAACAAACTAGTGACACCCAAAATCCAGCCCCATACCGAACCTTCACAAATCTAGGTCGGCCCATTGACCAATTATATGAACAATTGAAGGCTGTTGGAAAAATTGGCACAGTACCTCCCAAAAACTATTCCAAAGGATTTCCCATAGGTTACGATCTCAATCATTTTGTGCTTACCATTCGGGAGCCCCCGGACACTCAACTGCCAATTGCTGGGCGTTTAAGCATAAAATCCAAGACATGATCGAGGCTGGAGACATAGTTCTGAGAAGGAGGGATGAACAAGGTCCAAATGTTAGCAAAAATTCCCTTCCTACACATAAGGATACTGTGGGAGCTATTACTGTAGATGAGGAGATCGAGGAACCTACACAACTCATTGTAGATGAAGCTGAAATAATAGGAGTCATCGGAGAGCCATTCGTATTGGAGGAGGGAGCCTATGAAGTCAAGGAAAATGCCGATCCGTTTATTCTGTGAAATAATACCTTTCGAATGTGAGCCTTCAGAGCTTGTGGTACTTGAATTGCCTGAGCAAGCTCCTGTCCTTAATCTACAAGAGGTCCCGTGGAATTATAGCGAGCCTACACTGTTAATCGGAGGAGAAGAAGTGCCCAAGAAGGAAGTGGATGCTATTACTCGATCTGGAAGAATTATAGGGGAACCCGCAGTGGATGAGCCCTCGAAAGCAAAAGAAAGTGTCGCACCAACAAGACTAGCCTGTGACTGATGAAGAGGCATTTAATTTCCTTAAAATGTTGAAAAAAGTGAGTATAAGGTGGTCGAGCAATTGGACAAGATGCCCGCTCAAATTTCCATGTTGAACCTGCTCTTAATCTCGGAACTTCACAGAGAGGCTTTACTCAAGGTCTTAACCGAGGCTCAAGTGCCTAAGAACATTCCTGTGAATAAATTCACTCATGTAGTCGAGCATGTTTTGGTTCAAATCAAATTTCTTTTTCTGATGAAGATTTGACTTCGGAGGGGATTGGACACAATAAAGCATTGTATATCTCAGTCCGTTGCAATGGGAAGATTATTGCCGGAGTCTTGATAGACAATGGGTCCGCTCTTAATATCTGTCCTTGGAACACTTTGGTTAAGTTGGGATTTCAGGAAGCTAAACTTCGGCCGTCTGCCACCGTGGTGAGAGGATTTGATGGCGCGAAAAGGGAATCAATGGGAGAAGTGGATTTAGTGCTGGAAATTGGACCTGCCCAGTTCCAGGTTATGTGCCAAGTCATGGACTTCTCGAGTGTTTATAATATCCTTCTCGGACGGCCTTGGATTCACACTTCAGGTGCTGTACCTTCTTCGCTCCACCAAATGTTGAGATTTGTGGTGAATGGCCAGTTGATTACGATATTTGCTGAGGAAGATTGCACTATGGTCATCAATCCTGCACTAGAAGGGGGAAGTGATAAGAAAACTCTAGTTTCTCCTCACCATGTGGCCGATATTGTTTCAGTAGGTTGGGGGTTTAAGGACAAGGAAATGGTGGAAATGAAGTTGCCCGAAGCGAGTGTCATGATGGCCAAGGAACTGATTCGAGAAGGATATGAGATAGGTAAGGGCCTCGGGCGTGATCTACAAGGAGTTTTGGAACCAGTAGAGTTTCAAGGAAAGAAGGACACCTTTGGATTAGGGTTTCAACCTACTGCCAAAGATAAGAAAGAAATGATAAATCGCAAAAGGGCGGAGAAGGAAGGGAGACAACTTATCATGAGCATCCCACCATTGTACTGTACTTTTCCTTACCCCACGGAGGTGATTAGATCCGAAGTGGACCCGATTGAGGAAGTAGATGTTGGATTGTCCGAGCTATTTGTGGGAGTTGCTTCTGAGGGAGAGTCGCTGCAGAACACAGAATTTCCAGAGGTGCCTGTTGAGGCAATGAAGAATTGGACCAGTGATCTCCTTCCCTCCCGAAGGGAATTTCGGTAAATCTAGGGGATTGCCTTTGGTCGACATGAGAGAAATCATTCATGTTACTTACCTTTTGTCTTTCAGTTTGTAAATAGTTTTAATCAAATGTTTTCCAATACAAGTCTCATGTTAAAACTCTTGTTAAGTAGCTTGTTATGATGTTATCCTTTACTTTTAAATTCAATGAAATGCACAGTGTTTATTTTTCAAATTTATTTACTTACGCTTTGTCATATTTATTTCATTCTTTTTCAGATGGCCAAAAATAAAACACGTTGACCCTTTGGATATCACTATTCTGGAATTTGATGATTGCAATCTCGATATCTCTCACGAATTTGAAATTTTGGAATCAGAAATTCAAGACGAGAGCGATAACGAGGAAGAATCTGAGTCTTTATTAAAGAATCTTGAACAATATGAAGAGAAATCCAAACCGAACTTAGAAGAAACAGAAGTTGTTAATATTGGCACTGAGACTGAGGTTAAGGAGATAAAAATTAGCATTCATTTGAATAAAAAACAGAGAAAAGAGATGATTGAGTTTTTGACCCTGTTTCAAGATGTGTTTGCCTGGTCCTATGATGATATGTCTGGAATTTCAACAGATATAGTGGTCCATCGATTACCGACTGATCCAAATTTTTCACCAGTAAAGCAAAAACCTCGCAAGTTTAAGCCAGATATGAGCCTCAAAATTAAGGAACAAATCGAGAAGCAACTCAATGCTAGAATCATTATGGTGTCTCATTACCCTATTTGGCTTTCAAATCCAGTACCTGTTCCGAAGAAAAGTGGAGAAGTGCGAGTCTGTGTTGATTACAGGGATCTCAATAAAGCCAGCCCGAAAGATGATTTTCCGTTGCCAAACATTCATATTCTTCTGGACAATACCGCAGGACATGAGATCGAATCATTTGCTGATTGTTTTGCCGGGTATCACCAGATCTTAATGGCAGAGGAAGATAGGGAGAAAACTGCTTTTATCACGCCATGGGGGACATTTTGCTATCGAGTAATGCCGTTTGGATTGAAAAATGCCGGTGCCACTTATCAAAGGACCATGACCACTCTGTTCCACGACATGATTCATAAGGAGATGGAGGTTTACGTGGATGACATCATCATCAAATCCAAGAGAGCAGAGGATCACTTGATTGATTTGGAAAAGTTATTCGAAAGATTGAGAAGATATAATTTGAAGTTAAACCCCGCAAAGTGTGCATTTGGGGCCCCTGCCGGCAAATTATTGGGATTCATTGTCAGTAAGAAGGGTATCGAAATAGATCCAACGAAAATCAAAGCCATTCGTGAAATGCCAGTACCAAAAACACAAAAGGATGTGAAGAGTTTCTTAGGAAAGATAAATTTATTGGAAGGTTCATCGCCCAGTTGACTCTACACGTGTGAGCCTTTGTTTAAATTATTGAAGAAAAATGTGCCATTGTATTGGAGTGAGGAGTGCCAGCAAGCGTTTGACAAGATCAAAAATTATTTGTTACACCCCCCGGTTTTAGTGCCACCCAAGCCCGGTCGACCGTTGATTATGTATTTGTCTGTACTTGACGAGGCTGTGGGATGTGTTTTGGGGCAGCACGACGATTCTGGGAAAAGGGAGCAAGCCATTTATTATCTCAGCAAGAAGTTCACACTTATGAAGCAAAGTACACATTTCTTGAAAAGAGTTGCTGTGCGTTGGCCTGGGCAGCTCAGAAGCTGAGGCATTATTTGCTTAGTCACACCACTTACCTCATTTCTCGCTCAGATCCTTTGAAGTATTTATTGGAGAAACCAATGTCAACTGGGCGCTTGGCTAAATGGCAAATGGTTCTTTCTGAATTCGATATCATTTTCACCACGCAGAAGGCAATCAAGGGGCAAGCCATAGCGGATCACTTGGCTGAGAATCCAAAGGAGGATGATTATCAACCACTTCATACTTACTTTCCAGACGAGGAGGTTCTGTTCGTTGGCACAGCGGAAGACATGAATGAAAAGTGTTCTGAATGGAGGCTGTTCTTTGATGGTGCGTCAAATTCCTTCGGAGCCGGTATTGGAGCTGTTCTAGTATCGCCTGAAGGGAAGCATTATCCTGGTTCCGCTAAACTACGATTTTCTGTACTAACAATATGGCAGAATATGAAACTTGTATTTTCGGGTTAAAAATGGCATTGGAAATGGAGATTAAGGATTTACTAGTGTTCAGCGATTCCGATTTGCTTGTACATCAGACTCTCAAGGAGTGGATCACTCGCGATTCAAAGATCTTGCCCTATCATTGCAATTTACTAGAATTGGCAAATAAATTTAGGAGTTTGGAGTTTCGGCATATTCCACGTGTCAAAAACGTTTTTGCTGATGCTTTGGCCACTTTATCTTCAATGGTTCAACATCCAGACGAGTTGGTAATCGAGCCTATCCAGATTCATCTACAAGAAAAGCCTGCTCATTGTCTAGCTGTGGAAAAATCTTCCGATGGCCGTCCCTGGTACAGTGATGTCAAGGAATTTCTCAAGACGAGGTCCTATCCTCCTGGGGTCGATGCGACTGCTAAAAGCTTCTTGCGCAGATTATCGTCTAAATTTTTCTTAAATGGAGAGGTGGTATACAAAAGGACGTCAGATTTGGGTCTTCTGAGGTGTGTTGATGAAGATGAAGCAGAATACCTGATGAAAGAAGTACATAGTGGTGTGTGTGGGTCACATATGAATGGTCATTTATTAGCGAAGAAGATTATGAGGACCGGATATTTTTGGCTCACTATGGAGCATGATTGTGTAGTTTTCGTCAGAAAGTGCATTAAATGTCAATTGCATGGAGATGTTATGCGCACTCCCCCTACAGAATTACACAGTATGACTGCTCCTTGGCCATGTTCAATGTGGGGTATGGATGTGATTGGAGCCATTGACCCTCCGGCCTCAAATGGGCATCGGTTTATTCTGGTGGCAATTGAATACTTTACCAAGTGGGTCGAAGCAGAATCTTATAAGCATGTGACTAAGAAGGTGGTGACGGACTTTCTAAGGAAGCATATCATTTGTCGTTTTGGAGTGCCAGAGACATTAATCACCGACAATGCCAAGAATCTCAACAATGATATGGTGGATGGATTGTGTGAACAGTTCAAAATCAGGCATCGAAATTCCTCTATCTATAGACCACAGATGAATGGAGCTGTGGAGGCTGCGAATAAGAACTTGAAGAAGATAATTCGAAAAATGATTGAAAGACACCGTGATTGGCACGAGAAGCTCCCTTATGCATTAATGGCGTATAGAACTGCTATCCGGACTTCTACTGGGGCAACTCCCTACAGCCTCATGTATGGAATGGAAGCAGTGTTGCCGGCTGAGGTTGAAATCCCTTCTTTACGCATTTTAATGGAGGCTAAACTGGATGAGGCTGATTGGATTAAACAACGTCATGAGCAATTGTCTTTAATCGATGAGAAGAGATTAAATGCCATTTGTCATGGTCAATGTTATCAAAAGAGGGTAGCCCGTGCTTACAATAAGAAGGTCAGACCACGGATATTCACAGAAGGAGATAAAGTGTTGAAACACATTTTGCCAGTGCAAAAGGAGGCTAAGGGAAAGTTTGCACCAAATTGGCAAGGCCCTTTTATTGTCCAGAAAGTTTTGCCCGGTGGAGCACTCGTTCTCGCAGAAATGGATGGGCAAGTGTTCCCCCAACCAATCAATTCGGATATGTGTAAGAAATTTTTCATATGATACATGGAATTTTCCTTTTAGGGTTAATGTAAAGAATGGAATGAAAAGTCAGGCCTTCTTCCTTTCCAATCGAATATTCTATCCCTAGTTATCCCTTTTGAACCTTAAAAAAATTATTTCGTTTGGCAACCCCTGAGAATCGCGAAACCCCACACTGGGGCAAATTTTGAGTTGAAAGGTTGAAAAAAAAAGGTTAAAAAAAAAGAGAAAATCTCCCTTGAGAATAAGTTGGGGCAATTATTAATGGGTTTAATTTGAGGATGCGATCTCAGGAAATCTAAACATTCATAAATCCGCCTTCAAGCCTTAACTTTTCTTAACACCCCACCAGACCCCATTACAAAAACCAAAAGTCCTGACTTCTGTTCTTTATATGGCCTTTTTAGGACAATTTCTAATCAAATGGCACATGATGTCAAAAACACCTTCACCTATTTTGCAAGGGAAGGATTGTTATACTGATGCCATTATTTCTTAAAACACATGTCTGAATTAACCTGGGCGGTAGACAAGATTTGTGTATTAGGTGAAAACCCGCAAGGGCACCTTTGAAGAAAAAAAAGAAAAGAAAAAAAGAAGAAAGAAAAGAAGAAAAGAAAAGAAAAGAAAAGAAAAGTGAAAAAGTAAAAGTAAAAAAATGAAAAAGAAAAGAAAATAAAATGGGAGGGGGCAACCTTAGTGAAAACCCGAAAGGGCACTAAGGTAGGGTTTTATAAGGAAAGTGAGTTTGGATCTGAAGAGCTGGTGACTTAGTTCGCTGGAATTTCTCCTCACATTGTGTTTCTGTTGTCAAACGTTGAACTCCGGAGGGATGATATCCAAAGGGTCAAGCATAGCGTTTTGTTCGAGAACAAAAGTGTTCGATTTATCAAACTTTTGATTTTGAGTGTACAAGTTTATTTACTTGAAATAATTTTTTTGTGTTTATATTAGAATCTTTATCATTTATGTGTAAATAGAATATTTTGCATGTGTTTCATGGTCACATTTGTCTCTTTCATTTTATCAAACGGCAATCCCTATGATTTATCGAAAGTAAATGGATACTAAATAACACGATTTAAGTATGAGAAATTATGGAAATTGATATTGTTCGCAGGACAAGGTTGAAGTATTCACTACGTCAAATAAGAAGTCCAAATATTCATGTTTACATATTTCTTGAAGAAGGGGGTTGATCGGATGGTGGCGGCATCATCTATCATTATTTCTTTTCTTGCAGGTCCAACAGTCCGATAGCATTACACTGGGGCAATTTTTTTAGAAGAAATCGTTTGTCTTTCTTTTCCAAATTCTACAAAAGTTTTGCACAAATTATCTCAAGTGAAGGCAGGCTTGGGTATCATCCCACTAACCAAGTGGAAGGCAGGCTCGGGTATTCATCCCACTGACCAAACGAAGGCAGGCTCGGGTATCATCCCACTGACCAAGTGGAAGGCAGGCTCGGGTATTCATCCCACTGACCAAGCGAAGGCAGACTCGGGTATTCATCATTCCATGAAAGCAGGCTCGGGTATTCATCCCACTGACCAAGTGGAAAGCAGGCTCGGGTGTCATCCCACTGACCAAAGGAAGGTAGGCTCGGGTATCATCCCACTGACCAAGTGAAAACAGGCTCGGGTATCATCCCACTGATCAAATGAAGGCAGGCTCGGGTATTCATCCCACTGACCAAGTGAAAGCAGGCTCGGGTGTCAATCCCACTGACCCAAATGAAGACAGGCTCGGGTATCCATCCCACTGATCCAAATGAAAGGCAGGCCCGGTGTTCATCCCACTGACCAAGTGGAAGGTAGGCTCGGGTGATATTCCCACTGACCAAAGTAAAAGCAGGCTCGGTGTATCATTTCCCACCGATCAAGGAATGGCAGCTCGGTATTCATCCCACCTGATCGTTGTATATTCGAGCTCACAAACAGACACAGCCTTAGGTAAGTATTTGGTGTCTACGCTCTTTTCGTCCTCGAGTTTCCCCCGAAAACTCAGACGCAAAGAGGGCAAACTGTAGACACCCAAATTTTATTTTCATTTTTATTTTTATTTCATTTTATTCTTATTTGATAATTATTATCTATTTTATTTATTTATTAATCTCATGATTTTTCATTTTAGACATTTAGTTAGCATTTTAGATACCAATTTTTAATTAAGATTTATTTATTACTATTTTCATTTTAATGATAATCACCATTCATTTTTGTTTATTAGTCGCCTAATTTTATCTTGAGACATTTTTGACATTTAATTTCCGAAAAAAGAAAAGAAAATTGTTACAGAAATGTGGGTTTTAATCTTTTTAGATTCAATAAATGAAAATTTCTTGCAAATTGATTTCAATTAAGAATTAACGCTTTCTAAATTAATTAAAAATTACAAAATTTTAGCATTTTTATTTCATTTAATTGATTTTGTTTTGATTTTTGTTTATTTCTATCTTATTTTTATTTTGTTAAGAAAATCATCTTTTAACTAATTAATTAATTCATGGGAAAAGAAAAGGAAAAACAAAGAACTAAAATTACCTTTGTGAAAAAAAAGGGGCTGCCTCACGCGCGCTATTTCTTTCCCCATGGCTTCTGATACGAAGCCATGGGAAATTCTACGGTCCTGCTTGCCGGAGGTTTTCTCAGTTTTTTCTACGGTGTGGTCCTCTCTTTTCCTACCATTAGATCATTTACACTTCATCCCACCTGCCTTGATCCAACCGTACCACCAAGAGATCTAGAGAAAACCATCTGATGGACTGAAATGGAAGCCGAGAATGCAGCTTCAAATCTCCTCCCTCGGTCTTAGGTTTTGGGGGATTGAAGGCCTATAAAAGGATAGAAATCAGGTGACGGCAAAAAGATAGGGAGGATAGAATCTGGTGACGGCTAAAAAAAAAAGAGGAAAAAGGACTGGCGGCTAGAGTTGAAGGGAGTCTCGGATTCTTGAAGAAAGAAGGGAAAGGCTACGGGAAGAGTAGACAAAAAGAGCTAGGGAGATTGAGAGGGAGAGACTGTGACAGCCCCACCTTCCCCTAAGACGAACCAAAGGGAAATCAGGTGACGGGAAAAAGATAGGGAGGATAGAATTTGGTGACGGCTAAAAAAAAAAAGGAAAAAGGACTGGCAGCTAGAGTTGAAGGGAGTCTCGGATTCTTGAAGAAAGAAGGGAAAGGCTACGGGAAGAGTAGACAAAAAGAGCTAGGGAGATTGAGAGGGAGAGACTGTGACAGCCCCACCTTCCCCTAAGGCGAACCAAAGGGTTCGGCGGACCGCCTGCCCAACTCTCGCCAGGACTCAATCACTCTCTCCGAACAAAATAAGATACAACCTCGAGAAAAACAAAAAAAAACAAACCCCAAACTGGAAACATATATTTACATTCATCCCAATCTCAACCAGAAGTACAGTCCCAAATGTAACCAAAGCTCTAACTTTCTCAATACAACCAACTCTATCCAAGCACTAGAGCGAGTGCAAAAGCCAAAACAAAACAATTCAAAACAAAATCTAGACTATTCTATTCTATACAGGCCTCTCGCCCGTGCTTGCCACCCCTGTAAGGAAAACAAAAGGCGTGGTATGAGCTAAAAGCCCAGCGAGATTCTATATACTCAATCAAATAATTAAGCAAGGATGTTTATAAGATAATAACAAGTAATCCAGAAAACATTTATGAAATGAAAGCGATAGTAACACATTCATTAAAAGGATACATGGAGCCATTCGTTCATTCGTTCATCGACCATTTCCTTATTCCTTCAATCGTTTAGAAAAATTTCATTTGTAATTGAAAACCCCTCCGTCAATCTTGTCATTCATTCATTCATTTAGTTCTCCCCATTCTAGCCAGCGCACTGGCCAGTCTTCTCCAGACTTCGTGGTAATACTCGAGTATACCAAACATTCACCCAGGGTCACTAATCGCCCGACCGAGTCCGCTTCTGGCTCGAGTCGACCAGTAACAAAGGGCAAGGGCCCAGTTCAGCCAGAAGGCTTACATTCATGCACAAGTAACATTTAATCATTCAATCATTGAAATTTCACGTTCATTTAGGTCGAGTGCGATAAAGTACACACTCGCCTAGCAAAAATCATTTCTGAAAATATTGGAAACATAACATACTTCAATCACGTATTAAAACAACAATCCAAATAGTCACAATAGTTCACATAGTCATTAGAAACAAATTGTATATAGAACACTCACCTATATAAGCAAAATAACGTCCAAAATTCCTTCCGGGTAACACTCCTAATCACCAAGAAACCCTAAGAATAATCATAAGAAAATATTATTTAATAGCATTGAAAGATAACTAAGGCTCGAAACTTAAACATTTCGTTTAACGAGAATCAAGTAATTGAAACTTATTTAGGGACTATTCGTAAAACCCTTGCTCACTTTCCAAACGGTGAAATTTAAAGCCATTATATGTGAAAAATGCCATTTGGGTCAAAGAAATGAAGAAAACATATTTCCATTAGTTGTAAATTCCAAGGGTACAAGTTTCGGCTGAAATTTGCTTATATACCTCCACAAAAGAAAACTTGAATAACCTAGACAAATCGAGTTAGATTCGTCCTCAAAGTCTTACTCAAGATAAGCGTAATTCTACTTAAACCTCAAGTACAAATTTGGGCAGCATGCCCTTTGTGTTTACCAAATTTCCAGCCATTTATGGCTTCCTTCTTTTCCTTAATTCAGCCCCACAATACACACAAGTAAGGTTACCACAATAGGCCTTCCATTAGGCTCCAAAATCATCCAAGTACAACACAAGTGCAATAGTACAAGCAAATATCAATTTTGAAGACAAAAGTTAAATGGCAGATTTGGCATCTCATAGTATTTTAGTCATAACTGGAGCTATGGTTATTGAATCGGGGTGAACCTTATACCTTTTCGAAGCTAAGACAGGGGGAAACAACTTTCATGAAGGCCACTTAACCTAATTTATAGTTTATCTAAGTCGAATTTTCCAATCACAGCTCCAAAAGTTCATGATCAGTCTGGTTGTCAGCACTGACGTTAACCAGCAATAACTCAGGCTACACAACTCCGTTTTGGGTGTTTTTAGAGGCGTTGGAAAGCTAAGACATAGGGCTACAATTCTTATGAAGACACCTCAACCCAGTTCTCAACCTAACCTAGTCCCATTTACCCAAACAGCTCCAGATTTTCCAGTTCGAAGCTCACTGTAAAAGTCATCTAGCAGTCCTGACTTATTCAATCATATCTCAGCACACACAACTCCGATTTAGTTGATTCCAAGCCATTCGAAAGCTAGAATACAAGGCTACAATTCTTAAGAAGGTATCAAAAGCTAATTTATTCATCTTCCCAGCCAAACGAGCCAATTACAGAGGCCGATTATCATTTTCGAACAGAAACAGGGAAGCAGGGGTAAATTAGTCATTTCACATGCTACAGTGCTCCGATTGAGCTGAAATTTTACAGGCATAATCTCAAACTCAATTCTCTAAAACTTTCATGTTTTGACCTAAGGCCAATTCAGCCTCCATCATGGCCGAATAACACTGGTCAGAACAAAGCAGAAAATTTTCTAAAAAACTGAAATCTACACACCATCACTTCTAACCAAGAAATATTGCACAAAACTACCAAAGTGGCAACCACAAGCCATTAATT
The DNA here is from genome assembly GCA_023065735.1 of Coffea humblotiana. Classification (NCBI taxonomy): domain Eukaryota; kingdom Viridiplantae; phylum Streptophyta; class Magnoliopsida; order Gentianales; family Rubiaceae; genus Coffea; species Coffea humblotiana. Next base: position 11,869,856 of record CM041208.1, on the reverse strand, counting down.
TCCATCTATTAGAAGCAAAGAAGGATGTTCTTAGCAATTTACCTTAGAACCTCAAAGAAAGTAGTAGCTTAGTCCTTCCTCCTCCAAATCAACTCCACCAAAGCCCTTAGTCCTCCTTAGTGATCACTTGTATGGAAGGGTTTCAAATTTGGTTGGTTAAAACTCAAGATTCAAGTGAGTTTGGAAGCTAAAATTGGAAGAGCTCTCTCTTGTTTTTCTTCACCAAAGGGCTGGCCAAGAGGGTGCAAAATGGAATGAATTTTTGGTCAAAATTTGTTTTAGTAAAGGTTAATATCTTGGGTCAAAAGTCCATCATCCAATGGAAGCATGACACTTGGCATCTTGAAGGTTCCAAGCTTATCTTCTCTCCTCCAATAATTCATTTAGCTAATTAACCTCTAATTATATCCTAATACTATGGAAAATAATATCACTTAATATTTCGTCACCTAATCGGCAAAAATTATATCGCACTAGCGGGTCCCACATCGAAAAATGCACTTCAAATTCACGTACACTAACTTATACTAGGAAAAATGATTTAAAATTGTACTGACTTGTAAAATGTATAAAACATTTAATATTTTCAAAGGACAGTATAAAATGTAGGCAAAGAAATAAAATAATACTTGAAAAATGTGCAAATTTTTCGGGTTCTCACAAAGACTGAGAGAATGGGATAGCAAAGGAAAAGAGAGCAAACGGCGGCTGGGTAAGAAAAGGAAGGACTGAGAGAGTGAGCAAGAGAAAAAGAAAACACAAGAAAAGGAGAGACCTTTTGGGCTAGGGTTGAGACGAGGCTACGGGAAAGCAACTGAGGTTGAGGAACAAGCAAGAAAACCGAACCAAAGGAGAAAGCTTCTAAGCGGGTTCGGCTGAGGAAAGAGCTTCAGGCAGAGGATCATCTCACATCCATCCAAAACATTTGCTAGAACAGAAGGTAATCCCTCCTTATCTTTGGTTCTTGGTAAATCTTTCATGTTAGCTTCCAAATTTGACGAGTTTGTGTGGGGATTTACAGTTTTTCTGGTTTGTGTATTCATGGTTGTGATTCCTTGCTTTATGGTTCGTGTATCATTGTCGGGGCTGATGTTGATGTTTTTTCTTGTGAGTATGGCATCCTGCCCTTGCCCCTAGATCCATCATGATAAGTGAGTCTGTTAGGACCCTTAGAACTAGACGTGAGTTTTGCTGTGGGTAAAATTTTATTGGTTCCATCACTTTGACCTCTTGCTTGTTTGATGATTTTTCTGATTTCGGTAGCAGTCCTTGGGGCGAATTTTTAAGGAAATGGATTTGGGGTTTTCGTGGGATGAATCTGTGGGGTTTTGCTTGGGTGATGGATAGCTTTGTGTGAGCAATAATGAAACCCAGAACAGAGTTGCAGAAGGCTTTTGAAGATGTATAAATTTTTTAGATTTCTGCATGATCTTTTGTTCTGAATTTTTTGTGTTTAAATTCAAGGATTCTATGTTTAAAACTGAAGGGAGTATTTGGTATTCCTGTTGTTTGGGTTCTAATTGCACTTGGCTGAAATTCGTGCGTGAAAGTCTGCCCGGCTGCAACTAGGTCGAAGCTTTTGGTTTGTTGTAGCAGTGTCGATAAAGCTGGAGCTTTGAGTGGCTGGAATTCTAGTCTGATTGGGTTTTTTTGTTGAGTCTGTTTGCTGTTTAAGGATGATGCCATTGTATACATTTGCTGCACTTTAAAATAGCAGTGTGTGGTGTAATAGCTAGATGTAATATGTAAGTTTGTTGTAATAGTTTTGACGTGCATTCTGAAAAAAAAACTTCAGTTGTTTTAGTTGAAGTTTGTGAGCATGATTAGTTGATCCTTGTTCTGTATGTGCATGCTTGTTCGATTAGTGTTTGGTTCTTGAGCAAGTTTGTAATGCCGAGATAATTTTTTGCTTGCAAAAGCCTTAACCAGAAAATTTGAAAAAACCTGGGGTTCTGTTATGCTCAAATTGTTGGAGCTTAATCTGATTCAAGCCGAATTGGTTTTGATGAAAGTGACGTTGTATGTCTTTGATTTGTGAGTTTAGATTCATTTAGTGCTGTTTTTCTTTGCTTCAATGAGAAACCCACAGAATTGCAGAAAGTGTCAGTTGCATTGCCGAGAGTTTCTTTGAAGCATGCATGGAAACATTTTCAAAAATCGCCCTTCAACCCCTTAGTTTCTATCTAAGGCTATTATGGCCCATGAAATTGGAAATTTAGCCAGTCTTGACCTTTTAAAAGGTTAATTTGTTTGATAAGGTTTAATTACTTTCTTTTGGGTTGATTTTAGTGAATTTTATGATGATTTGAAGGTTTAACAGTTGTTAATAGATTTATAGTTTGATTTGGATTTTAATAGAACTTTGAGCAATTTGTTATTTAATTATAATAAAGAGGTTTTTCATTCACCTTTTTTGTGAAGTTTTAGCATTTGATTTTGATAGGCTCATATTAAGCCACTAATTTTAGTATTTCATTTTAGATCTCTAAAACTTCTTTAATTTTTTCAATTGGATCCTTGTTTGTTTTAATTTGTTGAATATGGGTTGTTTATTTTTATTTGAATGCCTTGATTGATTTAATTTTGTATTTATCTCCATTTTGTGATTAATTATTAATTAAAGTGGTGCCTTGACCCTTTTATTATTTTGGAGGGTAAATAAGTAAATTCGTGTCATTAGGGCCCCAACTCAAGGGAGGTACACTCTATCCATTATTTTATGCTTTATTGATCCTATGTGCCCCTATGTGACTTTATGTGTTTAATTGTATGTCTTTGAATGTTTTTCTTTCATTTATTCGTTTTAGTTATTTAATTTAGTAGATTTATTTTAATTTTTGGTTATTTACAAGGCATTTAAATGCCAAAATTGTAATAGTTAGGTATTTATTTATTTCATTTTTCCCCTTTAGATTGTAGTAGGGTCCCCCTGATGTAATAGTTAGGGCTTTATTTGCTTTATTTTTGCTTTGTGTGATTTGCATGTCTATGTGCTATGTGTTACCGCTTTCTTAGGACCTTGCATCTAGATATCATGCTTATGTGTTATGTGTTTATGTGATTTATGTGTTTATTTGCATTATTATGTTTTACATGATTTATTTGATTATAATAAATGTGAGACGTCGCCACACTAGTCCAACGCTAGTTGTGGCCCCCCTTTCTCGATTTCACACTAGTCCAACGCTAGTTGTGGCCCTTGGTTCCGATTTCCCACTAGTCCAACGCTAGTGAGGACTCACAGATGTGGGCTAGTCCAATGCTAGACCCTTAGGAGCCCTTCGAGCGTTAGATCATAATTGCGTGACGAAATCATTTCACCTCATGCATACTTTTCACTTTTTTAGGTTTTTACCATTTTTGCATGACACTTTTCTTATATATGTACACCCTTTATCCCATATTCCCTTATATTTATATCTCTTATCCTATATTTCCCCCTATATGTGTATTCCTTGCCCCTATGAGTGATACATAACATTAGATTCGCATTTCATTTAAGAATTAGAACTAGGGTAGTACATTTGCTTGACTAAATTAGGAAATACCCCTTGAGTATGGGATATGGACGAGTTTGGCTTTGTTAGCCTTAGCACGCTCGTATTCCCTCTATTAAGAGAAAATTGAGTCACGAACATTAGTCCCCCGTACCCAATATGATACATCCCTTTAGGACATGTATATTCGTATAATTATGATTATTTTTACTATTCTTCCTTTTCTTTTCTTAGAGTCTCATAATTTTGCATAATTCGTGACTTCTTCGAAAGTTTACTTTTAGGCGTCGCAATTAATGCGAATTGCATCAAATAACTTCGAAGAGATATTTTGACCCCCCGATACCCTCTTAGGTTTAGGGTTTGCATTCATATAGTGCCTCCAAAATGTGATAAATTTTTAGGTTAAATTAAGAAAATTCTTGACTAAATCACGTAACTAGCCTTGGCTAGGTTGAGAGGGTGTCTTGGATTTTTATCCTTGCCTTCCCTCTCTTCAAATGTGACTCCCGAATCTTTTTCTCTGATTTTCGTAGACTTAGGAGTCGTTTAAAAAGGGTTTTCCATAATTTTATTTAAAAAGTTCGTTTTAGGTGACTTGGTACACCTTAACTCAATACCAAGTGGCGACTCCTGTTTTTATTTAAAACCCTTTTTAAACTTTATTTTGGGTCAAAATCGTCGCATTTCAAAGTCCCATTTAGACCCATTTCATTTTCTTTATTTTTCCAAAAAATCAAATTTCACATTTTTCGAATCAAAATCAATCAAAAATCCATTTCTTTTAAAACTCTTTATTTTTCTTATTTTAAAAAATGGGGCGCGACATACGATTGACACAAAACCCTAATGACCTATCAACAAAATTGATGGATAAAAACTGACTCAAAACAATAAAAACAAGGGATATAACGTGATACCTCTAACTAGCTCTGATTACGAACTGATACGAACTACGCCAACTTATGACGAAACCCGCAAGAGACAAGCGCACAGCATCTAGAGGGACGGAACATGGTTGGAGTTGATGGAACCTTGACCCGTTAATCACGTGGCTAACGAACCTTGGTACAGGGTAGATGACGCCACAATCTAGTGCGATTCTAGATTGATACGTCGAACTCGAAGATCCTAGGGAATTAATCTAAGAACTTCAAGAAAAGCTCACAAGAAGCCAATGAGAGAACTCTCAATTTTTTTGTATTAAATGAAATCCCCCCATAATACAATTGGTAACCCTAGTTATAATACTACTACTAAATGCTTGAAATCCAAAGAGAATTAGGACCTCAAGGGAGGCCCGTATCCCTTGCTAATGGTCGGCCAAGGTAGTGGGCCGACTTGGCCTTCCTCAAGCTCGCACATGGGCTCTTTGCTTGGTCCTATGGTCAACATGAGCTTATTGATCTAATCAAAAACTACTAACGAAATACTTAAACTCTAAATAACTAGGTGGTGAACCATGACACTCCAAAGAGGGCCGTGGCCTTCAAACAAGGTCCTCTTCATCTAGTAAGGCCTCTACCAAGGTGATTTGTCTCTCATCCTCACTTGCAAGGCCTTCAATGGGCCGAGGCCTCCCAACTTGGGCGTGGATAGCTTGAACTAGAAGTTGGAGCGCTTTCTTCATTTTCTTGGCACGTGCTAGGGTGATAGGGCCGAGAGGAACCTTCACTTGTTCTACTTGCATGGTTTGCTCACTATTCTCATTCGCATCATTCCCCTCCTCTTGAAAAGGATTTGCCCTCAAATCTGATTCATCATCTGCGAGAAAGGGACTAAGGTCAGTGACATTAATGTTACACTTATAGCTCCATACTCACATGGGAGGTCCAACTTGTAAGCATTGTTGTTCACACGCTCAAGAACTTGGAAAGGACCGTCGCCTCGAGGGAGTAGCTTGCTTTGTCGTTGAACTGGAAACCTTTCCATGCGAAGATACAACCAAACCCAATCACCAGGTTCAAAGATCATTTGGCGCCTTCCTTTGTTTGCTTGCTTCACATATTGACTTGTGCGCTGCTCAATGTTGAGGCGCACTTTCTCATGTAGTGCCTTCACAAAATCTGCCTTTTTCTTTCCATCTAAATTGACACGCTCAAACAAAGGCAAAGGTGACAAATCTAAAGGAGTTAACGGGTTAAAACCATACACAACTTCAAAAGGTGAGAATTGTGTAGCACTATGCACAGTTCGGTTATTGGCAAACTCAACATGAGGAAGACATTCCTCCCAAGACTTAATGTTCTTTTTAATGATGGCACGCAACAATGTAGATAGAGTTCTATTAACAACTTCTGTTTGGCCATCAGTTTGTGGGTGACTTGAAATTGAAAATAACAGTTTAGTACCCAACTTGCCCCACAATGTCTTCCAGAAATAGCTAAGAATTTAACATCCCAGTCAGACACAATAGTTCTAGGCATGCCATGTAATCTAACTATCTCACAAAAGAACAAGTCAGCAATGTAAGATGCATCATCCGCTTTGTGACAAGCAATGAAATGAGCCATTTTAGAAAACCTGTCAACTACAGCGAATATGCTATCATGTCCTTTCCTAGACCTAGGCAGACCAAGTACAAAATCCATAGAAATATCGATCCAAGGTGTAGTAGGAATAGGTAAAGGGGTATACAAACCGAATGGTTGAATCTTAGACTTAGCTTTGTGGCACACAATACATCGACCAACCACACGCTCCACATCTCTTCTCATCTTTGGCCAATAGAAATGTTCCTGCAAACAGCCAAAGTCTTTGCAACACCAAAGTGTCCCATTAAACCTCCTGAATGTGCTTCATGGACTAACAATAATTGAATGGAAGACTGAGTGATGCATAGTTTATCAACTCGAAACAAGTAACCATCATGTATAAAGAAATGATCCAACTTAGATTTTAAACATTGTGCATAGCATTCACTAAATCTGGATCTTTTGCATATAACTCCTTGATGGTTTCAAAACCAAGTAGCTTAGTGTCGAGTAAGGTAAGTAAAGAGTACCTGCGTGACAAAGCATCAGCTACTACATTGGTTTTACCTGTCTTATACTTGATCACGTATGGGAAAGTCTCAACAAAAGCAATCCATCGTGCATGCCTTTTGTTCAACTTTTGTTGTGACTTCAAGTGCTTGAGTGACTCGTGATCAGTATGAATGATGAACTCCCTTGCTCTCAAATAATGTTGCCATGTTTCGAGAGCCCTAATGAGGGAGTATAGCTCCTTATCATAGGTGGAGTAGTTCAAGCTGCTCCACTAAGTTTCTCGCTAAAGTAGGCAATTGGCCTACCCTCTTGCATTAACACTGCTCCAATGCCAACACCTGAAGCATCACATTCGATTTCAAACATTTTGTCAAAGCTAGGTAATGAAAGTATAGGTGTGTGCGTGAGTTTGTGTTTAAGCAATTGGAACGCCTTATCTTGGTCCGGTCCCCAATGAAAGGCGACATTCTTCTTGATTAGAGCAGTCAATGGCGCGGCAATTGTGCTGAATCTCGCACATACCTGCGGTAAAAACTAGCCAATCCATGGAAGCTCCTTACGTCGCTCACAGTCTTTGGTGTTGGCCACTCTTGGATGGCTTTCACCTTGCTTTCATCTACCTGTATGCCCTGTGCACTAATAACATCCTAGAAAGACCAACTGATTAGTGCAAAAAGAACATTTTTTCAAGTTAGCATACAAGTTTGCTTGGCGTAAAGCATTCAAAACAGCACGTAAATGCTCCATGTGTTCATCAAGATTTCGACTATAGACTAAGATATCATCAAAATAGACTACCACAAATTTACCAAGAAAAGGGCGTAGAACATGATTCATTAATCTCATGAATGTACTAGGGGCATTAGATAAAGCAAAGGGCATGACTAGCCATTCATACAACCCATAAGTAGTCTTAAAAGCCGTTTTCCATTCATCCCCCTCCTTCATTCGGATTTGGTGATACCCACTTTTTAAATCAATTTTCATGAAAATTACAGCTCCATTTAGTTCATCTAGCATGTCATCTAACCTAGGTATAGGATGACGATACTTTACCGTTATCGAATTGATGGCTCTACAATCCACACACATGCATGAGCTTCCATCCTTCTTTGGCACCAAGATGACGGGGACAGCACAGGGACTTAGGCTTTCACGCGCCCAACCTTTCTTAAGCAGTTTGTCCACTTGCCTTTGTAGTTCCTTGGTTTCCTTAGGACTCATGCGATAGGCGGCTTTATTAGGCAATGGTGCGCCTGGAATGAGGTCTATTTGGTGCTCAATGCCTCGGATGGGAGGTAGTCCATCCGGAATCTCCTCAGGAAACATATCCTCAAATTCCTGCAACAATGAGATAACACGGGGGTGTAAATAGTTAGTAGACTCATTAGAAGTTTAAAAAAAAAGACTCATTAGAAGCAAGCATAACTTCTTTACATACTAACATAATCAAAGGTTGGTGAGAGAGTAAAGCTCTTTTTACATCCCTGGCTTTTGCAAACATGCTTTGTTTCCTCTTAGTTTTCTTCTCAAGGGTCGATTCACTTAATGCCTTTTTCCCTTCACTTTTCTCGGCTCCTTTCACTTTCCTTTGCTCCTCATGCTCTTGTTATAGCTGGACTTGGTCTTATGCACTTGTTTAGGAGTGAGAGGAACAAGTGTAACCTTACTGTTATTGTGCATGAAGGTGTACTTATGGATGAAACCATCATGGCTAGTTCTTTTGTCATATTGCCATGGTCTCCCCAATAGCACATGAGTAGCTTGCATTGGCACTACATCACAGAGGACTTCATCCTCATATCGACCAATGCGGAATGGAATCACGACTTGCTTTTGTGACTCGCACATCTCCACTATCGTTCAACCATTGGAGCCTATATGGATTTGGATGCTTGAGTGTAGGAAGCGAGACCTTCTCCACTAGTCTCACACTTGCCACGTTTGTGCTACTTCCGGGGTCAATAATAAGGCTACACACCTTGCCTTTTATGTGACAATGTGTGTAGAAAATATTTTCCCTTTGTTGGACATCGTCCTCTTTGACTTGCGTAGTTAGCACCCTTCGAACCACTAAGCCAAGTTGCTCATTCGTTGGTATCCTCCTCACTAGAGTCGGCTCCCTCTTCTTCCAAAGGGGGCATCCCTTCATAACCCTCCTCGTCATCCGTAACCACCTCCCCGTTGTCAAGTAAGAGCATGGTTCGTCGGTTTGGACACTGAGATGCAATGTGACCAAACCTTGGCATTTAAAGTATTTGATCTCACGGTTACGGGTCTTAGAGGCGTCATTCACTGCCTTTGGTGTCCTTCTTGAAGCCCTCGGTCTTAGCTTCATTTCGTGTGGCTCCACCCGAGGCTCCCATAATTGGTTGCTCCTCTTTCTTAGGCGGATATGTCCTCCAGTTCGAGCTAACGGGTGCACTAGGGAGTCGAGTAGTACCCCTCCTCTTGGGGCGGCGCTCCACTTTTGAAGCTTTGCCCACCATGTCAGTGATTTCTACGTAGTGGTGCAATTCCATTACTCTGCGATCTCGGGTCTTAATCCGCTTAGAAACCTAGCCATTGTCGCTTCCCGGTCCTCCACTACATCCGCAAGTAGCATGGCTATTTCCATCTCCTTGAAATAGTCATCCACGCTTTGAGACCCTTGACTCAAGTTTTGTAGTTTCTGATAAAGGTCTCGGTGATAGTGACTTGGAATGAACCGTTTCCTTATCAACCTGGCGAAGTTCATGCCATGTGGTCACATGCAGTTCTCCACATCTCCTTCGACTAAGTCGCACTTGATCCCACCAGATGATGGCGTAATCCGTGAATTCGAGAGTGGCAAGCTTCACCTTTTGATCCTTCCTATAATCTTGGCATTTGAAAACCATCTCGATGCGCTTTTCCACTCCAAGTAGGCATCTGGATCAGATTTCCCTTGGAACGAAGGGATTTTGATTTTAATCCCTTTAGTGCATCGTCGTTCCTCCTTGGGTCTCGTTGAACATATCTAGGCCGTGGGTCGTCCTCATCTCCTTCAGGCGTAGGGCCGGATTCGTCCCTATTGCTTCCCCCATGAACCGAGTTACTTCATTGTTGATGGTTCTCAAGTTGGTCTACTCGCTCATGTATAGATTCAAGGGACATGTCCATCCTCCGCTGGAACTCTGATGAGCAACCCTAGGGGAAGCTCCTAGAACCTCCCAACTTTGTAATATCAGAGTTGGACCTTTTCTCCCAATGGAATTGAACGCGATTGTTCTCATGAACTCAAGACCTCTGACACACGAAGGTAATCAGCAACCTTAAGAAAATAATGATGGATGAAGAGACACCACGATTAGGGAACAAACTAATCGATAAAGTCTGATTTGAATCCTAAGCTATGAACTCAAGAATTCAAGAGTAAGTTCGATTAAGAACTTGAAGGAAAATTCCTCACGATTTCTGGTTGTAATATTTGTCCCTTATTCTGAAAGACAAGAAGCCTTATATAGGCGTGTAAAAGACCTAAACTAAGCTGCCAACAAAACCTAATCCGTCTTGGAATTTCCCTTGCTAAACTCGGCCCAAGTCCAAGTACAACTAGGAAAACCCTAATCAACTTAACACGAACAAATAACGTTGGTGCTTGACTAAAGCAAGCTTATGACCAACTAGATAAGCTACTTTAAGGATTAAAATTAGAGGGCAACATGTCCTTTGTGCGATTAACAAACTACTAAACTAGGCAGTTTTAAAACAACTACTAACTAAGCTAACAAGTATGAGATCATTCTTTCACTTCAAACGTACAAGTGAACAAGGTAACTTCATGGTTCACCAAATCTTCAAACTTAGCTTGCTCCTTGCTTGTATGGTGAATGATCAAGGCTCGTAAAGCTTTCTTCACCCTCTTGGATCTTGATCTTGTCATTTGACCACCAATGTTGACCAAAGGATCCTTGACCCAAGGTTGAAGTTGTTGCGCACCCGTATCCGCATCAAACTCACTCAGCAAGGCCTCCATGGTAAGTTTATTATCAAAAGGGTGAGAATCCATTGCTAAGGTACCCTGCAAAATGGTTAGCAAAAAACAAAGAGAAGTTTCCTCACACACACCCTCACGTGTATCCACTCGCACTCGTGTTTGCACACAAAAATTACTCACTCTAATGATCTCACAAATAGCTCTTATTGGCCTTTGTTTTCCTCTCTTGAAGAAATCAAAACATTTCCTCCAAGAAGCTCTAATGCCGACGTTCAACCACGAATCACATAATGAGTGAAGCAAAGGTCCAAACTAGAACAAACTCATGTATATGACACACTTGAGACGCTGTTTAATGACTCAACTAATGTAGGAAAACAGTCCTAAGATGTTCGACACTAGACGTGACTCAAAATGCAAAGCTGAAATTTGGAATCCTTGAAGGACCCCTACCCGAAACTGGAATTTTGAGCTGCTGCTTGCCGAGTTTCTGGTCAGTATTTGGGAGGGAAAAAGGTACTTTTGTGGTGTTCAAATAATGGCAGAAATAGCCCTCAAATTTCAGCCAATTCGGTTTGCAACAAGTAGTCCAGCCGATTTAGGAAACTTAAGAATCCAAGGGTGATTTGGATAAGGTCTTTGTAGTGGTTTAGGACACTGGTTTGGGGGTATTTTTGGGGCTGTCCAGGTCGTTTGAGGTTGTTGGAATTCTGTCAAGAATAGGAAGTTCAAGATATTGAAGCCAATTAAGATTTGGAAGCCAACCACGAATTGGAAACTCAAACCAATCAAGACAGTAAATCTGATTTCCCTTGAGCCGAATCTCTTTCCTTCTTTTTTTTTCTTTGTTTTGTTTCTTTTCTCCTTTTTTTTTGTCTTCTTCGTTTCTTTCTTGATGCTTTTGTTCAAGATCTCGGCTCTTCAAGGAACACAATTTCAGATTATACCAACAATATCAAGAAATGATTGCAAGGTTGTGCAAGCTTTCAAGAAAACCCTAGTTCTTGATTTGTTGTTTCAAGAACTTTCAAAACAAGTCTTGGTGGTCCAAGAACTTCAAGAATATGGTTCAAGAGGCTCAAGAACTTCCCCAAATCTATTTTGGTGTTCAAGTTTTGCAAGAAACAACACAAAAATTCAAGGTTCAATGGCCAAAACAGATTCGGCAGTCCTAAGAAGCAAATTCCAGCAACCGACTCAAGAACAATGAGGTATGCAACAAATATATTTTTTTTGCTGGGCTGTTTTCTCAACCCAAGACAACACAAAAACAACAAGAATGACACTATAATCTGGACAAAAACTAGAAACAATTAATGACTAAAAATTTCTGGACAGATTGCCCACAAGAACAACACCTACGCGACAAGAAGAGAAAGAAAACCCTAGTTGCCGCTTTCTCCCTTTTTATTCTCGTTTTTCTTTCTTGCTGGACAAGAACACAATAACCCACACAAATCACAACAAACCAGCCACAAATCATGAAGAAATAAAACTAGAAAATTCGAACAGCAACACCTCAACACAAAACAGAATTTTGTGACTTGACACAAGAAACCCTTCCGACGATTGACACAAAACCCTAATGACCTATCAACGAAATTGATGGATAAAAACTGACTCAAAACAATAAAAACAAGGGATATAACGTGATACCTCTAACTAACTCTGATTACGAACTGATACGAATGACGCCAACTTGTGATGAAACCCGCAAGAGACAAGCGCACAGGATCTAGAGGGACGGAACACGTTTGGAGTTGATGGAACCTTGACCCGTTAATCACGTGGCTAACGAACCTTGGTATAGGATAGATGACGCCACAATCTAGTGCGATTCTAGATTGATAAGTCGAACTCGAAGATCCTAGGGAATTAATCTAAGAACTTCAAGAAAAGCTCACAAGAAGCCAATGAGAGTACTCTCAATTTTTTGTATTAAACGAAATCCCCCCATAATACAATTGGTAACCCTATTTATAATACTACTACTAAATGCTTGAAATCCAAAGAGAATTAGGACCTGAAGGGAGGCCCGTATCCCTTGCTAATGGTCGGCCAAGGTAGTAGGCCGACTTGGCCTTTCTCAAGCTCGCACATGGGCTCTTTACTTGGTCCTATGGTCAACATGAGCTTATTGATCTAATCAAAAACTACTAACGAAATACTTAAACTCTAAATAACTAGGTGGTGAACCATGACACTCCAAAGAGGGCCGTGGCCTTCAAACAAGGTCCTCTTCATCGAGTAAGGCCTCTATGTGAGGACCCGTAAAATTTTCCTATTTCATATCATTTAATTCTATTTCTTTTCATGCATTTTCTTTATTTTATTCTACTACCTTAATATTCTAGACATTTATAAGTGAATATGGTTTTCTAAAACATTTTTCTAGTATAAGTTAGTTCGGGTTAGTTTGGAAGCGTATTAAGGACGTGGGGCCCGCTAGTGCGATATAATTTTGCCGATTAGGTGGTGAAATATTAAGTGATATTATTTTACAAGATGCTAGGAGACAATTAGAGGTCAGCTAGATAGATTAAGCATTGGAGGAAAGAAGATAAGCTTGAAACCCTAAAAGGTGCCACATGTCGCAACCCGGTTGGATGAAGACTTGCCTAACTTTCTTGCCTTTACCAAAAGCTAAAGTTGACCAAAATCATCTTCATCCTTTAAGCTCTCTTGGCCGAAATTTTGAGGAAGAAAAAGAGAGAAAAAGTTCATCTTGCACTTCAATTTCCAAACTCAATCTTGAGTTCCAACCATAGCTTTTGCAAATCACACCATAAAGTGCTAGTCCAAGGAGTTCTAAGGTGGTTGTGGAGCAATTTTGGGAGGAAGAAGCCTAGGTCATCATTTTTCTTGAGGATCCAAGGTAACTTGCTAAGGAAATCCCTCTTTGTTCTCAATAATTCCCAATTTGTGGCTTAAAGTTGTAGTTGTGGTAGTTTTATGAGCATATTTTTGTGGTTTGAAGTAGTTTAGTGGTAATTTTCGGTTATAGTGAATATTTCTGTCCTGTTCTGCCCAGATATATTCGGCCATCAAGGAGGCCGAATTGGACTTAGCTCAAAACATGAAAGTTGTAGAGAATTGAGTGTAGATTATGTCTGTAAATTTTCAACTCAATCGGAGTAGGATAGCTTGTGAAATGACTAATTTGCCCCTGCTTCCCTGTTTCTGTCCGGAAATGATTATCAGCCTCTGTAATTGGCTCGTTTGGCTGGGAAGATGAATGAATTAGCTTTTGGTGCCTTCTTAATAATTGTAGACTTGTATCTTAGCTTTCATATGGATTTGGAATCAACGGAATCTGAGTTGTGTGTGCTGAGATATGATTGAATAAATCAGGAATGCTAGTTGACTTTCACAGTGAGTTTCAAACTGGAAAATCTAGGGCTGTTTGGGTAAATTTGACTAGGTTAGGTTGAAAACGGGGTTAAGGTATCTTCATAAGAATTGTAGCCCTATGTGTTAGCTTTCCAACGCCTCTAAAAAACACCCAAAACGGAATTGTGTAGCCTGAGTTATTGTCAGTTAAAGTCAGTGCTGATAACTAGACTGATCTTGAACTTTTGGATCTGTGATTGGGACATTTGACTTAGATAAACTCTAAAGTAGGTTAAGTGGCCTTCATAAAAGTTGTTCCCCTCTGTCTTAGCTTCGATATGGTATAAGGTTCACCCCGATTCGATAACCATAGCTCCGGGTATGACTAAAATGCTACGAGATGTCAAATCTGCCATTTAGCTTTTGTCTTCAAAATTGATATTTGCTTGTACTTTTGCACTTGTGTTATTCTTGGATGGTTTTGGAGCCTATTGAACGGCTATTGTAATGATAATATTTGTATGTGATTGTGGGGGCTGATTAAGGAAAATAAGGAAGCCATATATGGCTGGAAATTTGGTAAAAACAAAGGGCATGCTGCCCAATTTTCTAGGCCGCGTAGTTCCTTCAAGTTTGAGTTGATTCTTAGTAGATGAACTGCTTTTAGGTCATTCAAGCCCCTAGGTGCTCCCGTTACCTTTTCGTTCCGAAATCACGCTTTGCAGCCTTGCATTAGTGGCTCATTTGGATAGGCATACGACTTGTAGTCGAGCCTCACTTGTGCACTTCATTTACTAGAATTTGGACGTGAAAACTTCAATGGTCTACTTTGGTTATTATAGGGTTTCTGGACGATTAAAGTCATTTTGGGGAAAACTTTTGAAGTATCTGCGCTTGAACTGGTGAGTGTACCACTCCCCTCCTTTGTTGCTTAACTTGGCTTTCTGTCATGCAAATCTGAAATTTGAATGACTGTACTATCTGTTTATTCCATGGAGACAAGGGTGTACTTTATCACTCTCGTTCTCTTGTCCGCATGCCTATTTACTGTGAAAAATTTTGAATCTGTTATCTGTGCTCAATTTACTGCCATTTGGACATTGCATCCAACGACTGTTCGGTTACCTCAGAGCTCAAATCCTGTGGCTAGTTACTCGAGTCGAGCCGGCCAGGGCCTGGTCGATTAGATAACGAACCACAGTAGTCGATTTCTAAGAAATCCTTGGGTATTGAGACTCTGGATTTCTGGTATACTCGAGTATTACCACCCACTGTTACTGTTGAGGTGTTCGGGCCCGGTAGGGGTATGTTTGGTGGACGGAATTCGGTGTAAGTGGGGTCTACGGACATGTTGGTTCTATATACGTTGACGGAGAGTCAACGGGTTTGGATCAAGTACCGCAATCGAGTATTTTAGCTCCTGAGAGCTACCTGTATCCTTTCCAGTTGAAATAATTGTTCATTTCCTCATATGTGCATATGTGCCTTAAAGTGAATTGCCCTGATTTGTGTCTACTTGTATTCTTGGTACCTCATTGAGCGCAAGCTCACCCCGTTCCCGTTATCTTTGTTTTTCTTACAGGGGGCAAACTTAGAAATCATGATTTTTGAAGAAAAGGGGCGAGCTATTGTATATGTATTTTGTTAAGCTCTTTTGCGACTGAAACCCTAATTGTATTTGACCGATATGAATACTTTGGCTTGTACTTTAGTTACTTTGTTCAAGACTTCGATGTAAAAATATGCATAAATGTTTAACCTTGTCTAATAAGTGTATTCATTTGAGATGTTGTGATTCTATGGCTTTGGATTCTATCGCGCGTAGTCTAGGGTTTTGTGTGATTCGACTCCGTAGTCCTGGCGAGAGCTGGGCAGGCAGTCCGCCAAACCCTTTGGTTCGCCTTAGGGGAAGGTGGGGCTGTCACAGTTGGTATCAGAGCCACGTCGCGTGGTCTCTGCGCAAAGTAAGCTTGGGCCGAGTGGTGTTATGGCCCTGATCTTGTGAATGTGTTTAAAGGATTAAGTGCCCATCTTGGGCGTAAGCGATGAACCGTGCATTTTATAAGTGTAAGGATCTTTATTATGGGACTTGAGAAAGATAGGTACGTAGGTCGGGTAGGAATCTTTAATATGGATGATTTACTCTTGGGACCGGCCGGCTCGAGTGTGAATTATCTTATTCGGAATTCTTGTTCCCGGCTACTAAATGGAAGCGAGCCTAGGTTAGAAATGACTTGGGCGAACTAGAAATTGGATTCCACGGAATTTCCTGCGATGTATTAGGGTATCACTGAGGATGATTAATTCTTTCTAAGGTATAAATTGTGTTATTCTTGTAGATTGTGGGACCGAGCCTATAGGGGAAAAGTTTTCATTCATTGCTTTTGTATTTTTGGCCTCGTTTGTCTATAGTACTTTTGGATGACCCCGTCACTTTCAGGGACCTCTTTTGTTTGTATTTAACTGACTGCTATTGTGTGACTTGTTCGGTACCGTTGTGTATGAATAACATACTTTTGATCCGTGTGTACTTCTTGTTACTTGCTTATGTATATAAACTACCTTTACTGTTATATTCACGCTTCGACCCTAGATTGGTTAGACCTATGGAGGGTACTCGTAGTGGAAGAGGTCGTGGGCGCGGACGTAAGCAATCCTCGAATGAAAAGGGTAACTGGGAACCAAGCCTTGAACCAAATCCTGAACCTAGGATTGACCCAAATGCTCAAGTAGCCACTGCTATCCAGCGTATGACCGATCTGTTAGCCCATGTAGTAGAACACCAGGGTCACAACCCTAACCTTAACCTGGAAACCCTGGTAACAATGTAGAGGGCGAAGGATAGAGCCCTTGAAAGAGTTCAAAAATTTTCCCCACCAAAATTCCTTGGAGGGGCCAGATCCTGACGTAGCCGAAAGATGGTTGGAGAAGATGATCGATATTTTCCGCGTTACATTATACCGAGGAGAGTACTCGAATAAGGGTCTGCATCTTGATTGCACTTGAGATGAGTTTTGATGGCAAAGGCCGAGGTGCAGAAAATTCTAACATTTGACCTAGTAAATTGGACCGATCGGAGGAGATTGGATATAGGAGGGTTATCATGGGTTAATCTAGTAATTGCCTGATCAGGGTTTCTATAGGCCGTGAATAGACTATTAGTGTACGTCGAGGAAATGGCACCGAAAACCTGTTTCCTTCCTCTTATGATATTTGATACTTGTAGTTTGGTCCTTGATGAACTACCCTTGTCTATACTCCCTTGCTCTTGATCCCTTAATGTCAAAGTATGGACCTGACTTGATTATTATTCGTGCCCGAGACTGAGAGTCTGGAATTAGGTATGGAGATTTTAGAAAGAGATTTGGTTTCTATACCTGTATGAACAAATTTGAGGCAGGGTGTGGAACTGTTGATATATGAAGCATGTTTTTAGGGTTTCGTTATGCACATAAATGATAAGTGGCATGGTATAGCAAGATATTGGCCCTAGTTATGTTCTCCTTTCTTGTCTACCTCATCTGGACATACCAAAGTTTAATTTTTCCGTGGTTGGCTTGGGAGTGAGCGGGAACCTACAGTTAGATGGGTAAAGTTCCAAGTGTACTTAGTTACTTATTTGATTCTTTGATTTGCCTGGCAGGTTAGCATTTGATTTGAGCGAAAGTTGAGATGGCCATTTGGCTGATGTGTGTATAAAGAAATAGAGATTTCTTCGAAACGAAGTAGAGTTCCAAAAGAGATTAGCTGAGCACTGGGAAGACGATGGAAACAGGAGTACTCGGAAAAATTGAGCTACTAACACAAGAATATAGAACTGAAAAAGAAATACGAAGGAATCCCGGAAAGAGGTACGGAATAAGCCTAAGTTAGAGTCTCCGTCCAGTTTAACAGCATCTCTAGACATTCCTAGTAATAAAGAAAAAACAGGTGAAGGAAGTTCTCGCGATATTAAAGGGAAACGTAAAGAGATGTATGGAGACGGATCCGCTATGAAGGATAAGGGGAAGAAGAAGAAAAAGAATGGACACTTCGAGAAGAAATGCGTAGCTGCTAAATGTGAATCATTGTAACAACTTCATACAATAATGTTTTCGAAAATTGGTGCATGTTTCAGATGCGGCCAACTGGGACACCAAGTGAGAAACTGCCCAAGACAGATGAATTTTGGAGGGTGAAGTTACTGAAATAGTTAAAGTCAGCAATTAGTGATGTGTTGGCTGAACATTGTATTTTGGAGCTAGGTGTATGTAAATTTTATATAGTGATGGTGTGGCCAATAGAAGTAATAGACCTATTATCTGATCTTTTGATGAGTAATGTGAAATATTGGTGATTGAATAGTGTTGGAACCTAATTCATGAATCTTTTATTATGGATGAGTTTTGAAGTTAAGTGAAATTTTCTTTGGTGGTTCAAAAAGGGGAGAAACTATCCATGATGGATGAGGAATGCTATCTTAGACTTGTCCAATAAAAGTTTAGCTAGGGTTTTAATAGATTATGGTTAGAATTGGACTGTAATAGTTGCTGTGGATGTTTGACGTGTTAGCTTTGAAAATCTATTCTTTGTTTCCCTTATGAATGTGCAAATTGTTATGTGTTCACTTGCTTTTATTATGGACTACTTTAAACTATACATGTAATTATTTTGTGATATATCAGATAAATATATTTTGGATTCTTGATTGATTACCTGTGTCTATGTGCCCAACTGAACCCTATCCTCTGAGATATATATAGATAATGGAAAAGAAAGATAAGAAATGATATTTTGGCATCTATGTAGATTTAGACAACCTTGGGATTAAGGAAGGGTCATTGGAAATCTGTGACTGACTAAATCGAGAACCTAGGGCCGAGATAAGGGACTAAGTAGTGTAGACCTATGTCTTAGATTCGAAACGCCATAAAATTTATTTCAATTCGAGAGGTGTAACTTTAGTTGTAATTGAAATGTCAAAAGGTGAGAGGAACTTGATAATTTTAGAATTTCCTTTGCTTGATATGATATTCGTGATTTAGGGAATTGAACTAGAGTTAAGAGGCTATCTATGATGAATAAGGATCATGAGCTGTGATTGGTAAGTGATTCCAAAACTGGTTCCAAAATTATTTTCTAACTATTTCGTGCACTGTTTTCTTGCATGTGTGCCATGCAATGATTTGGTTCAGATGAGTGCTTGAAAGTCTTGTGCTTAAAACCAACGTCTCCATTTTAATGGCACTTGATTTGAATATGGGAGCACCGATGGCTCTCTTGTACTGCTTGACTGTTACTGGATTTTATTGGAGAGTTGGAAGTTTAAAACTACGATTTCCCTGACTCACAAGGGCAATAAACTTACATTTGATTACTGATATATGCACAAGTGTGAAACTTCTTTGATTATTGATTTTAACTGGACATTCGTTGAGCTTTTAGCTTACCCCAAAATATTTATTTCCTCTCCACAGAGCTCGAAGCAAAGGAAACACTTGGATTAACTTGTTAGTGTGACGGGATGGGAGATCTCGGGTATGTTTTGAATTTCGATTAGAGTGGTGATTCTTAGTGCCTGAGTGCCAGTCGAGAACTATCCTAACCTGATTAGGGCATGAATGAGGAGAAGCTCTTGTAAGATAGAAGAATTCACTGTAGAATCAGTTTGTGAACAAAAGAGAGAATTTCGAGGACGAAATTCTTTTAAGAGGGAGAGAGTGTGAGGACCCGTAAAATTTTCCTATTTCATATCATTTAATTCTATTTCTTTTCATGCATTTTCTTTATTTTATTCTACTACCTTAATATTCTAGACATTTATAAGTGAATATGGTTTTCTAAAACATTTTTCTAGTATAAGTTAGTTCGGGTTAGTTTGGAAGCGTATTAAGGACGTGGGGCCCGCTAGTGCGATATAATTTTGCCGATTAGGTGGTGAAATATTAAGTGATATTATTTTACAAGGTGCTAGGAGACAATTAGAGGTCAGCTAGATAGATTAACCATTGGAGGAAAGAAGATAAGCTTGAAACCCTAAAAGGTGCCACATGTCGCAACCCGGTTGGATGAAGACTTGCCTAACTTTCTTGCCTTTACCAAAAGCTAAAGTTGACCAAAATCATCTTCATCCTTTAAGCTCTCTTGGCCGAAATTTTGAGGAAGAAAAAGAGAGAGAAAGTTCATCTTGCACTTCAATTTCCAAACTCAATCTTGAGTTCCAACCATAGCTTTTGCAAATCACACCATAAAAGTGCTAGTCCAAGGAGTTCTAAGGTGGTTGTGGAGCAATTTTGGGAGGAAGAAGCCTAGGTCATCATTTTTCTTGAGGATCCAAGGTAACTTGCTAAGGAAATCCCTCTTTGTTCTCAATAATTCCCAATTTGTGGCTTAAAGTTGTAGTTGTGGTAGTTTTATGAGGCATATTTTGTGGTTTGAAGTAGTTTAGTGGTAATTTTCGGTTATAGGTGAATATTCTGTCCTGTTCTGCCCAGATATATTCGGCCATCAAGGAAGGCCGAATTGGACTTAGCTCAAAACATGAAAGTTGTAGAGAATTGAGTGTAGATTATGCCTGTAAATTTTCAGCTCAATCGGAGCAGGATAGCTTGTGAAATGACTAATTTGCCCCTGCTTCCCTGTTTCTGTCCGGAAATGAATTATCAGCCTCTGTAATTGGCTCGTTTGGCTTGGGAAGATGAATGAATTAGCTTTTGGTGCCCTTCTTAAGAATTGTAGACTTGTATTTAGCTTTCATATGGATTTGGAATCAACGAATCTGAGTTGTGTGTGCTGAGATATGATTGAATAAATCAGGAATGCTAGTTGACTTTCACAGTGAGTTTCAAAACTGGAAAATCTAGGGCTGTTTTGGGTAAATTTGACTAGGTTAGGTTTGAAAACTGGGTTGAGGTATCTTCATAAGAATTGTAGCCCTATGTGGTTAGCTTTCCAACGCCTCTAAAAACACCCAAAACGGAATTGTGTAAGCCTGAGTTTATTGTCGGTTAAAGTCAGTGCTGATAACTAGACTGATCTTGAACTTTTGGATCTGTGATTGGGAACATTTGACCTTAGATAAACTCTAAATTAGGTTAAGTGGCCCTTCATAAAAGTTGTTCCCCTCTGTCTTAGCTTCGATATGGTATAGGTTCACACCGATTCGATAACGCATGAGCTCCGGGTATGACTAAAATGCTACGAGATGTCAAATCTGCATTTAGCTTTTGTCTTCAAAAATTGATATTTATGCTTGTACTTTTTGCACTTGTGTTTATTCTTGGATGGTTTATGGAGCCTATTGAACGGCTAATTGTAATGATAATCATTTGTATGTGGATTGTGGGGGCTGATTAAGGAAAATAAGGAAGCCATATATGGCTGGAAATTTGGTAAAAAACAAAGGGCATGCTGCCCCAAATTTTCTAGGCCGCGTAGTTCTTCAAGTTTGAGTTGATTCTTAGTAGAATGAACGCTTTTAGGTTCATTCAAGCCCCTAGGTCCTCCCGTTACCTTTTCGTTTCCCGAAATCACGCTTTGCAGCCTTGCCCATTAGTGGCTCATTTGGATAGGCATACGACTTGTAGTCGAGCCTCACTTGTGCACTTCATTTTACTAGAATTTGGAACGTGAAAACTTCAATGGGTCTACCTTTGGTTATTTTAGGGGTTTCTGGACGATTAAAGTCATTTTGGGGAAAACTTTTTGAAGTATCTGCGCTTGAAACTGGTGAGTGTACCACTCCCCTCCTTTGTTGCTTAACTTGGCTTTCTGTTCATGCAAATCTGAAATTTGAATGACTGTAACTATCTGTTTATTTCATGGAGACAAGGGTGTACTTTATCACTCTCGTTCTCCTTGTCCGCATGCCTAATTTACTGTGAAAAATTTTGAATCTGTTATCTGTGCTCAATTTACTGCATTTGGACATCTGCATCCAACGACTGTTCGGTTACCTCAGAGCTCAATCCTGTGGCATAGTTAACTCGACGTCGAGGCCGGCCAGGGCCTGGTTCGATTAGATAACATGAACCACAGTAGTCGATTCTTAAGAAATCCCTTGGGTAATTGAGACCTGGAGTTCTGGTATAACGTCGCAGTAATACCACCACCTGTTACTGTTGAGGTGTTCGGGGCCATGCCGCCCGTAGGCGGTAATGTTTGGTGGACGGAATTCGGTGGTAAAGTGGGGGTCTACAGGACGATGTTGGTTCTATATACGTTGACGGAGAGTCAACGGGTTTGGATCAAGTACCGCAATCGAGTATTTTAGCTCCTGAGAGCTACCTGTATCCTTTCCAGTTGAAATAATTGTTCATTTCCTCATATGTGCATATGTGCCTTAAAGTGAATTGCCCTGATTTGTGTCTACTTGTATTCTTGGTACCTCATTGAGCGCAAGCTCACCCCGTTCCCGTTATCTTTGTTTTTCTTACAGGGGGCAAACTTAGAAATCATGATTTTTGAAGAAAAGGGGCGAGCTATTGTATATGTATTTTGTTAAGCTCTTTTGCGACTGAAACCCTAATTGTATTTTGACCGATATGAATACTTTGGCTTGTACTTTAGTTACTTTGTTCAAGACTTCGATGTAAAAATATGCATAAATGTTTAACCTTGTCTAATAAGTGTATTCATTTGAGATGTTGTGATTCTATGGCTTTGGATTCTATCGCGCGTAGTCTAGGGTTTTGTGTGATTCGACTCCGTAGTCCTGGCGAGAGCTGGGCAGGCAGTCCGCCAAACCCTTTGGTTCGCCTTAGGGGAAGGTGGGGCTGTCCACACTCTACCAAGGTGATTTGTCTCTCATCCTCACTGCAAAGCCTTCAATGGGCCGAGGCCTCCCAACTTGGGCGTGGATAGTTTGAACTAGAAGTTGGAGCGCTTCCTTCATTTTCTTGGCACGTGCTCGGGTGATAGGGCCGAGAGGAACCTTCACTTGTTCTACTTGCATGGTTTGCTCGCTATTCTCCTTCGCATCACATTTTATCCCTTGCCATATAGACTGATGATGCATCTCACATTGCTAACTTGTTTTTCAAAGAAATTGTCCGTTTGCATGGGATGCCTCAAACTATTGTTAGTGATAGAGATGTAAAATTCTTGAGTTACTTTTGGAAGACTTTGTGATCTAAACTTGGCACTAAACTCTTATTTTCGACCACTAGTCATCCCCAAAGCGATGGACAAACTGAAGTTGTCAATCGCACACTTGAGACTCTGCTAAGGGCATTGATTAAGAAAACCTTAAATCTTGGGAAGAGTGTTGCCACATGTTGAATTTGCTTATAATAGAACTGTTCATAGTGCAACACACTACTCACCATTTGAGGTTGTTTTTATGGCTTTAATCCACTGACCCCCCTTGATTTGGCACTCTTTCCTCTGAGCATGCTAGCTTTGATGGAAAAAGAAAGTTGAGTTTGTGCGCAGGTTACATGAAACTGTTTGAGCCAACATTGAGAAGCGTACTCAGCAATACATCCAGCAAGCTAACAAGCATCGTCGGAAGATGATTTTTGAACCTGGAGATTAGGTCTGGCTACACTTAAGGAAGGAACGATTCCCCAAAACAACGCCAAAGCAAGTTGTCTCCAAGGGGCGATGGACCTTTCCGAGTGCTTCAACGAGTCAATGACAATGCCTACAAGTTGGAGCTACCTGGGGAATACAATGTTAGCGCGACCTTCAATGTCGCGGACTTGAGCCCGTTCCTTGATGATGATGATCCAGATTTGAGGTCAAATCCTTCTCAAGTGGAGGGGACTGATGTGTGCACGGATGATACACAAGTGTGAGTGCCATTGGGCCCAGTTACACATCCATGGGCCAAGTGTTTCAAAAGAATCTCTACAAGCCCTCGTTCGAAGTGCTCAAGATCACAAGGGGTCCACAAGAACATTGAAAAGCTTGGATGTGGCTAATCGAGTTGTGTACACATTGATCCGAGCCCATGAGGCACCAAGTGATGACCACGCATATGGTTATTAGAGGTGGCCGAATTACTGGCCCTTTTAGTCGTTAGTTGTTAGTTGACTTTGTGATGTGTGCACGAATGGAGATGATGAAGACCAAGGGCAAGTACCATTGGGCCCCGTTACACGTGCACGGGCCAAACGCTTCAAAGAGTCTCTCCAAGTCCTTGTTCGAAATGTTCAAGACCAACAAGGGGTCCATAGGAACATTGAAGGCCTAGAAGTTGATCGTCGAGATGTCTACACATTGATCCAAGCCCATGAGGAGCTAAGTGATGGTTGTTAGTTTGACTTTAGTCCGTTAGTTAGTTCTTTTTCAATTTTAATTAAAGACTCGGCCTACCTAATCCTAAGGATGGCCGAACCCTCCCCCTTCCCTAGCCCTAGGTTTTCATTAGTTTTTTTAGCCTATAAAAAGGCACAAGCTGTAAGGTTGAAGGGTTACGTACTTTTGATAATAAAAATTTCAGTTTTGTCTCTCTTCCATTGTTGAGAGGACCGATTCCTTTACTTGCCTTGGCAAGGGTTTCTTGAGCAATCTCGTGATTTTTCTTGATTGTTCAACCGACCTATCCACTAGAGTATCCACCTCGATTGGAGTCGTCGTTCTACCGCCTTGAGTCAAGTCGTGTCGTCCTTCTTGATTCTAGGAGTCGCAATCCAAACGGTTGGAAATCTCGCTAGATCCTTGGGCAAACGTGCTACGTGTCTCGAAACGTGTTGATCGAGAAGCGTATCACTTTGGGTCATTATTGAGTCATTAGTTGTTAGTGGTTTATTCAATTAATAGTTTGTTATTTATTTGAGTCAAGGCTCGGCCCACCTAGGAGCAAGAGTGGACCGAATTTCCTTCTAGCTTAGGCAAGTGTTTCGGTTGGTTCATAGCTTATAAAGAGGCGCCTTTTGTAGAAGCCAAGGTAGACATTATTGACAATAAAATTCACATTGTTTCTCTTCAATTTTCGAGAGTACAATCCTACTTGCTTGGCAAGGGTTTTTGAGCAATCTCGCGTGACGTCCTTGATTGTTCATCCAATCTATCTACTTGAGTAATCGCCTCAATTAGGGTCATTGTTCTACCACCGTGAATTGAGTTGAGTCGTCCCTCTTGGTTCTAGGTTCCGTTAATCCAAACGGTTGATCGTACTTCTAGATCCTTGGGCAAACGGGTTACGTGTCTCGGAGCAAGTCGACCGAGGAGCGTATCAAACTAGCTTACAACATCTTCTTCCTGATCCTAAGGGAGTCAAAGAAGTGGCATTACGTGGTGTAGATGAGCAGTTGGACATCGTCAAATCTCAGTTGCATGGTTGGTTTTATACTCGTTGCGGTGTCAAAGATAAAACCTACAGCTTGGCATTGATAGGAGTTGTGAAGTCAATCTTGCAAGCGCTATCATGGTTAACAATTTAATCTTCCAACCATTGATCATCTTCAACCGTATAAGTTGTCGAGTGCTCATGGTGATGTTTGGGTTACTAAGCACACACTTGTATCTATTCAAATTGGCAAGTATGTGGATGAGGTGTTGTGTGATGTAGTCCCAATTCAAGTGACACATGTATTGCTGGGTAAGCGTGGATGTTAAGGCGAGAAGTTAAATTATGATGGATATACTAATAAGTATTCCTTCTTATTTAATGGTCATCGTTTTGCACTTGTATCACTTATTTATGAACCAACTTTGTATTGATCTAGCACACATGAAAAGTAAGCATGAGCGTTATAAGTATGAAGAAAGAGCTAGAATGAGGGAATTGTGACTGATGAGGTACAATTCGAGGGTGTTTGAAAAGGAAAAAGAGGTTGAGAATAATGAGAGGAAAAAGTCAGCTATTGAGCTAGAAAAGGAAATGGAAAAATCTGATGAGATGAGTGGTAAAAAGGAAGAAAAGAGAGAAAATGAGCTGATTTTGAGCAAAAAATGTGAGGGCCTATTATTTTCCTAACTAACTTATGATACGCTCCTCGGTCAACCATGTTCCGAGACACATAGCATGTTTGCCCAAGGATCTAGATGGTTGTTCAATTCGCTTGATTTGCGGAACCAAGAACCAAGAGAGACGTCACGACTTGATTCAAGGCGGAAGAAACGGCGACTCCAATTGAGGTGGTTACTCAAGTAGATAGACCGGCGGAAACAATCAAGGACGTACGCGAGATTGCTCAAGAACCCTTGCCTTAGCAAGTAGGAATTGTATCTCTCGAAATTGAAGAGCACACAAAACTGAAATTTTATTATCAAAAAGGGTCTAACCCTTAAAACCGTACAAAGTGAGCCTTTTTATAGGCTAATGACCCTAAGGTAAATCCGATTGGACTAAGGGCTTGAAGGGCCGCTAACTCTTCCTAATCTAAGACAAGTATTCGGCCATACTTTATGCAAGATGGGCCGAACTTATTTAGCAACCGAAATCAATAACGAAAACTAATAAAACTAAAGTAACTCTGGATCAACCAAGCCCAACTACCAAATTCACATGAGAGTCCCTACGGGCTTGCGGATCCATCACTTGGTTCCTTCATGGGCTCGGATCATCGTGGTACGTGTAGGTCACTTGGTTAGCAACTTCCAAGCCTCAATGTTCCTATGGACCCCTTGTTGGTCCTGCACATTTCGAACAAAGGCTTGAAGAGACTCTTTGAAGCTCTTGGCCCGTGCACGTGTAATTGGGCCCAATGGTACTCCACTTGTTCCTCACCATCTCCATTCGTACACATATCAGTCCCCTCCACTTGAGAAGGATTTGTCCTCAAATCTGGATCATCGTCCTCAATGAACGGACTCAAGTCCCGCGACGTTGAAGGTCGCGCTAACATTGTACTCCCCAGGTAGCTCCAATTTGTAGGCATTGTCATTGATTCGTTGGAGCACTCGAAAGGGTCCATCACCCCTTGGGGACAACTTTGCTTTGGCGTTGCTTAGGAAATCGTTCCTTCCTTAAGTGTAGCCAAACCCAATCTCCAGGTTCAAAAGTCATCTTGCGACGATGCTTGTTAGATTGCTAGATGTATTGCTGAGTACATTTCTCAATGTTGGCTCGAAACAGCTTCATGTAGCCTACACACAAATTCAGCTTTCTTTTTCCCATCTAAGCTTGTGTGCTCGGAGGAAGGTAAGGGGACCAAATTAGTGGATTAAAGCCATAAACAACCTCAATGGTGAGTAGTGTGTTGCACTATGAACAGTTCTTGATGTGTACACGAATGGAGATGGTGATGAACAAGTACGAGTACCCTTGGGCCCAGTTACACGTGCACGGGCCAAGCACTTCAAAGAGTCTCTTCAAGCCCTTGTTCGAAATGTTCCAAGACCAACAAGAGGTACATAGGAACATTGAAGGCTTGGAGGTTGCTAAGCAAGTTGTCTACAACATTGCTCCAAGCCCATGAAGGGCTAAGTGCTGACCACGCCTGAGCTTGATGGAGTGGTCGAATGTTTAGTTTGTTAGTTAGCTTTAATTCCTTAGTTAGTTTTTCAGTTTCCCCAGTTAAAGGCTTGGGCCCACATGACCACATGCATGCCCAAACCTTCTTGTCTAGTTGAAGTAGGTTAGTAGCCCAACCCCTTGGTCCATTCGGATTTAGTGGTTGGTTGGCTAGCCATTCAGTTGAAGGTTAGACATCATTGATAATAAAATTACAGTTTTGTTTCTCCTTTTCTTTCGAGAGTTACCCTTAACTTGCTTGGCAAGGGTTTTTGAGCAATCTCGCGTATTGTCCCTTAATTGTTCATCCACCTAGTCTACTTGAGTAACCACCTCAATTGGAGTCGCCGTTCTGACCGCTTTGAATCAAGTTGCGTCGTCCCTCTTGGTTCTAGTCTCATAAATCCAAACGGTTGGAAATCCCGCTAGATCCTTGGGCAAACGTACTACGTGTCTCGGAACGAGTTGACCGAGGAGTGTATCAGTTGGCTTCAAAGCCTAGGTTGAGGTATCAATCTGTTATATCCATTTTTTTGTCTTTGTTTTGTCGTCTAGGGTTTTGCTATTTCCGCTGCATTGTTACAAAGAAAACACAAATTTTGACCACACGTTTGTGTCCATTGTCGCGTCTTCAAATTCAGCTTGTGTGTGTTTCACTTGTTGTGTCAAATCTGTCCGGAATCTTGGTCTTTCGTGAGTATCCATTTCTGACCGTACGTGTGATCTCGTTGCGTTGAATTCTGTCTGTGCCTTGTCCAGCAAGAAAAAACAAAAAAAATTGGTTGCGGCAACTAAGGGTTTCTTGTCCTTCCTTGTCGCGTCTAGACTGCCTTGTCTTGAGCCGTCAAATTCTGTCCTTGTTGTTGTTGAGTCGTTAGTTGTTACGAATCTGTCCGCAATTGTGTTGGTTGTTGCGTCTTCAATTCTGGTCGCTAACCCTAATTTCTGTCCGTAGTTACCTTTGCTAATCTGCCTGAAGTCGAGTCACTAGGGTTTCTTGCTCTCTTGTCGCGTCGTGCATTGCTTTGTTCGTGAGGCCAAATCTGTCCAAGAATTGATCGTGAGTTATTCAACTTGTTACTTGGTTTTCAAATCTGATTTTGGTTAAAACTTGTTGGTATTTGTGAATCTTGAGAGAACCTACAAGAATCTTGGGTTTCTTGAATTTCTTGATCTTAATCTTGAAGTTCTTGGTGTTCTTGATAACTACCTTGGAAGTTCTTGAAGGATCTTGAAGTTTTGATAGTTTCTTGTGTGTTTGAGTGGCCGAACCAAATCTGGAAATTAATTCCTTCGGCCAAGTTGTGTTGAGTTGTTTCGAATAAGTCAAAAAAAAAACAAAAACAAAATTGAAAGAAAAGAAAGAAAAGAGGATTCGGTTGGCAAGAACAAGAAAGAAAGCTCAAATTTTATTGCCAATCAGTCGCGGTTTACATCTTGTAACCAAGACTACAAAACAGAAATTTTCAAAAGTTTTGGTCCACTACTTCTTGGAGTTCTTGAACATCTTGATTCTTGGAAACTTGTTTCATCCGTCTAGTGAACATCTTCTTGTATTCTCTAGCATTGGTGAAGGGTTTTCTTGAAGTTATTGCTTCTTTCTTAGGAACACCTTGGGTAACCCGTTGGGGGGAACCTGAGGAGGGTTATTTGCATTACCTTGTTGAGATCCCATTGCCTTGAACCAAAAGGACCGAAACTGCCTTGAGTGTTTGCACAAAAACAAAGGAATATAATCCGAACCTGATCTTGTGTGGTTGCAAGTTTCGGATTGTGTGAGTGGAGCTTTATAAGCTTGCTGTCCAACCGACTTGAGTGATTTGTCATTGGAAAAAAGAAATCTGATTTGTGAAATCCTTCGTGGAATAGGTTTAGGAAGTTTCTAAAGGTTGTTTCAAGAAGGAAAAGGTATTCTAAAGGTTTCCAAAAACTAACTTGTTTCCAAATTCAAACTAAGAGGACAGTTTGGGTACTCTTCTAATTCCACTTGGACAAATCGCTACAATTTAGGAAACTAGGGTTACTTTGATTTCTGTTCACATTAGTGTTATTCCCTGAATCTGTCCACCCTTAAAAACGTTCCGAAACCACCCTTTGTCGCATCCCCCTTGCTGTCAAACTGTGTCTTGTTTCTTGGTTACTCTTGTGGAAAGTTTGGTGACAATTGTTGGACTGTTGTGCAACATTCTTCAACTACCCAAACCGACAAGGTAAGGAAGTTGGTAAGCTCATTCGAGTGATTTGGAGTGACACACGAGTGTGAGTGAAACACTAAGGGAGTGAAGTGAGGTTGTATTTGTGCTATTTTCTTGTTCACTAACACTTTGTAAGGTAAGACTAAGGACATGGAGCAAGCTCATCCAACCCCCGATTACACTTTGATGTTCAATGCCATGAAAAACGAGCTTAAGCGGATTAGTGAGCAACAAATGGAGGAGATGCACAACCGCTTTGATGAACTCTCCAAGAGCTTCACGAGAGGCTCTCGATCCCGGTCTCACAACCGACATCCAAATGGTACCCGAGGGGCCAACTATGAGGATTACTTGGCTAGTGAGGAAGAAGAAAGAGCCGACAGGCCCAAAAGGGATACTTCCAAGAACGAGCTTAAGGGACTTAAAATCCAAGTGCCAACTTTCCAAGGGAAAAGTGACCCTGAGGCTTACTTGGAATGGGAAGGGCGCATTGAGATGGTCTTCGATTGCTATGACTATAGTGAGGAGCAAAAGGTGAAGGTTGCCACTGTTGAATTCACCGACTATGCACTAGTTTGGTGGGATCAAGTAAGGACTAGCAGGAGAAAAAATAGAGAACCGCGAGTCCGAACTTGGCGTGAACTCAAGGCGCTGATGCACAAGCGATTTGTTCCAAAACTACTACAATCGAGATCTCCACTCTAAATTGCAAACCCTCACTCAAGACAACATGAGTGTGGAGAACTACTATAAGGAGATCGAGATGGCCATGATGAGTGCAAACATTCAAGAGGATAGTGAGGCCACAATGGCAAGATTTCTTAGAGGTCTAAACCCTGACCTTCAAGAAGTTTTAGAACTTCAGCGTTACGTGGACATGAGTGACCTTTTGATTAGCCATCAAGGCGAGAGAGGAAAGAAGTTGAGGAGAGGCGGCCGAGCCTACCAACCTCCACTCCCGAATGTGTAGAAGGGAAATCAGCTGAGGAGGACATCCCACGAAACTGGAAGTTCGGCTACACCAAGCCCTTCTAGCCGAAATCAAGGTAATGTCTCTCACCGAAATTCCCATTCTACCCCTAACAAGTTTGTTGAAGCATCCAGGTCTACTCTAAGGCCACTCAAGAGGCTCCTAAGCCCAGGAGTAGGGACATCAAATGCTTCAAATGCCAAGGATTTGGACATATTCAATCTCAATGTCTGAATCAAAGGATCATGTTGGTAACTCACAATGGAGAAATCGTGTCCAATGATGATGATTGTGAGGAGATGCCCAGCCTGACCAGGGATGACTGCTTGGACAATGATTCGGCCGAGGAAGAGTGTTCACCCACTCAAGGTGAAATTGACTGCTTGGTGGCACGACGAGTGTGAACCGCCCGAGTAAAGGAGGATGAGCAACTTCAAAGAGAAAACTTGTTTTATGTAAAATAAGTGACAAAGTGTGTAGTCTCATCAATGATGGAGGGAGTTGCACCAATGTGGCAAGTTTGCTAATGGTAGAGAGATTGGGCCTTCCTACTATTAGACATCTGCACCCGTACAGGCTACAATGGCTAAGTGAAGAGGGTGAACTGCGTGTCTACAAGCAGGTACGCATTCCTTTTTCAATTGGCAATTATATTGATGAAGTTGTGTGCGATGTAGTCCCTATGCATGCTACTCACGTCATTCTAGGAAGGCCATGGCAATTTGATAAGCATGTCACATTTGATGGTAGGGCTAACAAGTACACTCTATTGCACAATGGTAAACGCATGGTCCTAACACCCCTCACACCTGCACAAGTATATGAGGACCAATTTAAATTGCAAAGGGAGTGTGACTTAGATTGTCAAAAGAGGAAACAAAAGGCGGTCGACTCTGGGAATTGCTCCACTTCCACGAGTGAGCAATCGGTCAAGAGTCAAATCGGCACACCTAGTGTTGCCCTTGATCATTCATTGACTAAATCAAATGTTAGGAAGCAAAACATGATAATCAAGGCTAAGCAAGTTAGAAAATGTGTGAACTCTGATCAGCCTGTATTACTCATGATTTGGAAACATGTGCTCTTGAATACTGATGACCTCGATAAGGCTTTGCCTTCCAGTGTAGTTGCCTTGTTGCAGGAATTCGAGGACACGTTCCCCGGTGAGGTCCCGGATGGATTGCCACCCATTCGAGGGATCGAGCACCAAATAGACATAATTCCTGGAGCACCACTACCCAAACAAACCAGCCCTACCGCATGGGTCCCCGAGGAAACCAAGAAGCCTCCAAAGGCAAGTTGATGGCCTACTAGGTAAGGGTTGGGTCAAAGAAAGTTTGAATCCTTGTGCTGCTGCCTGTTATACTTGTCCCCAAAAAGGATTGTACTTGGCGTATGTGCACTGACTGTAGAGCTGTTAATGCCATAACTGTTAAATATAGCCATCCCATTCCTAGATTAGATGATATGTTTGATGAACTTGATGGTGCTGTGATTTTCACTAAATTGATTTGAGAAGTGGATATCATCAAATTAGGATGAAGGAGGAAGATGAGTGGAAAACAGCTTTTTAAAACAAAACATGAATTTTATGAGTGGTTAGTCATGCCTTTTGGGTTGACTAATGCCTCAAGCACTTTCATGAGACTGATGAGTCATTTTAAGACAATTCATTGGGAAGTTTGTCATTGTTTATTTTGATGATATTTTGATCTACAGTCCCAACATGCATGAATACATGGAGCATCTGAGATTGGTACTTGATACACTTTGAAAGGTGCGCCTCTATACTAACCTTAAGAAGTGCACTTTTTGTACTAATGAACTTGTGTTTTTAGACTATGTTGTGAGTTCACAGGGTATCAAAGTGGATGAATCCAAGATTGAGGCTATCAAGCAATGGCCAACTCCAAAATTGTGGCTGAGGTGTGAAGTTTCCACGGACTGGCTGGCTTCTACCGGTGTTTTGTCAAAGACTTCAGCATCATTGCTGCCCTATTGACCGCCGTGACAAAGAACAATGATAAATTCCATTGGGGAGAAGCCCAAGAACAAGCGTCATTACTCTTAAGGACAAACTCACACATCCACCTGTTTTAGCATTACCGAACTTTAACAAAACTTTTGAGATTGAATGTGATGCTTCTGGTGTAGGGATTGGAGCTGTTCTCATGCAAGACAAGAGGCCTTGTGTATACTTTAGTGAGAAACTGGCAGGTGCTGCATTGAACTACCCACATATGACAAGGAGTTGTACGCATTAGTGAGGGCTTTGGAGACATGGCAACATTACCTCCGGCCAAGGGAATTTGTGATACACACTGACCACGAATCCCTAAAGTTCCTCAAGGGGCAGCCGAAATTGAGTAAACGGCACGCCAAGTGGGTAAGTTTCATCGACACTTTCTCTTATGTCATTAAGTATAAAACTGGCAAAACGAATATAGTAATTGATGCATTATCTCGTAGACATTCCTTACTTGTTTTCCTTTGATGCCAAATTGCTTGGATTTGAAATGATCAAAGAACTTTATGCACATGATCTTGAGTTTGGTGAAATATATGCATCCTGTACTAAGAGTCCGCATGGAAAATATTTCTTGCATGATGGATTTTTGTTCTATGTGGACAAGTTGTGTGTGCTTAATTCCTTAGTTCGTGATCTATTAGTTAGAGAGGGCACATAGTGGGGACTGCATGGGGATCGTTTGGCATTGTTAAAACTTTAGCAATGTTGGCAAGAACACTTTTACTGGCCTCATATGCGTAGGGATGTTGAAGCGGCATGGTTGGTAGATGTGCCACTTGTCACAAAACCAAGTCTAAAACAAATCCATATGGCTTGTATACCCCATTTGCCAATTCCACAATATCCTTGGGTAGACTTGTCTATGGACTTTGTCTTGGGATTGCCTAGATCACAAAGGGGTAATGACTCCATCTATGTGGTAGTTGATAGATTTTCAAAGATGGCTCATTTTATCCCTTGTCATAAAACTGATGAGGCATCTCATATTGCTAACTTGTTCTTCAAAGAAATTGTGCGTTTACATGGTATGCCTCAAAACCATCGTTAGTGATAGAGATGTGAAGTTTTTGAGCTACTTTTGGAAGACCTTGTGGTCTAAACTTGGCACTAAACTACTCTTTTCGACCACAAGTCATCCCCAAAGTGATGGACAAACGGAGGTTGTCAATCGCACACTTGGTACTTTACTCAGGACTTTGATAAAAAGAATCTTAAAATTTTGGGAAGAGTGTTTGCCACATGTTAAATTTGCTTATAATAGGACTGTTCATAGTGCAACACACTACTCACCATTTGAGGTTGTCTATGGTTTTAACTCCCTGACCCCACTTGATTTGGCCCCTTACCTTCCTCTGAGCAAACAAGCTTAGATGGGAAAAAGAAATCTGAGTTTGTGTGCAGGTTACATGAAGCTGTTGAGCCAACATTGAGAAGCGTACTCAACAATACATCCAACAAGCTAACAAGCATCGTCGCAAGATGGTTTTTGAACCTGGGGATTGGGTCTGGCTACACTTGAGGAAAGAAAGGTTCCTCCAAGGCAACGCCAAAGTAAATTGTCTCTAAGGGTGATGGACCTTTCCGAGTGCTCCAACGTTATCAATGACAATACTTACAAATTGGAGCTACCTAGGGAGTACAATGTTAGCTGCGACTTTCAATGTCGCAGACTTGAGCCCGTTCCTTGACGAGGAGGATCCAGATTGAGACAAATCCTTCTCAAGTGGAGGGACTTGATGTGTGCACGAATGAGATGGTGATGAACAAGTACGAGTACCTTTGGCCCAGTTACACGTGCACGGGCCAAACGCTTCAAAGAGTCTCTTCAATCCCTTGTTCGAAATGTTCAAGACCAACAAGGGTTCAATAGGAACATTGAAGCCTTGGAGGTTGCTAAGCAAGTTGTCTTACACATGCTCCAAGCCTATGAGGGGCTAAGTGCCGACCACGCCTGAGCTCATGAGTGGACGAATGTTCAGTTTGTTAGTTAGCTTAATTCCTTAGTTAGTTTTTCAGTTTTCCAGTTAAAGGCTCGGCCCAATGACCACATGTGACAAGCCCCACCTTCCCCTAGGGCATACCCTAAGGGTTAGCAAACTGCCTGCCCAACTCTCGTCAGGACTACGAAAACGATCACACACACAAACCAAACGTCTGGGAAGGTATTACAGTGATTAAATGTAACAACAACCACGTATAACGAAAACAAAAACGAAACTGAAAATGAACAGTGACTGCCACGTCACAATCCGGCCGGATTCCTGGCCGGATTGGAAGCAGTTAGCTTCCCAAAATTTTTCGATTTCCCCTGCAAATCCGGCCGGATATTTGGCCGGATTGCGATGAACAGTTCTCACAAAATTTTTCCTCTTTGCTCGCTTAACTTCCGCAACTTGTCCGAAAACCAACCAATAACAAAGATAAACCTTAGCTAGCGCTAGAGAATGTACATTTCCAAGAAAATATATTTCATATACATAAGGAAACATTTATATATACACATGTTTGTGAGTTACAATCAAAAGGGAAATATCACATGGAGGTACATTTAGGGTTTCCAACGGATCGAGGAGCTATACAAAGAACAAAAGAATATCTAACTAGCTCAACTCGCTTCCCAAAATCATGATTTCCAAAAATTGTTCCTGTAAGGAAAACAAAGATAACGAGGGTGAGCTTTCGCCCAATGAGGTACTAGCAATTCACACAACCAAAATTCACCAACTCAATCATGCTCAGTCATACACGGCCATCAACATAGAAGAAAGAGCACCACAATGAATCCAGAAGTAAAATGATACAGGTGGCTCTCAGGAGCCAGTTTCCCCAGTGCAGTTCTTGATCTCATCTCATTGACCCTCCGTCAACGTTCAAAGAAACGAACATGACCGTAGATCCCACTTTACACCCAGTACCTTGCACCATACATTCCTCTTACCTGGGCCGAACACCTCACAGTAATCAAAAGGGTAATACTCGAATATACCACAGGGTCGAGGAGATAACACTCCACTCAACAAACAGTAACCCGATGGTTCGTTACCTAATCGACCGGCCATTGCCGGCTCGACTCGATTAACGACCACTGAGGTTTGAGCTCAGATATCACAATAAAGTCGTTGAGCTCATGCCCCAAACGACAATAAACCATGCACAAGTCAAATTCACAGTTATACAGTAATCAGTTATACAGATAAGAGAACGAGAGCGATAAAGTACACTCTCGTCTCATGCACAGTGTTCATACTCATTCAATTCAAAGATTCAAGGATAAGCAATCATTTAAGCATTAAATCATGCAATAGTACACTCACCAATTCAAGCAAGAAAGTTCACAAGTTTCCGTCCGACGTATGCCTTGGATCACCAACACGCCCTATAATAATCAAGAAAACATAATTGAGACTCGAGCACGAGTCGAATGCTTCTTAAATGAACTACTAAGGTAAAACCAAATATAGCTTGAAGTGGAAAATACATAACATTTAAAGTTAAAAGTACAAACAAGTCCAAAACCTTCCATTTCTACTTAACCGTATCCTAAACTCAAGGAACCCCAATATCCTCAACATTTGGACAGCATTTCCCCTAAAATTTCAGATTTTCCATCCTATAAACAACCACCAAACTTCATCTAGAACAACCACAAGCCATACATACAAATCATAGGCTATTCAACACACCTCATTAGGGTTACAATACCCTTCAATCTTAGTCAAACAAAAGCCAATCAATCAACCCTAGCAAAGCCCTAATTAGAAGCCCTAAAACTGAAATTTTCCGCAAACAACCACAATTAACGCACAAAAGCTCCATTTTACACAATATAAAACTATCATTTCAAGGCTAACCATAACTATCATATGAAAACAGAAAAATCCCCAAAAAAATCAGAAATTCATCTAACTCCACTTTAATCCATAAAACAACCTATTTAGCCCCCACAAGTCACTAATTTACCATTATTGCAAACAAAAATGAGTTTTCTAAGCAAGGTACCTTGACACCTCAAGAAAGGTAGTAGCTTAGGGTTTCTCCTCCAAAACAACTCCACCCATACCTTCAAGCTTCCTTAGTAAGTCACTTTTGTAGACCAATTTGAGATTTTAGTGGTTGGATTTCAAGATATGAGCAAGAAATGGAAGATAAAAGTTGAAGCTTTCTGTCTTTTCTCCCCTTATGAAGCTCGGCCAAGAGGGTTGAAAATGAAGATGATTTTGAGTCAAAATTTGCTATTTTAGTAAGGTAAAGAAAGTGGTCAAAGTCCAACTTCGAGTAATTTCGCGACACGTGGCACCTTTTATGTTTAAACCTATCTTTTTGTCCCTCCATGGTTAATCCATCTTGGTAATCTCTACTTATCTCCTAAACACCTAGTAATTTAATCCCTTGATACAAAACTTAACCTAATTGGCCGAATTTATCTCACTTAACGCACTAGCAGGTCCCACGTCCAATATACACTCCTAATATCTCATGAACTAACTTTATACTAGAAAAATGATTTAAAAACTATTTTTGCTTATAAAAATATCTGGAAAATTAATAGAATAAAGAAAATATAGAAAACGTGTGCAAAGAAATAAAATAATGCCTAGAAATAAAGAAAATTTTCGGGCTCTCACACTATATGCATGGCCGAACCTTCTTGTCTAGTCGAAGTAGGTTAGTAGCCCAACCCCCTTGGTCCATTCGGATTTAGTGTTGATTGCTAGCTTATAAAAGGGTTTCAACTTGTACGGTTGAAGGTTAGACTTCATTGATAATAAAATTACAATTTTGTTTTCTTTTTACTTTCGAGAGTTACACCTTAACTTGCTTGGCAAGGGTTTTTGAGTAATCTCGCGTATTGTCCTTGATTGTTCATCCGGCCTATCTACTTGAGTAACCACCTCAATTGGAGTCGCCGTTCTACTGCTTTGAATCAAGTTGCGTCGTCCCTCTTGGTTCTAGGTCTCGTATATCCAAACGGTTGGAAATCCCGCTAGATCCCTTGGGCAAATGTGCTACGTGTCTCGGAACAAGTTGACCGAGGAGCGTATCAGTTCTATTATAAGCAAATTGAACATGTGGCAAACACTCTTTCCCAAGATTTAAGATTCTTCTTAATCAAAACCCTGAGTAAATATCAAGTGTGCGATTGACAACCTCAATTTGTCCATCGCTTTAGGATGACTTGTGGTCGAAAAGAGTAGTTTAGTGCCAAGTTTAGACCACAAGGTTCTTCCAAAAGTAGCCTCAAAAACTTCACATCTCTATCACTAACGATGGTTTGGAGGCATACCATTAAACGCACAATTTCTTTGAAGAACAAGTTAGCAAATGAGACTGGCCTCATCAGTTTTATGACAAGGGAATAAATGAGCCATCTTTGAAAATCTATCAACTACCACATAGATGGAGTCATTACCCCTTTGTAATCTAGGCAATCCCAAGACAAAAGTCCATAGACAAGTCCTACCCCAAGGATATTGTGGAATTGGCAATGGGGTTATACAAGCCATATGGATTTGTTTTAGACTTGGCTTTGTCACAAGTGGCACATCTACCAACCATGCGTTCAACATCCCTACGCATATGAGGCCAGTAAAAGTGTTCTATGTAACATTGCTAAAGTCTTAACAATGCCAAAATGCCCCATGAGTCCCACCACTATGTGCCTCTCTAACCAATAGATCACGAACTTAAGGAATTAAGCACACACAACTTGTCCACATAGAACAAAAATCCATCATGCAAGAAGTATTTCCATGCGGACTCTTAGTACAGGATGCATATATTTCATCAAACTCAAGATCATGTGCATAAAGTTCTTTGATCATTTCAAAACCTAGCAACTTAGCATCAAGGAAAACAAGTAAGAAATGTCTACGAGATAATGCATCAGCTACAACATTCGTCTTGCCAGTTTTGTACTTAATGACATAAGAGAAAGTGTCAATGAGACTCACCCACTTGGCATACCATTTACTCAACTTCGGCTGGCCCTTGAGGAATTTGAAGGATTCATGGTCAGTGTGTATCACGAATTCCCTTGGGCATATGTGCCTCTCTAACCAATAGATCACGAACTAAGGAATTAAGCACACACAACTTGTCCACATAGAACAAAAATCCATCATGCAAGAAGTATTTTCCATGCGGACTCTTAGTACAGGATGCATATATTTCATCAAACTCAAGATCATGTGCATAAAGTTCTTTGATCATTTCAAAACCTAGCAACTTAGCATCAAGGAAAACAAGTAAGAAATGTCTACGAGATAATGCATTAGCTACAACATTCGTCTGCCAGTTTGTACTTAATGACATAAGAGAAAGTGTCAATGAGACTCACCCACTTGGCGTACCATTTACTCAACTTCGGCTGGCCCTTGAGGAATTTGAAGGATTCATGGTCAGTGTGTATCACGAATTCCCTTGGGCATAGGTAATGTTGCCATGTTTCCAAGGCTCTCACTAGTGCGTACAACTCCTTGTCATATGTGGGGTAGTTCAATGCAGCACATCCCAGTTTCTCACTAAAATATGCACAAGATTTCTTGTCTTGCATGAGAACAGCTCCAATCCCTACACTAGAAGCATCACATTCAATCTCAAAAGTCTTGTTAAAGTTAGGGTAATGCTAAGACAGGTGCATGTGTGAGTTTGTCTTTAAGTGTAAGGAATGCTTGTCTTGGGCTTCTCCCCAATGGAATTTGTCATTCTTCTTTGGTCACCGCGGTCAATTGGGGCAGCAATAGTGCTAAAATCTTTGACAAAACGCCGGTAGAAGCCAAGCCAGGTCCATTGGCAAAACTTCGCACCTCAGCCACGGATTTTG
This sequence comes from Coffea humblotiana, assembly GCA_023065735.1. NCBI lineage: Eukaryota > Viridiplantae > Streptophyta > Magnoliopsida > Gentianales > Rubiaceae > Coffea > Coffea humblotiana. The sequence goes on along the minus strand of CM041208.1, from coordinate 11,830,686 downwards.
GGGTTGGCCATTGCTTGATGGCCTCAATCTTGGATTCGTCCACTTGATGCCTTGTGAAACTCACAACATAGCCTAGAAACACAAGTTCATTAGTACAAAAAATGCACTTCTTAAGGTTAGCATAGAGGCGCGCCTTTCGAAGTGTATCAAGTACCAATCCTCAGATGTTCCATGTGTTCATGCCATGTTGCGATTGTAGATTAAAATATCATCAAAATAAGCAATGACAAACTTCCCAATGAATTGTCCTTAAAACATGGTTCATCAATCTCATGAAAGTGCTAGGGGCATTAGTCAACCCAAAGGGCAGGACTAACCACTCATAAAGTCCATGTTTTGTTTTAAAAGCTGTTTTTCCACTCATCTCCCTCCTTCATCTTAATTTGATGATAGCCACTCCTCAAATCAATTTTTAGTGAAAATCACAGTACCATCAAGATCATCAAGCATATCATCTAATCTAGGAATGGGGTGACGGTATTTAATAGTTATGGCATTAACAGCTCTACAGTCAGTGCACATACGCCAAGTACATCCTTTTTGGGGACAAGTATAACAGGCACAGCACAAGGACTCAAACTTTCTTTGACCCAACCCTTACCTAGTAGGCCATCAACTTGCCTTTGGAGCTCTTTAGTTTCCTCGGGACTCATGCGGTAGGCGGGTTTGTTGGGTAATAGTGCTCCAGGAATCAAGTCTATTTGGTGCTCGATCCCTCAAATGGGTGGCAATCCATCAGGGACCTCATCAGGGAACACGTCCTCGAATTCCTGTAACAAGGCAACTACACTCGAAGGCAAAGCCTTATCGAGCTCATCAACAGTCAAGAGCACATGTTTGCAAATCATGAGTAATACAGGCTGATCAGAGTTCACACATTTTCTAACTTGCTTAGCCTGATTATCATGTTTTGCTTCCTAGTGTTTGATTTAGTCAATACATATTCATGCGTTACATTAGGTGTCCGATTTGACTCTTGGCCGATTGCTCACTCGTGGAAGTGGAGCAATTTCCAGAGTCGACCGCCTTTTGTTTCCTCTTTTGGCGGTCTAAGTCACACTCCCTTGCAATTTAAGTTGGTCCTCATATACTTGTGCAGGGTGAGAGGTGTTAGGACCATGCGTTTACCATTGTGCAACAGAGTGTACTTATTAGATCTACCATCAAATGTTACATGCTTATCAAATTGCCAAGGTCTTCCTAAAATCACGTGAGTAGCATGCATAGGGACAACATCACACACAACTTCATCAATATAATTGTCAATTGAAAAAGGGAGGCGTACCTGCTTGTAGACGTGCACTTCACCTTCTTCACTTAGCCATTGTAGCCTATACGGGTGCGGATGTCTAGTAGTAGGAAGCCCCAAACTCTCTACCATTAGCAAGCTTGCCACGTTGCTGCAACTACCTCCATCAATTATGAGATCTGCACACTTTGTCACTTATTTTACATCGAGTTTAAAACAAGTTTTCTCTTTGAAGTTGTTCATCCTCCTTTACTCGGGCGGTTAAAAGAGTTTTCTCAGCCAAAAACTTCATAGAAACCCCAAGTCTAGTTCTTGGAAAATTAGTGCAAAATTCAAGAGGAAGTTTAACTAAATTCCACCCAACCTTGGCTTGCCTACTTGAGAGGTGATTCTTGAAGTTCTTAGTGCAACTTGCAAAAGCTTGAGGAGCTTGAGGTAAACCTTAAATCATGAATTTTAATACTTTAAATTAGTAGGGTATGCATGTAATTAAGGTGCTTAGATAACCTAGATACTTGGGTTGTTGATGGCTTGGCTTGGGTTCTTGTTTTTGAAGCTTGGATCATGGGTTTGTGTTTATGCCTTCTATGTGTTTGATGTATGGTTAGGTATACTAGGTGAGGATTTTCTTCAGGTTCTCTTGGTTGTGTTAGCATGAGAATCATGGTTAAAGTAAGTTTAGTTAACTTGGTACACATGAAGTAAAAATTGAACAATCACAAGTTGGAATTTATGCGTGGCTGGCCGAATTTTTAGCTTCAATTTTGTGACGATTTTTGTGTTGTTTTGGTGAGATTTGTGCTCAAGGAACTTGGTTTAATCTTACCCTAGAAGTGAATGTTATGTATGTGTGTTTGAGTAGTAGTTTTGTTGGAATAAAGTTAAGAAAACTAGGTGAAAATTTTCTGTTTTGGGGTTGCTTGCTGGCCGCCTGTTATGCTGTTGCAATTTCCAGTTTTCTAGCTTACTTTATGATGTATCTTGGTGAGTTTTTTGCTTGGGAAACTTGGTACTTCATTAGTCTTGATGTATGTGTCGACTTTGAGCAATTTGAAGAAAGTTTAATTGGTGAAACTAGAAGCCAAAGTGGACTGAAATTCTATTTCCAAATGTATGCATGCTGACCGATTTTCTTGAATTTATTTCTCTTCAATTCTTGGTTTGTTTTGATAAAAGTTTGGCTCAAACTTGTGCTATAAACTTAGTAGACCTCTTGTGGACTGATTTGTAGCGAAAACTATGCATTTAACTTGAAGAAAACTGATTATCTTGATCCCTGTCTTTTGATGTTTACAAAACAATTGGATATTACTAATCTCTTTTCAATAAGAAATCTTTTCAGTTCTAAAGAAATTTGATTCTAAGAATAAGAGCAATTGAAAGAAGATAAAGGTTGTTGAAAGCTATCGGACGCTCACGAAGTCAACACCGGACGTACGATAATCAATGCAGAACTTTGGATGCATGAAGAACTCCATCACCGGACGTCCGAAAGAATTAAGAAATTCCTTCTAGCTCACTGTCTGCTTTTGGACTCAAGCATTAAAGGTACCGGACGTCCGAAAGAATTGAAGAAGATTTTTCAAACTCACCATCTGCTTTCGGGCGCAAGCATCAGAGATACCGGACGTCCGAAAGAATTGAAAGAGATTTTTCAAACTCACTGCCTGCTGTCGGACGCAAGTATCGGTAGTACCGGACGTCCGATACTCCCAACGGCTAGTTGACTCTCAGCTGCCTTCTATCCATTGGAAACATTAATGAAGCACTTTCTTGGTCTCATATAAATAGAGCATGGTCAGAAATTTCAAATAACTTTTGCACACTGAAGATACAAAAGATATAGAGTAGTTTTAGTGAGAAACACTCTCCAAAGAAGATTTGTAGTCTTAGTGGTGTGAAGTTCATTGTAAGCTTTTCATTTGTTAGTGAATACTTCAATAGTGTAGCTCTGTGAGGGTTGTCCTGAGGGATAGTAAAACTTCCTAACTTGACCGAGTGGAACTTGGGGTAAGGAGGAAGTGAGTCTTCCTTTGTACACAAGATTGGTTGTATTTCATCAACTTGAAGAATCTTGTTTGAATTGATCTTCAAGCTTAAGAGGAGTTTGGTAGTCAATTGGTTTGAAATTCCTTTCTTCTTATTTACTTATTGTTATCTTGTGATCTTTAAATTGCTTATATCTTCTACTTCTCTCAAGAGATTTTGTTCATTCATTGATTGATTCATTGTGTGATCACTTAGAAAAGAGAGTAAATTTCATATTGAGCAAAAAGTGCTGATACGGTCCTTGATCAACACGTTTCGAGACACGTAACACGTTTGCCCAAGGATCTAGCGAGGTTGTCCAACGCTTAGATTGCGAAGCCTAAAACCAAAACGGACGACACGATTTGATTAAAGGCGGTAGAACGACGACTCCAAATTGAGGTGAATACTCAAGTGGATAGGTCGGTAGAACAATCATGGGCAAGCGCAAGATTGCTCAATAACCCTTGCCAAAGCAAGTAAAGGATTTGAATCTCTCAACGGAAGAGAAAACAAAACTAATTGTTTATTATAAAAATTGCGTAACCCTTTGACCGTACAAAGTGAGCCTTTATATATAGGCTAAGAGACTAGGTCAAGGGACTAATGAAACCCTAATAAGCAAACAAGGGGGTCGGCCACTCCATGGACAAGATGGGCCGGCCCATGACCTAATTTAATAAGCTAATCCAACTCTAACAAGATGAAAACCTGGGACTAAGGCCTAGGGCCTAATCGACCAACCCACTTGGAGGCCCACTTGATTCTTCATGGGCTTGGATCATTGTGTAGATGACTTGAGTATCCCCTTCCAAGCCTTCAATGTCTCTATGGACTCCTTATTGGTCTTGCACACTTCGTACTAGGGCTTGGAGTGACTTCTTGAGGCGCTTGGCCTGTGCACGTGTGACTGGGCCCAATGGTACTCGAATTGGGTCATTACTTGGGCTAAGGTCCGTGCATGGGCCCAAATGATACTCGAACTGGGTCATTACTTGGGCTAAGGTCCGTGCACACATCAGTCGCCTCCACTTGAGAAGGATTTATCCTCAAATCTGGATCCTCCTCGTCAAGGAATGGACTCAAATCCGCGACATTGAAAGTCGTGCTAACATTGCACTCCCCCAGGTAACCCCAATTTGTAAGCATTGTTGTTGACACAGTGGAGCACTCGGAACGGGAAATAAATTGTAGCCACTCTTCATTTGACTCAATAGTTTGGAGGATGATCTTTATGTTTGCATCATTCCCCTCCTCTTGAAAGCGATTTGGCCACATATCGACGGTACGCTTAGCGGAGAACCACGTTGGAAAGAAATGATGGGTCACAAGCCAAGTTAAATGTCGTTTGGCCAGCCTCAAGGGGCTCTCAAACAAGGACATTCGCCAAGGTAGGAAAGAACGTGTATAAGGCTTGCGAAAATTCCAGGTTGCAACCCAAAACTCTCTAATTAGCCTTCGAGCATGGACTGGCATGATGTTACCTACACAATAAATCACATAGTGAGTAGTCATAGGTATAAAATTATGCAATAGCTTACCAGTCATGTGCACAAGATAAGGATCTTCATAATGATGCCCATTGAAGCTAGAGAAATCCTGAATTTGGTTGTTCAAGGTGGTATAGTTCGGCCCTTCTTCGCAACATGCAGCTGGAACAAGCATGACATCAGGTTGCAACTCTTTAGTCATAGTTGGGAAATTTTGGACAGCTTTACAACCTACAAACACAAAATAACCTTCGACTTGAAACAATTCAGAAATTGGATAAAGAAATAATGGGACATTATTAACTAAATGGTAAGAAAGTGTAGAGCAAGATTTAAATGTGAAAACTCCCTTTGACACTTCAATATTCCTTCCACCAATTGATTCAACTTGAGATTCTAGTGCTAGTCCTTTCTCATCAAGATCTACATAAGAACAACAAGAGTTACGGCTAGTAACATGCTCAACATAAGGCAAAAATGATGAACGAACCATAGGTAAAGGACAAGAAGTAGAATCTGGAATTTCCCTTTTACGATGAGCTCGAATGAACCCTCCAATAGCGCGGACAGGTTTGAATGGACATTGTTCCATGGATTGATACCAAAGAGATTTAGCTCCTAGGAGACAAACTCCATAGAAACTCGCAAAGTGTCCAAGTGACTTCGGAATGGAACATGCCATGACCAGCTCTACTTGACTTTATGTAATCTGCACAAAAGAAGAGATACTAAACAAAGCAAAGGTAAGTTCGTTAGGAAGATAATAGGCCCTCACATTCTTGCTCAAAATCAGCCCACTTTCTCTCTTCTCTTCCTTTTTACCACCCATGTCATCAGATTTTTCCATCTCTTTTTCTAGTTCAACAGCTGACCCTTTTATCTCATTGCTTTCAACTCCCTCGAATTTTACCTCTTCAGACACAATTCCCTCATCTAGCTTTTTCTCCATTCTATAACGCTCAAGCTCACTTTTCATGTATGCTAGATCAATACAAAGCTGGTCATAAGTAAGTGATACAAGTACAAAACGACGACCATTAAATAAGAAGGAATACTTATTAGTATGTCCGTCATATTTAACTTCTCGCCTCGACATCCATGCTTTGCCCAACAACACGTGTGTCACTTGAATTGGGACTACATCACACAACACCTCGTCCACATATTTGTCGATTTGAATAGGTACAAGTGTGTGCTTAGTAACCCAAACATCACCATGAGTACTCATCAACTTGTACGGTTGAAGATGATCAATGGTTGGAAGATTTAATTTCTCGACCATGATAGCACTTGCAAGGTTGACTTCACAACTCCCATCAATGGCCAAACTACAGATTTTATCTTTGACACCACAACGCGTATAAAACCAACCAAGCAACTGAGATTTGATGATGTCCCATTGCTCATCTACGCCACGTAATGCCACTTCTTTAACTCCCTTAGGATCAAGAAGATAATGTTGTGAGCTAGCTTTTATGCGTCTTGTACTCGCCATGATGTATGAGGGAACCTGCAAAAAGTTAGCAACGAAAAAAAGAGATTCCTCACGACACACAAGCTCACGTGTATGTGCTCATCACTCATGTATCACTCAAAGCACCCAAATAAGCTTACCAAAATTCCTTACCTGTCGGTTTGAGTAGTTGAGAAATGCCACGCAAAATTCAAAAATTGTCACCAAACTATCCACAAAAGTAATCAAGAAGCAAAACGCAATGCTGGTGCAAAAAGGAAACAAGAATGGACGGTTTTGGAAGCTTTCTAGACTCGTACAGAAATGGAAGGTGAAAGGAATCAACGAAAACCCTAACTCCTAAAATGTAGGAGTGTGTTCTTAAAACGTAGGAAGATGTTCCGAAAATGTAGGAGGGTGCCCAAGTGAAAACAAAAGAGTTATCCAAGTGCTTTACTTAGTTTCCTAATTGACTTTGGAAAACAAGTTAGTTTTGGAAACCCTTTTAGAAAAACCTTTTGTTGAAACAACTTTTAATAACTTCCAAATTCTATTCCAAGTAGTATGGCGCAAATCAGAATTTTTCCCCACACAATTCGGTTGCTATTTTTTTTTCCTCTTTGTTTTCTTGCCAACCGATTCTTCTTTTCCTCTCTCTTTTTTCGGATGAACAGTGCTTCTACAGTACGATGAACAGTACCACGTGAACAGTACCCCCTGAATTTTTTTTTTTTACTATAACGAACAAACACAACACAAGCTTGCCCGAATGGAATAATATTCCAGATTTGTTTTGGCTAATGAAACACACAAGAAACCTTCAAGATCCTCAAGATCCTTCAAGAACTCCCAAGCAAGTTATCAAGACTTCAAGAACTTCAAGATTGTGGTCAAGAAATTCAAGAAACTCAATATTCTTGTAGGTTCTCTTCAAGATTCACAAAATACCAACCAAGTTAACCACAAATCAGATTTGGAAAACAAGTAAAACAACTTGGAAGACTCAAAGAAAGTTTGGACAGATTTGCGCAAAGAAAAAAACCCTAGCGCACAAGAACCCTAGCCGTCACAACTTTTTTTTTGTTTTTCTTGTTTTTAAACCCAAACAACCCAAACACAAGATCCAAGAATGAAATTTGGACAGAAGGCACGAAAAGACAACACCCAAACAGATTTGTGTTCGGATGAACAGTACCCGCGGATGAACAGTGCGTGAACAGTACTCGATGAACAGTGCCTTTTTTTTTTGACACAAAGCAGCGGAAAACAACAAAACCTAGATGACACACTACGAAAAATAAGGATATAACGAAGAATACCTCCACCTAAGCTCTAAAGCCAACTGATACGGTTCTTGATCAACACGTTTCGAGACACGTAGCACGTTTGCCCAAGGATCTAGCGAGGTTGTCCAACGCTCGGATTGCGGAGCCTAAAACCAAAACGGACGACACGATTTGATTAAAGGCGGTAGAACGACGACTCCAAATTGAGGTAAATACTCAAGTGGATAGGTCGGTAGAACAATCATGGGCAAGCGCAAGATTGCTCAATAACCCTTGCCAAAGCAAGTAAAGGATTTGAATCTCTCAATGGAAGAGAAAACAAAACTAATTGTTTATTATCAAAATTGCGTAACCCTTTGACCGTACAAAGTGAGCCTTTATATATAGGTTAAGGGACTAGGTCAAGGGACTAATGAAACCCTAATAAGCAAACAAGGGGGTCGGCCACTCCATGGACAAGATGGGCCGGCCCATGACCTAATTTAATAAGCTAATCCAACTCTAACAAGATGAAAACCTGGGACTAAGGCCTAGGGCCTAATCGACCAACCCACTTGGAGGCCCACTTGATTCTTCATGGGCTTGGATCATTGTGTAGATGACTTGAGTATCCCCTTCCAAGCCTTCAATGTCTCTATGGACTCCTTATTGGTCTTGCACACTTCGTACTAGGGCTTGGAGTGACTTCTTGAGGCGCTTGGCCTGTGCACGTGTGACTGGGCCCAATGGTACTCGAACTGGGTCATTACTTGGGCTAAGGTCCGTGCACACATCAAGTGCCCATAACTTGATTAGCTTTATAATCAACCTAATTCACCCCCCTTTTTAGGTTGTCTTCGGGCCTAACAAAAACTTGAGTTTTGATTGGCTTTTGAGTTGAATTTCCTGATTTTCGGGTATGGAACAAGGCTGCTGTTTTGGCATTGTTTCGCCTTCGATTCGTGATAGGTTGGACTTGAAATCGTTTGTACTATTTGCCAATAGATAATACTAGAGTTGTGCGTCGATTTGATCATAAACCGATTACTCAAAGGGAGTGAAATTAGCTATCTTTCATTGCCAAAAACTGGAAGTTTCCAGCAATTGTACCCTTTTCATGTATTTATTATTGCTCTTAGTTTTTTATCCGAGAAACATTCTTTTCACGCCACACCTTGCTTGAATCATAAACCTAATGTGTATTGGTGATTTCCTTGAACTTGGACCTTCGCATAGGTTTTAAAACTTATGTCCTTTTGAAATCTCTATTGAGTTATTTGTCGCTTCGAAGTCGAGTCGCTCTAGTAGCTCTCTCGATCATTCCTTCGTTTGTTTAGTTACTCTAGTTGGAATCTTAAAGTTTCGTACTTGCTTGAATATAGGTTTTGATGTGGAAAATGAGAAGAACCTTGGTGGGACCATTTGTGTGAGACCCTCAGTTAAAAATATAAATTCTCCTAAATCACTTGCATTGTCCTAAGACTAAATAAATTGTAACATTTCCTTGCATTGCATTGCATTGCCTTTCTACATGAATTGTAACATCTTCTTGAATTGGTATCAATTTATTTCACTATATGCACTAGGACCAAATACCTTTTAATAGTGTTTGAGACCTTATGTGAAAGTTTAAGGGTGCTAATTAGACATTTGAAACACTTGGAGGGAAGAAACATTATTTGACAAAATTTAAGGGAAGGATTGGCCAAGATAGGGCCAAGTGTCAATGTCCCAACCTGTAGACACCAAAATTTTACTATTCATTTTATTCATATTTTTGTTTATTTTACTCATTTTTAATTTTTAATTTTATTTCATTTTATATTGAAGAAAATCATTTCTTTTATCAAACACAAAAATTTTAGCATTTTTATTTCATTTTAGTTGACTTTGTTTAAATTTTTCGTTTTATTTTCATTTTTGTTAAGAAAATCATCTTTTAATTAATTTTAATTAATTCATTCATTGGAAAAGAAAAGAAAAGGAAGAAAACAAGGAACTAAAATCAGTTTTGTTAAAAAAAAAAAAAAGGCTGAAGCCACGAACAAAACAGAAGCAAAATTGCAGAGGCCATTTTTGGCCTCCCATTTCCACTCATTTTTGTTTCCTTTTTTACCAACCGTTTACCACATCATTTCCTTGGATTCTTATCAAGAATATTCTAGAAATAAGAGCATCAACGGCTCAAAATGCCACAGAAAAATGCAGCAAACAACTGCCACTGATGCTAGGTTTTGAGGGTATTTGGTGCCTATAAGAAGGCCACAAAACGCAAGGACAAGGGAGGATAGGGTGACCGCGAGAGAGGACAATTTGGGGTGGCGGCTGAAGGTCGTGAGAGAAAAGAGACGGGAGAGAGTAGTGAGTTGGAGAGAAAAGGAGAGGAGATTAGGGTGAAGAGTAAGAGAAGAAAAGAAACTACGGGTTGGGCAGAAAAACTGGAGAGCTGCCGGAAAAGAAAAAGGCAGCAAGGGGTTGAAAAAAAAGAGTTGGCGACTGAGGGTTTTCAGCAGATAAAACTAGAGAGCTACGGCTGAGGAAGTGGCGAGGAAAACCGAGAAAAACCAAGAGAGCAAGAAAAGCCGAGGGGAAAAACTGGAAAAAGAAGGGGAGCCACGGGGTTGGGGGAGAAAGCTTCAGGTTACGGGCTTTGAGGGAAAAACCAGAAAAGAAAAGGTTTTTCGGCTGGGGTTGCAAGATGGTGACGGACTGAAAGAAAGGAAGAAGGAAAAACAGCAACAAGAAGGAAGAACAGTAGAAAATTTTTTCAGAAAAAATTTGCTAAAAAGGCTGGTTGTTCAGCCATTTTTGGGGAGGGTTTTCTCTTTTGTTACGGGTTCTTTTGAGGACCTTTTGATTTCTGCATTTTCTCTTGTGTTAGGGGAACAAGTTTGGTTTTGAACACTTTGAAGAAAAACACCGATACAGCCTTCAAATTTGGATCTCAAGTTCGGGTTTTCACAGTTCTTCACCAAAGTTTGCATCTTGGGTTTTTTATGCTTTGCGCATCTGGCTCATCCATTGGTGTTCACAGTGATTTGATCACACAAAGCAACGAAGGAAGGTTAGAAATAACTCTAACTTGGTTTGTTTTCCTTGACCAGTTTCCCCTTTTCCTTTCTCTTTGTTCACGTCTCTGGTTGCTGCAATTTCTTTGTGCTTCCTCAGTTCTTTGTTTTTTGCTTCTTCTTATGCCTTCCTTGTGTTAGGTTATAAAATGCATGAAGTACATGATCTTGTCGGTGTGATGATTTGCTCTATGTGTAAAAAAAAGGAAAGCCCAGCATATTGCGGAAGTTTCTTGCCAAAGATTTGTGTGCGTGGCTGATTGAATCTCTGAGATTTCGCTACTTAAGATTAGAGTCTGATGTTTGTTTGAGATTTTAGTTATAGCGAAGAGAAACTTGCGCATTTGCACTAAAAACCCAGAAAATTGGGAGGAAGTTTCATGCTTTCTTATGTTTTGCTATTTTCTTCTCGTTTCATTGTTTGTTCGAAAATTCGCTCCTTTATTTGTGAGTTGAAGAGCCAAGCAGATGCTTGGTAATCTTGTTTGAAGGCTGTACAGCCTTATACGCTTGAACCGAAAATCGAAAACAAAGTGTTGCAGAAGAACAAAAATTTCCAGCTTTGCGTGCGTTATTTCTTTTTTGTGTGTTTAAATCCATGGGTTGTGGGTTCTTTTTCTAGTATCTTGTTTGTCTTCATGGTCTGCATTTTATGTCTAGCTACTGTGGTTGGATTTTTTGGAGATAGATGATCGTGTTCGGATGATGTTAATTGAATGGGTTGAAGCTTTGTTGATTTTAGATTGATAAACTAGGGAGCTTTGCTTGAGTTTTGCATTTAATCCACCTGGTAGAATAAGGAGGAAGGTTGCAGAAGTAAAAATTGCAGAAACATTGTTGCTGAAGAAGAAAGCTGTCCTTCGTAAGCTTGCATGGGATTTTCCCAAAAATTACACTTTAACCCCCCAAGTTCCCTATAATGCCACTATGGGCCAGAAAATTAGAAAAACCAATCGATTTTGTCCTTTTAAAATGTTATCTTTCTTTGGCATGCCTCAATGTGATTTTTGGACAGAATTATTGGTGAATTTTAGAATGAAATTTGAAGGTTTAATAATTTTTTATTTTGATTTTTAGTGAAATTTTTGATGATTTTCTTGTTTAATTATAGCAAATGGGTTTTCATTTATTTTGTAAATTCTAACATTCTAGTTTGGGGTAGGTTTCATCTTAAGTCCTTAACTTTGTTTTATTCCTTAATATTTGACCCCTCAAGCTTTTTTAATTCTTTCAATTGGGTCCTCACTTGTTTAAATTTGTTGAATAGGGGTCGTTTACTTTTATTTTGAATGCTTTGATTGATTCATTCTCATGTTTATTTCCATTTCTTGTGATTATTTGTTAATTAAAGTGATGCCTTGACTCTTTTTATTGTTTTGGAGGGTAAATAAGTAATTTCATTTCATTAGGGCACCAACTCAAGGGAGGTACACTCTATCCCTCATTTTGACTTTATTTGATCCTATGTGCCCTTATGTGACTTTATGTGCTTAATTGCATGCCTTTTGAATGTTTTCATTTTATTTATTTATTTATTTGTTCATTTGTTTTAATTTTGTATATTTATTTGAGTTCAATTTTGATTATTTGAAAGGCATTTAAATGCCGAGTTGTAATAGTTAGGGGTTTATTTACTTATTTATTTATTCCTTCCCTTTTTAGATTGTAGTTAGGGCCCCAAGTGTAATAGTTAGGGCTTTATTTGCTTTATTTGCTTTGTGTGTTTTGCATGCCTATGTGTTATGTGTTACTCGCTTTCCTAGGATCTTGCATCTAGATATCATACTTATTTGCTATGTGTTTATGTGAACTTATGTGTTTATTTGCTTTTTATTAGTTTTAATGATTAGTTAGTTATAAATGAATGCATGCCGTCACCACACTAGTCCAACGCTAGTTGTGGCCCTTTCTACAATTCCACACTAGTCCAACGCTAGTTGTGGTCCTGTTCCTCGTCTTCTCGCTAGTCCAACGCTAGTGAGAACTTATAGACATGGGCTAGTCCAACGCTAGACCCTTAGGGACCCATTCATGCGTTAGATCATGCTTGCGTGATAAAATCACTTCATCTCATGCGTATTTTTCACTTTTTAGGGTTTTTTTACAATTTTTGCATGACACTTTCCTTATATATGTACATCCCTTATCCCATATTCCCTTATATTTATATCCCTTATACCATATTTCCCCTTATATGTATATTCCTTATCCTTTTGTATGAAAACACGACATTAGACTTGCATTCCATTTAAGAATTAGAATTAGACTAGTACATTTGCATGATTAGATAGGAAATAATCCCTTGAGTATGGGATATGGACGAGTTTGGCTTTCTAGCCTTAGCACGCTCGTATTCCCTCTACGAAAGAAAAAATTGAGTCACGAACATTAGTTCCCCGTACCCGTTATGATGCATCCCTTTAGGACATGTATATTTGTACATTATTATTTTCCGTTTCTTTTCTTAGAGTCTCATATTTTTGTATTATTCATGACCTCTTTAAAGAGTCCCTATTGGGCATCACAATTTATGTGATTGGCATCTATTAATCTTTGAAGAGATATTTTGACCCCCCGATACCATCTTAGGTCTAGGGTTTGCATTCATATAGTACATCCAAATGTGATAAATCTTTAGGTTAAAAATAAGAAAATCTTTGACTAAATCACGCAACTAACCTTGGTTAGGTTGAAAGGGTGTCTCGGATTTTTATCTTTGCATTCCCTTTCTTCAAATGTGACTCCCGAACCTTTTTTCTTTGATTTACGTAGACTTGGAGTCGTTTAAAAAGGGTTTTTCTATTTTTTTTGATTATTCAAAATATTTTAGGTGACTTGGTACACCTTAACTCAATACCAAGTGGCGACTCGGATTTTTTCATTTAAAAACCCTTTTAAACTATTATTTTTGGGTCAAAATCGTCGCACTTTTTAGTCCCATTTAGACCCATTTTCTTTATTTATTTTTCTAAAACTCAAAAATTCATATTCACTAAAAAATTAACCAAAAATTCATTTTCTAAACTCATTATTTTTCATTTTAAAATGGGGCGCGACAGCTGGCGACTCAAACAAATGGACCAAGGAAATTAGCAAAAATTTAAACCTTTTTGGCTCCATTTTTTTCTTTGCTTGGCGGGCCCTCTTGAGCTCCAAAGAGAGAAGAAAAATTCCATTTTCTTGCTTGAAACCCTAGCTTGGACTTTGAGGAAAATCAACAAAAAGAAGGAACCTTAGTTAGTTTGAGTAAACTATCTTCAAGGCTTGCTTGTGATTCAAACTTGGAACTCTTGCTTTGGTGGACTTTTGGGTGGTTCAAACATCATTTAAGAGAGGTAATTGATCCTTAAACCCTAGCTTTATTGTTTAATATCAAGTGTTTAAGGTATTGATGACAAACTAGAAGTTGGGTTGATGTTGTTTGTGGTTAAATTCTTTGAGCCAAGTAAGTGGAAGTAAGGTTGGATGTATGGCATGCCATGTGTTTGATTCTTTGCCTAAGCTTTGTTTGTGATTTTCCTTGATGTATTAGCATGTTAATGAACCCTCTTAAAGTTAGAAATAACTCTTGGAATGTTGGTTAAGTTAAAAATAATGAAAGGATGGAGTTTGGTGGTGAATGTGAACTTGGGACTGTTCTCTTTTCTCCTTGCTGGTCGGCCATGGATTGGAGGTTTTTCCTTGATCTTTGTGACTTATTGAACCTTAATTGAGCTTAAGAAACTTGGCTAAACATTGGTTTAAACTTGTGTGTGAATTGAGGTGAAATGGAGCAAGTAAATTGGGTGATTTTGTCAAAGTCCTGAGCTGATCAGAATAGGAAAATCAGTCAACTTCCCTGGACTTCTGGTATTGATAGGAGAGGAACTAGAGTTTGCATTTTATATCGTTGGAAATTGCTTCGAGTCTAGTTTCCAACGCCGCCAATGGCGCGTGATTCTCACTTTTCTACAATGAGATATGGCCATTTTCCCGAAACTGCGCGCGCGACTGTTAAAACCGAGAAAACCCTTTTGAACTTGAATGAGATTTTTCCTTTTGCTCAACTTTCTTGTACTTGTCAAACTCATTTTTTTATGACATTTTCCTATATTTTTTGTCTAACTTGCATGGTAAATTGAGTCGATTAACTACCCACTTGGTCACCTAATGAACTTACGTTTGGGTTGGAAAATGAATCTCGGATATTAACGACTTTTACTCGTTGCCCTAGGATTGGGAAACGAAGGTGAGGGTAACCACGGGACTTGACGGACAAACTTTACATTTCTTAACAGGTGAGTGTTCCACTGCCTGTTACCTGTTTATGTGAAATATCTGAATACTTGGTCTGCGATTGTTTGATCTAAACATTTGATTTTACAAACTTGAGGTGAGCGTGTACTTTATCACACTCGACCTCCTTCGATTCTACTGAGGCTCTGTATACTGATAATTTAAGATGTGATTTCTCTATATTTGACTATACGTCGTTTGGGTGATATCCCATTGACTACTGTGATTGTTTGGGTACCCAACCTCTTAGGTGAGTCGGTTGTATCGAGCTAGCAAGGGCTTGGTCTAGAAGGCCGATGAACCCTGAGAACTATTTACTAAAATCCGAAAACTGATATACTCAAGTATTAACTAATTATATTGTTTGAGGTTTTCGGGCCCGGTAAGGGGGTGACTGGTGGACGAAATTTGGAGAAAGTAGTGTTCAACGGACATTAAATTCTTTAAATGCAAACGTTGACAGAGAGTCAACGGATTCTCGATACGATCAAGCTTAAGTGGATTTGGCTTTTGGAATCCACCCGTATCCTTAAATTGAATTGTGATTAAATTGTTCCAATATTATACTGTATTTACTTGTTTATGTTACGCCTTTAATTGGTTATGTCTAACACCCATGACCAATATTGTCCCACAGTTAGCCACCCAGAAAGTCGTGGGTTTTGTTCCTGGAGGTGGGGTTATAGCCCACAACAAGTGAAGACCCAAGCTCGCAGGTCAAGAAATCCAGCACCTCTCCAAAAGGCCTCGGTCAGGTGGGGGGACATCCAATACAGGTGATAAAGCAGCCAGGACTCTCCTCCCTAACTGATGTGGGATCGTTACAATCCACTCCCCTTAGGGGACCCAGTGTCCTCGCTGGCACACCAGGGTCGGGAGTCGGCTCTGATACCAATTCAAACATCCCTGACCAATATTGTCCCACAGTTAGCCATCCAAAAAGTCATGGGTTTTCTTCCTGGAGGTGGGGTTATAGCCCACAATAAGTGAAGAGCCCAAGCCCGCAGGTCAAGAAGTCCAGCACCCTTCCAAAAGGCCTCGGTTAGATGGGGGGACACCCACAGTGGTGATAAAGCAACCAAGACTCTCGTTCCTAACCGATGTGGGATCGTTACTATCCACCCCCCTTAGGGGACCTAGCGTCCTCGCTGGCACAACAAGGTTGGGAGTCGACCCTGATACCAACTGTGACGCCCCCACCTCTCCCTAGGGCGAACCCTAGGGTATCAGCGGGACACCTGCCCAACTCTCTTCAGGACTCACGCACTCGTTCAAGCTTAATATAGAGCCACAAAACAACCATCGACTTAAATAAAAGTACTTCGAATATATAAGCCATACCTTCAAGGGTTAACAATTATCATTACAAACCACCAACCAAAAGTAACAAAAGTTACAATTTAAGAGTCACCAAATTCAAACAAAATATACTAGCTTCCACCAAATCGCTAGTCTAGATCCTCCAATCCACCACCAAAGCCTGTTAAGGAAAACAACTTTAAAGGGACGAGCGAACGCTCAGTGAGGCCAAGAAAATAAACAGGCAAGCAAGTAACACTAATCAATCAAATAACATGCTTAAAAGCAACTTTAAATATGACATTTCATTTAAGTGCACAAGTAGGAATTTAACACACAAGGAGGATACAGGAGCTCTTAGGAGCTATTTCCACCTCTCGATCAATTTGAGCCATCTGGGGTTGACCCTCCGTCAACCCAAGTAGTAACACGACCGTAATGCTCCACTTACTTCCTCCGCCCACCTAACACCCACTCGGATCCGGAACCAAACATGTATAAAGTGGCGATACTAGTCGAGTATGCCTAGCGAGATTTCAAAAGATCAAGCTATAATATTTTTCAAGGTTCACCAAACTCCTCGACCAAATCCTTGCCGGCTCGAGTTACAAGGTTAGCCAATGGGTTGGGGCGTCCCCACACGTGTATTTGGTCGACGAGACAACGCTCCAATCGACTTTGAGTCGATCATAGCACTGAGTCTGGGTGAGCGATACCTCTTACCCGAATAGGGCGTGATACTTCTAGCCGCTCAGTGCTCACGACTTAAAATATGTTCATGTATAAGTGTAAGTCATATATATTCATGTAACAAGTATCATGTAATCGGAAAGAGAGAGGATGAGGGCGATAAAGTACACCCTCGCCTCGGCAAGTTCACGTATCATGTATAGCACTTGTACAAATAACATTTAAATCACATCAGCATTTAATATGCACTTGACACTCACCACAAGTCAAGGCAAAACAAGAGTGAAGCGAGAAGTCAGACGAGCTCTTCGACGTCCTCGTGACCACCTGAGACATGTACAATCATAATTACCTAGGTGCTCGACCAAGGTTAAAAAGAAAAATATTTTCTCCCTACCCACTCTCAAGGTCACAAGTTCGAGTCAAGTTAAAGAAGCTTTTCTAGCTAAAACATTGGAATAATGCTCAAAAAGAGCTCGAAGGTCATTTTTTATTCAAGTCGTAGTAAGTAAATCTCAATCCAAGAGAAAGAACCGTTTTCACCTTCGACACGAAAATCAAGGAAAAGGGTAAATGGTTTTTATCTCTTAAAACTTCAAATCTCATGACCCAAAAGTTAAAATATAAAGAACGTTCACATTTTCAAACTAATGGAGTCAAATCTCATCCAATACTCCACTCACTTCATAGCAAATGTCAAGGCTAAGGTTCCCAAGATTCAAGTATAAAACTAGTGAAATTCACCAAAAATTACTCTAGTCAAAACGCTCCCTTTTGAGAGTTCATACTCATGGAAATCGAAGCCATAAGAATAGGGGTTGAAGTCCCTAATTCAAGTATGAAGAGAGATGCTATAAATCAAGGGAGTTATATAACCAAGAAAATGCATCAAGAGAGGTTTAACCTTCGGAAACCAAGATTTGAAATGAAAGTTTAAAATTTCAAAGGAACCGTGTATTCAACCACGAAATTAGACCTAAAACAGTCCAATAATCGCAAAGGAAGGAGGAAAGTTCTTAAAAGGAGTATTTGTTTGAAAACAGAAAATTTCCATGTTGGTGCGACACTACTTGGAAAAATCATATCTCGAGTTCCGTAAGTCCAAAAATTGAAAACTTTATACCGTTGGAAACTAGACTTAAAGCAATAAAACTTTCTAGAAGACACTTTTCTCAGACTCCAATTTGAAGTCGTTCAAATTTTAGTTCAAAGCCACTGTTCTAGACAGGACAGAGCAAAACAGGCTTGCAAATTCAGTGATGTTTCAAAATTCGGAAAAATTCGTAGAAATGGAATCAGCCCTTGAAATTTATACCACAATTAAAAATCCAAATCTAGTTTCAAATACAACAAACGGAACTTAATTTGAAATTTTCTACACCAAGATACAATTGTTCTAAGAAAATTGATTTTTAGGACCTATTTTACGAAATTCTAGTTCTGACATACTTGACAGAGTTTAAGAATCGGATCATAACTAGAGCTATGCAACTCCAAATTTAGTGTGGTTTGCGGCATTGAAACCTAGATTCAAAATTTTAAAAATCACTAGAAGGAACTGTCTTAAAATTCATTTTGCAAGATAGGCAAAATTGAGCTAAAAACTGCAGCTAAGACTGTTCCTCGGATGAATGCAGTGAAGAATTTCAGTCATCTTTGCCGGTTCACTACGGCTCTTAGGAAACGAGTTAGGAGGTGCATTTTATACCGACGGAAAGGTCTTGGAGTCTAGTTTTGGAAGACAAATGGCACTCAATTTCAACTCTCATACAGAAATTTATGACCAAAACATGAACACTGGTTGGGGTCACCTGATTAGAAATTTTTCCAGAATTCAACCTCACTTTCACTCCACTTTACCCCAACTAATATAGAAGCTTTTTGGGAGATATTTCATACACATAACCACCAACATGTATCAAGCATTATTGCACCAAAATAACATCAAAAATTTGAAATTAACAAGAGAGGAACAACCAGCAAATTTCGGCCGGCAAGCATTTCTCATCCTCTAGCTTTCTTTTTCAACTTTCCAACTAGAACTACACCATATCTCATCAAAGCAAGTAACAAACAAGCAATTAAACATACAAAATTCTCAAGGCCTCTACCTATAAAGCCACCTTAAGTCCACTACCTAATGTCAAGGTTCTTGTGAATCCATCAACAACCCAACAACTAAACTAACTTACTACTAAGATTTGAGAGGAAAAGTTGAGGGTTTCTTGTATGATTACCTTGCTGCAAAAATGAAGACTAAACACTAGGATTTGAGCTCTTAAATCACCAAGTTTCTTCCTTGATCAAGTCACCTTCCAAGCTTGTATGTAGAACCAAGACAAGAAGCAAATTTGGAGAGCTTTTGTGGAGCAAAAATGGAAGACAAAAGCTGAAATTTTTGAGGGGAAATGGGAAGGGGGAGTTCGGCCAAGGAGAAAAGGAAGAAGAAGGAATTTGTGTTGGTAGTTGGTGATGTGATGGTGTGTAAGAAGGATTGACATAAAGGTGTCTTGGTGCACAAAAGTCAACGACTGATTAGTGTGCAATTGGTGCTCCTAATTGAGCTTAACTTAACTCACTCACATCTAATCCCTTGATTAACTTTTCTTAGTCTACTATTAATCATTCTTAATTCTCCAAGATTATTGCACTCTTGGACCGAATTTACCTCGAAAAACGTGCATTCACTATTTCTCGCTAAACGAGCCTCAGAAAAATTAAATTCACTAACGAAACGTTTTAAAAATATAAATGAGACATTGTTCCATGTAAATGGATTTAAAATGGATGAAATAAATTATTCGGAGTAAATGGGTGAATAAATAATTAAATAAGCCAATAAAATAAAATAAAAGTAAGTTAGGTTGTTGGTTTAGTTTAGTTCAGTTAGTTTAGTTGGTTTAGTTGTTGGGTTGTTGATGGGTTCACAAGAACCTTGACATTAGGTAGTGGATTTGAGGTGGCTTTATAGGTAGAGGCCTTGAGGATTTTGTATGTTTAATTGCTTGTTTGTTACTTGCTTTGATGAGATATGGTGTAGTTCTAGTTGGAAAGTTGAAAAAGAAAGCTAGAGGATGAGAAATGCTTGCTGGCCGAAATTTGCTGGTTGTGTGATGCCCCCACTTCTCCCAAGAGCGAACCCAAGGGTATCGGCGGGACGCCTGCCCAGCTCTCGCCGGAACTCACTACAATCTATAATTCAAAAGCTCGAAATACCTCAAATATTTTCAATATATAATTAAAGTACTCCAAAATATTTCATACTTACAATTAGTTAACTTTCAAACTTAAATACAATTCAAAAGAATATGTACTACAACCATCCACTATAATACAACTTAAGGTCTTCAAAAGGAAACAACTTAGTACTATTCGCGAGCACTATCGGTCTTGAACCCTGTTAAGGAAAACAAAAACGTGGAATGAGCTAAACAGCCTAGTGAGGTTCCAAGACACTCTAGCAGTTCTAATAAATCAAGTAATTTGAGTATAACACATGTATGGTTCAAGGATGCACATTGGCACATTAACATGAAACAGTTATCATTCTACAGAAATAAACACATATTGAACGATACGGTGTTCCAGTGGAATCATTTCGGTCAACTTCACCTTATAAGTTCAGATCCCCTCGGTCTGTCCGGCCATCACCTTATCCCTCCAGTGGTAATACTCGAGTATACCGAAACGGTGTTCCAGGGTTCCAACCTACCCGACCGAACCCAGTCCTGGCTCGAGCAGGTTAGTAACCAAGGGCAGGATCCAGTTCAGCTTAGAGCTTACAACATGCGCAAGTAATCAAGTAAATCGGTAAATGGTAAGTAATCAAATAGATCGGTAAACGGTAAGTAATCAAATAAATCGGTAAACGGTAAGTAATTCACTGTTAACGGTAAAAATGTGTCATTTTAGTAGGTCGAGTGAGATAAAGTACACACTCGCCTTAAAACGGTGGAAAAGTTCATAGGAGCAATTATCGGTAGCACTTCACAGTTAAACACATAATGACCATGGAGTAAACATGTCGTAAAACTATTCAAGTCATGTATCCTATATGGAACACTCACCAATTCAAAATAGAGTGTAAGTGCTCAAACAAACATTTAGGCGTCCGCTTCGAGATCCTCTTTGATGTGTGCACGGACCTTAGCCCATGCCATGATCCAAATGATCCAGTTCGAGTGCTGTTGGGCCCAGTCACACGTGCACAGGCTAAGTAATTCAAGGAGTCACTTCAAACTCTTGTGCGAAATGGTCAAAACCAACAAGGAGTCCATCGGATGATTGAAGGCTTGGAAAGTGATAATCAAGTTGTCTACACATTGCTCCAAGCCCATGAAGAGCCAAGTGGAGTCCACGGGTCCCCTGAGTAGAATCGGCCAACTGTTGGGCCTCCATAGTCTTGAGTTGTCAAGTCATTGTTTAGATTAGTTACTAGTTGAGTCATGGATTCGGCCCACCTAGCCCAAGGGATGGCCGAACCCCCCTTTCTTTTCTCCCCCTAGCATTTAGGGTTTCTTAGTCGTGAGTCTATATAAAGGGTTACTTTCCACGAGTTGAGGGTTAGACGTTTTATCAATAAAATTCATTATTTTCGATTCTCTCTAGTGTGAGAAACTCGATCCTCTACTTGCCTTTGACAAGGGTTCTTGAGCAATCTCGTGCTTGTCCTTGATTGTTCATCTGACCTATCCACTTGAGTATTCACCTCGATTGGAGTCATCGTTCTTCCACCTTCAATCAATTCGTGCCGTCCGTTTTGGTTTTAGGTCTCGCAATCCAAGCGTTAGACAACCTCGCTCGATCCTTGGGCAAACGTGCTACGTGTCTCGAAATGAGTTGATCGAGGAGCGTATCAGTTGGTTTCAGAGCATAGGTTAAGGTATCTTCCGTTATATCTGTTGTTTTGTCTTGTTTGTCGTCTCGAAAGTTGTTGTTTTCGCTGCCTTGCTTCAAAAAAAAGAATAAAAAAATCTGTCCGAGTAGTTTCTTATCCATTGTCGCATCGTGTGTTGCTCAAAGTTATTGTGTCAAATCTGTCCAGAATTTTGTTTGGTCTTCGTGAGTCAAATCTCTGTCCATGCATGTGTCTTGTCGCGTTGGATTCTGGTCGTGCTTGTCCAGCAAGAAAAGAAAACAATTAGTCGCGGCAACTAGGGTTTATTCCTTGTCGTGTGCGTGTGCGTTACAATCTGTCCAAGTCCATATCTGTCCGTGTTTGTGTGCATTCGTGGTGTCCAAATTCTTGGTTTGTCTCAACCAATCTGCCTTGATTAGTTAGTCGTCGTTTGAGCAACAAGAAAAACAAGTCGGCGGCGGCTAGGGTTTCTTCTTTCGCTAGGGTTTCGTTGGTCCAAATCTGTCCAAGTTCGTTTTGAGTCATCCAAGTTGTTTCACTTAATTTTCAAATCTGATTTGTGGTTAAATTTGTTGGTAATTGTGAATCTTGAAGAAGACCTACAAGAATCTAGGGTTCCTTGAATTTCTTGATCACAATCTTGAAGTTCTTGGAAGCTTACTTGGAAGTTCTTGAAGGATCTTGGAGTCTTAATAGTTTCTTGTTGTGAGTGGTGGCCGAACCAAATTCTGGGATTTAATCCTTTCGGCCAAGTTGTGTTTGCTTTGATTCGTTAAGATAAAAAAGAAAAAAAAAACAACGAAACGAAAAGGAAAAGAACGAAAGAAACTCGGGTGGCAAGAAAAACAAGAAGGGAATCGCACTTTTATTGGCCAAATCAGTTTGAATACATCTTGTTCCTACCCAAAAACAAAAAAAAAATAAATCCAAGGAAAGTATTCAAAAGTTTTGATCCACCACTTCTTGGAGTTCTTGAACTTCTTGTTTCTTGGGAACTTGTTTCACCCTTCGAGAAAACATCTTTTTGTACTCTCTTGCGGTGGTGAAGGGCTTCCTTGGTTTGGGAGTGAATTTCTTGGGAGCATCTTGGGTAACCCGTTGGGGGGGAGCCCGAAGGGGATCATTTGCATCCCTTGTTTGACCCTCCATTGCCTTGAAACCAAAGAAACCGAACTGCCTTGCTACTTGGGAAAATAGAGAGGTCCGAAACTGATTTGTGTGTGTGAGGGTGCGGCTGTGTGGGGGAAATTTTATAAGTGATCAGCCGACTTTAGTAAGGGATTGTGAGAGAGAGAACCGAAATCTTAGTCGTTAATTCCTATTGGGAAAGATTTTGGGAAGTTACTAAAAGTTGTTTCCAAGAGGAAAGGGTTTTCTAAAAGATTTCCAAAACTAACTTGTTTTCCAAAATCAATTAGGAAACTAAGTAGATAGCTTGGGTAACTCTTCTAGTTCCACTTGGAGACACTCCTACATTTTAGGAAGCTAGGGTTCCATTTTTTTCCGTCCACACTAGCGCCTTCCTTTGCTGTCCGGCCCTAAGAACCTTCCAAAACCGTGTCCTAGTCTAGTCCTTTTGCATTCCATTTGTGTCTTGCTTCTTGGTTACTCTTGTGGAAAAAGTTGGTGACAATTATTGGACTTTGTGCGGCATTCCTCAACTACTCAACCCGGCAGGTAAAGGAATTTTTGGTAAGAACATTAGAGTGCCTTGAGTGAAAATACGAGAGTGAGTGAAAACACTAAGGGAGTGAAGTGAGGTCATATTTGTACTATTTCTTTGTTCACTAACCTTTTGCAGGACTAAGAGAGAGACATGGAGCAAGCTCAACCGACCACTGACTACTCGTTGATGTTCACTGCTATGAAAAATGAGCTTAAGCGGATCAGTGAGCAACAAATGGAGGAGATGCACACCCACTTTGACGAGCTCTCAAAGAGCTTCACCAGAGGCTCTCGATCTAGATCTCACAACCGAGGTAACCATGGCACCAAAGGAGCAAACTATGAGGAATACTCGGCTAGTGAAGATGAGGAAAGAGCCGAGAGGCCTAAACGGGACACGTCTAAGAACGAGCTCAAGGGACTTAAAATCCAAGTCCCTACGTTCCAAGGCAAAAGTGACCCTGAGACTTACCTGGAGTGGGAAGGCCGCATCGAGTTGGTCTTCGACTGCTATGACTATAGCGAGGAAGAAAAGGTTAAGGTTGCTACTGTTGAATTCACCGACTACGCACCAGTTTGGTGGGACCAAGTAAGGACTAATCGAAGGAGAATAGGAGAACCACGAATCCGAACTTAGCGAGAACTCAAGGCATTGATGCGCAAGAGATTTGTTCCTAACTACTACAACCGCGATCTCCACTCTAAACTTCAAACCCTCACTCAAGGCAACATGAGTGTGGAGGACTACTATAAGTAGATTGAAATGGCCATGATGAGGGCGGACATTCAAGAAGATAGTGAGGCTACCATGGCAAGGTTCCTTAGAGGTCTCAACCCTGACCTTCAAGAAGCCTTGGAGCTCCAACATTACTTGGACATGCATGATCTTCTTGAATTAGCCATCAAGGCCGAGAGGGGAAAGAAATTGAGGCGAGGGGCCCGTACCTTCCAAACTTCCAACTCGACTTCATGGAGGGGAAACCAACCACGGAGAACAGCCCACGAAGCTGGAAATTCGGCTACACCAACTTCTTCTAGCTGAATTCAAGGTAATGCTCCCAACCGAAATTCCTATTTTACCCCTAACAAGCCTGTTGATGCATCCAGATCCACTTCTAAGACCCCTCATGAGACTCCTAAGACTAGGAGTAGAGATATCAAGTGCTTCAAGTGCCAAGGGTGTGGGCACATCCAGTCCCAATGCCCAAACCAAAGGGTCATGTTGGTCACTCACAATCGAGAAATCGTGTCCGATGATGACGATTGTGAGGATATGCCTGGGTTGATCAAGGGTGATTGTTTAGAGGATGACTCGGTTGAGGAAGAAGGCTCTCCTACTCAAGGGGAAATCGGTTGTTTGGTGGCACGACGCTTGCTAACCGCCCGAGTCAAGGAGGACGAGCAATTGCAAAGGGAAAACTTATTTTACACTCGATGTAAAGTAAGTGATAAGGTGTGTAGTCTCATCATTGACGGTGGGAGTTGTACCAATGTGGCAAATTTACTAATTGTTGAAAGTTTGGGCCTTCCTACTACTAGACATCCTTATCCATACCGCCTCCAATGGCTAAGTTAAGAAGGTGAGGTACGTGTCTACAAACAGGTACGTGTTCCTTTTTCAATTGGCAACTATATTGATGAAGTTGTGTGTAATGTTGTCCCTAGCATGCTACACGTGTCATCTTAGGAAGACCTTGGCAATTTGATAAACATGTCACATTTGATGGTAGGGCAAATAAGTACACTCTTTTGCACAATGGTAAACGCATGGTCCTAACACCACTCACACCTGCACAAGTGTATGAGGACCAACTTAAATTGCAAAGGAAGTGTGAATTGGACCGCCTAAAGAGGAAACAAAAGGCGGCTGACCCTGGGAAATGCTCCACTTCCACAAGTGAACAACCGACCAGGGGTCAAGTGAGCACACCTAGTGTTACATATGATCATGCACTAACTAAACCCAACACTAGGAAGCAAAACATGATAATTAAGGTTAAGAATGTTCGAAAACTTGTGAATTCTGACCAGCTTGTATTACTCTTGGTTTGCAAACACGTGCTCCTGAATGCTGATGAGCTCGATAAGGCATTGCCTTCGAGTGTAGTTGCTCTTTTACAGGAATTCGAGGACGTATTCCCTGATGAGATTCTTGATGGCTTACCACCCATTCGAGGGATCGAGCACCAAATAGACCTGATTCCTGGAGCACCACTACCCAACAAACCTGTTTACCGCATGGGTCCTGAGGAGACAAAGAAGCTACAAAGGCAAGTTGATGGCCTATTAGGTAAGGGTTGGGTCAAGGAAAGTTTAAGTCCTTGTGCTGTGCCTATGATACTTGTTCCCAAAAAGGATGGTACTTGGCGTATGTGCACTGATTGTCGAGCTGTGAATGCTATAACTGTTAAATACCGTCATCCAATTCCTAGACTAAATGATATGCTTGATGAACTTGATGGTGATGTGATTTTCACTAAAATTGATTTACGTAGTGGCTATCATCAAATTAGGATGAAAGAGGGAGACAAGTGGAAAACAGCTTTCAAAACAAAACATGGACTTTATGAGTGATTAGTCATGCCTTTCGGGTTGACTAATGCCCCTAGTACCTTCATGAGATTGATGAACCATGTTTTGAGACAATTCATTGGTAAATTCGTCATTGTTTACTTTTGATGATATCTTGATATATAGTCGAAACGAGCATGAGCACATGGAGCATTTGAGATTAGTTCTTGATACACTTCGAAAGGCGCGTCTATACGCTAACCTTAAGAAGTGCACCTTTTGTACTAATGACCTTGTGTTTTTAGGCTATGTTGTGAGTTCACAGGGCATCAAAGTAGACGAATCCAAGATTGAGGCCATCAAGCAATGGCCAATACCAACATCCGTCCTTGAGGTGCGAAGTTTCCATGGATTGGCGGGCTTCTATCGGCGTTTTGTCAAAAACTTCAGCACCATCACTGCCCCATTGACCGTCGTGACCAAGAAAAATGATAAATTCCATTGGGGAGAAGCCCAAGAACAAGCATTCCTTACCCTTAAGGACAAACTCACACATGCACCTGTTCTAGCATTATCTAACTTTCACAAGACTTTTGAGATTGAATGTGATGCTTCTGGTGTAGGTATTGGAGTGGTTCTCATGCAGGACAAGAGACCGTGCGCATACTTTAGTGAGAAGTTGGGAGGTGCTGTCTTGAACTACCCCACATATGACAAGGAGTTGTACGCACTGGTGAGGGCTTTGGAGACCTAGCAACACTAACTCCGTCCAAGGGAGTTCATGAAACACACTGATCACGAGTCATTGAAGTTTCTCAAGGGCCAACCAAAATTGAGCAAAAGACATGCCAAATGGGTAAGCTTCATTGACATCTTCTCTTATGTCATTAAGTACAAAACTGGCAAAACGAATGTGGTAGCTGATGCACTATCTCGTAGGCATTCGCTGCTTGTTTTCCTTGATGCTAAGTTATTAGGGTTTGAGATGATTAAGGAACTTTATGCACATGATCTTGATTTTGGTGAGATATATGCTGCTTGTGTTAGGAGTCCGCATGGCAAATACTTTTGCATGCTGGATTTCTATTCTATGTGGACAAGTTATGTATGTCTAATTCTTCTATTCATGATCTTCTGATTTAGAGAGGCACATAGTGGTGGTCTCATGGGTCATTTTGGCATTGTTAAGACTTTAGCAATGTTGCAAGAGCATTTTTACTGGCCTCATATGCGTAGGGATGTTGAACGCATGGTTAGTAGATGTGCCACTTGCCACAAAGCCAAGTCTAAGACAAAACCCATATGGCTTGTATACCCCATTGCCCATTCCACATTATCCTTGGGTAGACTTGTCTATCGACTTTGTTTTGGGGATACCTAGATCACCGAGGGTAATGACTCTATCTATGTAGTAGTCGATAGATTCTCTAAGATGGCTCATTTCATCCCTTGTCACAAAACCGATGATGCATCTCACGTTGCTAACTTGTTCTTTAAAGAAATTGTTCGTTTGCATGGTATGCCTCAAACCATTGTTAGCGATAGAGATGTGAAGTTTTTGAGTATTTTAGGAAGACTTTGCATGGGCCTGGATGCATCAACAAGTTTGTTAAGGGTAAATTGGGAATTTCAGCTTAGGACACTACCTTGAATTCGGACTAGAAGAAGTTGGCGTAGCCGAATTTCCAGTTTCGTGGGCTGTCCTCCGGGCTTGGTTTCCCCTCCATGAAGTCGAGTTGGAAGCCTAGATGGTACGGCCTCCTCGCCTCAATTTCTTCCCTCTCTCGGTCTTGATGGCTAGGTTCAAGAAGATCATGCATGTCCAAGTAGTGTTAGAGCTCCAAGGCTTCTTGAAGGTCAGGGTTGAGACCTCTAAGGAACCTTGCATTGTAGCCTCACTATCTTCTTGAATGTTTGCCCTCATCATGGCCATCTCGATCTCCTTGTAGTAGTCCTCCACATTCATGTTGCCTTGAGTGAGGGTTTGAAGTTTAGAGTGGAGATTGCAGTTGTAATAGTTAGGAACAAATCTCTTGCGCATTAATGCCTTGAGTTCTCGCCCAAGTCTGGACTCGTGGTTCACCATTTCTCTGTCTATTAGTCCTTACTTGGTCCCACCAAATTAGGGTGTAGTCGATGAACTCAACGATAGCAACCTTCACCTTTTGCTCCTTACTATAGTCATAGCAGTCGAAGACCATCTCCAATGCGGGCCTTCCCATTCTAAGTAAGCCTCAGGGTCACTTTTGCCTTGGAACGTGGGAACTTGAATTTTAAGTCCTTGAGCTCGTTCTTAGACGTGTCCCTTTTTAAGCCTCTCGACTCTTTCCTCATATTCACTAGCTGAGTACTCTTCACTATTTGCCCCTTTGGCGCCATGGTTACTTCGGTTATGAGATCTAGAATGAGAGCCTCTTGTGAAGCTCTTGGAGAGTTCATCAAAGCGGTTGTGCATTTCCTCCATTGTTGCTCACTGATCCGCTTAAGCTCGTTTTTCATGGCGGTGAACATCAATGAGTAGTCAGTGGTCGGATGAGCTTGCTCCATGGCCTTCGTCTTACCTGCAAAGGTTAGTGAATAAGGAAATGGGACAAATATAACCTTACTTCACTCCCTTAGTGTTTCACTCACCCTCGTATTTTCACTCAAAAGCACTTTAATGATCTTACCAAAAATTCCTTACCTGTCGGTTTGAGTAGTTGAGGAATGCCGCACAAAGTCCAATAATTGTCACCAAACTTTCTCCACAAGAGTAATCAAGGAAACAAGACACAAATGCAGATGCAAAAAGGGAGCAAGAATACACGGTTTTGGAAGCTTTCTAGATTCGGACAGAAAAGAAATGTGCGCTAGTGTGAAAGGAATCAACGAAATAGTTTCCTAAAATGTAGGAGTGTGTCCAAGTGGGAATAAAAGAGTTTTCCAAGTTGTCTACTTAGTTTCCTAATTGAATTTGGAAACAAGTTAGCTTTTGGAATCTTTTAGAAAACCTTCTTTTGTCAACACTTTTGGAGACTTCCTAATCCTATTCCACGAAGGAGTTTACTAATCAGATTTCTTTTCTTTCCCTCAACCCCTTGCTCAAGTCGGTTGGACAGTGGTGTTATAAATTCCCTTCACCCAAACCGAGGCTCTCCCACACACAAGAACAATTCGGATCAACAAAACACCTTCGGTTCTCTCCTTTTCTTTTATCAAGTAACAAGGCAATTCAGTTCTTGGTTTCAAGACAATGGATGCTCAACCAAGTGGAAACAAATAACCCTCCTCGGGCTCCCCCCAACGGGTTACCCAAGATGTTCCCAAGAAATTCACACCAACTTCCAAGGAAACCCTTCACCACCGCAAGAGAGTACAAGAAGATGTACTCTAGAAGGATGAATCAAAGGGTAAGGAACAAGATGTTCAAGAACTCCAAGAAGTGGTAGATCAAAATTTTTGAAGCTTTCCCTTTGTCTTAATTTTCTGTTTTTGCTAGGAATACAATGTAAGCAAACTGATTTTGTGAGAACCCGTAAAATTTTCTTTATTTCTAGGCTTTAATTTATTTATTTGCACCCGTTTTCACATTTTCTTTATTTTATAACTTTTCTAGACATTTTTATGAGTAAATAAGGTTTTAAAATATTTTTCTAGTATAAGTCAATTTACGAGATTTTGGAGTGAATAGTGGACGTGGGACCCGCTAGTGCGTTAAGTGAGAGAAAATTCGACGATTAGGTCAAGTTTTGCGTACCAGGGATTAAATTACTAGTGTTAGTAGGTGATTAGAGGTTACCTAGATGAATTAACCTTGGTAAGTAAGAGGATAGGAATGAAACTTAAAAAGGTGCCACGTGTCGCGAATTTATTGGAAGTTGGACTTTGACCACTTTCTTACAACTTTACCAAAAGGTTAAAATTGACCAAAAATCATCTCCATTCTTCATCATCTTGGCCGAATTTCCTAGAGAGAAAAGAAGAGAGAAAAGCTTCACTTGTTCTTCCATTTCTTGCTCAATCTTGAAATCCAACCATTTGATTCTCAAATTACTCCATAAAATCAACTTGCTAAGGTAGTTTGAAGTGAGTGGTGGAGCTACTTTGGTGGTGGAACTCCTAAGCTACTATCTTTCTTGGGGAATTAAGGTACCTTGCTTGGAAACTTCACTTTTGTTCCTATTAATGGTAAATTAGTGACGTAGAGTGGCTATATAACTTGTTTAATGGATGCTTTGATGGTTTAATTGGAAGTTTAGTGAATTTCTGATTTTATTGAGAATTTTTCTGTTTTATATGATAAATACTAGTTAGTCTTGGATTGGTGGTTTAGTATTGAGCCAATTGGAGCTCTTGTATGTGAATTGCGGTTATTTGCGAAAAATTTCAGCTTTGAATGAAAATTTCAGTTTTAGGGTTTTGAATTTGGGGCTTTTCTATAATTGATGATTGGAATGGCAATTGGCTTGGAATGAAGGTTATTGAGTAGCCTATGAGTGAATTGTAGTAATTGTGGTTGAATTGGATGGGATTTGATGTTTGTTTGTAGGATGGAAAAGCTGGAATTTAAAGGAAGTGCTGTCAAAATTTCCGCAGGAATTCCTGAGCAGTCTCGGGAAATCTGTTATAACTCAATGTAGGAATATCGGAATTAAGTTCCGTTTGTTGTGTTTTAAACTAGACTCCTAGGGCTACAAACCGTGAAAATTTCAGACCCTAGTTCTGTCTGTGTGATTTATGGTGATTTTCCAAAGTTGACTGAAATTACATACCTGTTCTGTCTTTGACTGGACGATGCTGCGACTTGAGGCTAGAATTTAACTAACTTGTGATTCGAATCTTGTAAACATGTCTCCTAAGTAATTGTACCCTTTGAATGTATTTTCCGACGGTACAAATTTTATCAATTTTGGACTTAAGATTTGTGAGATATGATTTTTCCAATGAGGGTGCGTAAAACTGAAAAATACTGTTTTCCTAGAATTATTCTTACTTTCCTTTTACCTCTTAGGTTTGAGAGTTTGTTACACCTTTAGCCTTAAAATCGAAGTATTTTCCATTTTTAAGCTATAATTGAACTTTACTTGCGTGAATCATGAAAGAGACGTTTGACTCGTATCCGAGTATCAATGGTAGTTTCTTGTTTCTTGTAGGTCGGGTTGGTGATCCCGGACAACCGTCGGCGAGAAATTTTGATTTGCTTGCTTAAGTGGTGAGTGTACTATGCATGGCTTGTGTTTACTTGGTTGTGTACTTGGATCCTTGAATTTGGATAACTGTGATTATGTGCTTGAGGCGAGAGTGTACTTTATCGCTCTCGTTCTCTTATGTGTATAATTGATTACTGGATATGTGTGAATTGAACTGAATACTTGTGAATTGGATTCATGTCTGGCTTCATGTCGTTTTGGGTATGAGCCCTATGACTTTACTGTGATAACTGAGCTCAAGCCTTAATGGCCGTTTATCGAGTCGAGCCGGTAAGGGCCGGTCGATTAGGTAACGTGCCGTGAGGTCACTGTGTGTCGAGTGGAGCGTTTGCTCCTCGACTTGTGGTATACTCGAGTATTACCCCTGATTACTGTGAGGTGTTCGGGCCCGGTAGGGGAATGTATGGTGGAAGGTATTGGGAGTAAAGTGGTGATCTACGGTCGTACGTGTCCGTTGGACGTTGACGGAGTGTCAACGGGAAGTGATCAAGCGTCGCAAAAGGAAATTGGCTCCCGAGAGCCACCCATATCCTTTCACTTGTGAAACTAGTTTGGTATTCTTCCTATGTGTGTTATTTGAGTATGATCGAGCATGGCTATTTGTGCGCTTTGAATGCATGAATTTTAGTACCTCATTGGGCGAAAGCTCACACTCGTACTTTTGTTTTCCTTACAGGGCATGTTATTGGGAACCATGAGTTTTGGGTGAAACGAGTAGAGCTTATTAGGCATTCTTTTGCATCTTGTATAGCTCCTCGACTTTTAGGAACCCTAATGTGGGACTTGAACATTTCATTTTGAATTGGAAAACCCTAGAGCGGGTTATGTGTATATATTTTCTCATGTATATATGATGTACTTTCTTGGAAATGTACTTGTCTATGCTTAATTAAAGTTTAGCCGTGTTTGGGACGCGTTCGTTCCGTTTTTTTTTTGGTTTTCGTTTTGCGCGCTTGTTGTCAAACTTACTTGTTGGTATACCTCCCGAAATGTTTATATTTGCGTGTATTTGACCGTTAGCAGTCCTGGCGAGAGCTGGGCAGGCAGTTCGCTAACCCTTAGGGTACGCCCTAGGGGGAGGTGGGGCTGTCACAGATTTGGCAATAATAAAAGGATTCGACTTTTCTTTCTTGTTGTTCTTGCCAACCGAATTCTTCCCTTTCATTTTTTTAACCCAAACGAATAACAAGGACACTTGGCCGAAAGAAACAAATTCCAGAATCTGGTCAGCCTTTAATTTTCACCAAAACACAATCAAACTTCGAAATCCCTCCAAGAACTCGCAAGATACTTATCAAGACTTTCAAGAACTTCAAGATAGTAATCAAGAAACTCAAGAAACCCTAGAATCTTGTAGGTTCTCTCAAGATTCACAAAGACCAACAAGTTTAATCACAAATCAGATTTGGAAAACAAGTAAAACAACTTGGATGACCTTCAAACGACTTGGACAGATTTGAGCGAAATAAACCCTAGCGCAAAGAGGAAACCCTAGCCGTCATCAAGTTAATTTCTTGCTGCTCAAGCGATGGCCAACTAACGAGACAGATTTAGGGACTCTAACCAGAATTTTGGACACCACAAAGGCACACAAATCACGGACAGATTTGATGAACAACTATGACTCGATAACAAGAACAAGTTGCGGACAGATTTGATGAACAACAACCACGCACGATGGAAACACAAACGGGCAGCAACTTTGATGCAACAAAAGACAACTAAACGGACAGAATATATTAGACAACAAGACACAACAACTACGGACAGATTATATTGGAACAACGATGAGACAATAACCAAACAGAAATTGACGAAACCAAAAGAAACAAGGTGCGGACAGAATTTTCTTTGACAAGGCAGCGGAAAAACACAAACCCTAGACGACACAACAACGAAAAACACGGATATAACGAAAGATACCTCAACCTATGCTCTGATACCAACTGATACGCTCCTCGATCAACTCGTTTCGAGACACGTAGCACGTTTGCCCAAGGATCTAGCGAGGTTGTCCAACGCTTGGTTTGCGGAACCCAAAACCAAGACGGACGACACGACTTGATTGAAGGTGGTAGAACGACGGCTCCAATCGAGGTGAATACTCAAGTGGATAGGTCGGATGAACAATCAAGGACAATCACGAGATTTCTCAAGAACCCTTGCCAATGCAAGTAATGGAATTGTACTCTCAACAATGGAAGAGTAAACAAAACTGAAATTTTATTCATAAAAGTGTCGAACCCCTTTCTCGTACAACTTGTGCCTTTTTATAAGCTAAAGGACAAACGAAAACCTAGGGCTAGGGGAGGGGGAATGTGACAGCCCCACCTTCCCCTAAGGCGAACCAAAGGGTTCGGCGGACCGCCTGCCCAACTCTCGCCAGGACTCGATCACTCTCTCCGAACAAAATAAGATACAACCTCGAGGAAAACAAAAAAAACAAACCCCAAACTGGAAACATATATTTACATTCATCCCAATCTCAACCAGAAGTACAGTCCCAAATATAACCAAAGCTCTAACTTTCTCAATACAACCAACTCTATCCAAGCACTAGAGCGAGTGCAAAAGCCAAAACAAAAACAATTCAAAACAAAATCTAGACTATGCTATTCTATACAGGCCTCTCGCCCGTGCTTGCCACCCTGTAAGGAAAACATAAGGCGTGGTATGAGCTAAAAGTCCAGCGAGATTCTATATACTCAATCAAATAATTAAGCAAGGATGTTTATCAGATAATAACAAGTAATCCAGAAACATTTATGAAATGAAAGCGATAGTAACACGTTCATTAAAAGGATACATGGAGCCATTCGTTCATTCGTTCATCGACCATTTCCTTATTCCTTCAATCGTTTAGAAAAATTTCATTTGTAATTGAAAACCCCTCCGTCAATCTTGTCATTCATTCATTCATTTAGTTCTCCCCATTCTAGCTAGCGCACTGGCCAGTCCTCTCCAGACTTCGTGGTAATACTCGAGTATACCAAACATTCACCCAGGGTCACTAATCGCCCGACCGAGTCCGCTTCTGGCTCGAGTCGACCAGTAACAAAGGGCAAGGGCCCAGTTCAGCCAGAAGGCTTACATTCATACACAAGTAACATTTAATCATTCAATCATTGAAATTTCACGTTCATTTAGGTCGAGTGCGATAAAGTACACACTCGCCTAGCAAAAATCATTTCTGAAAATATTGGAAACATAACATACTTCAATCACGTATTAAAACAACAATCCAAATAGTCACAATAGTTCACATAGTCATTAGAAACAAATTGTATATAGAACACTCACCTATATAAGCAAAATAACGTCCAAAATTCCTTCCGGATAACACTCCTAATCACCAAGAAACCCTAAGAATAATCATAAGAAAATATTATTTAAGAGCATTGAAAGATAACTAAGGCTCGAAACTTAAACATTTCGTTTAACGAGAATCAAGTAATTGAAACTTATTTAGGGACTATTCGTAAAACCCTTGCTCACTTTCCAAACGGTGAAATTTAAAGCCATTATATGTGAAAAATGCCATTTGGGTCAAAGAAATGAAGAAAACATATTTCCATTAGTTGTAAATTCC
This sequence comes from Coffea humblotiana, assembly GCA_023065735.1. Lineage (NCBI taxonomy): Eukaryota > Viridiplantae > Streptophyta > Magnoliopsida > Gentianales > Rubiaceae > Coffea > Coffea humblotiana. The sequence continues at coordinate 11,796,057 of CM041208.1, read as the reverse complement.
AAGGGTACAAGTTTCGGCTGAAATTCGCTTTATATACCTCCACAAAAGGAAACTTGAATAACCTAGACAAATCGAGTTAGATTCGTCCTCAAAATCTTACTCAAGATAAGCGTAATTCTACTTAAACCTCAAGTACAAATTTGGGCAGCATGCCCTTTGTGTTTACCAAATTTCCAGCCATTTATGGCTTCCTTCTTTTCCTTAATTCAGCCCCACAATACACACAAGTAAGGTTACCACAATAGCCCTTCCATTAGGCTCCAAAATCATCCAAGTACAACACAAGTGCAATAGTACAAGCAAATATCAATTTTGAAGACAAAAGCTAAATGGCAGATTTGGCATCTCATAGAATTTTAGTCATAACTGGAGCTATGGTTATCGAATTGGGGTGAACCTTATACCATTTCGAAGCTAAGACATGGGGGAACAACTTTCATGAAGGCCACTTAACCTAATTTATAGTTTATCTAAGTCGAATTTTCCAATCACAGCTCCAAAGTTCATGATCAGTCTGGTTGTCAGCACTGACTTTAACCGGCAATAACTCAGGCTACACAACTCCGTTTTGGGTGTTTTTAGAGGCGTTGGAAAGATAACACATAGGGATACAATTCTTATGAAGACACCTCAACCCAGTTCTCAACCTATCCTAGTCCCATTTACCCAAACAACTCCAGATTTTCCAGTTCGAAGCTCACTGTAAAAGTCATCTAGCAGTCCTGACTTATTCAATCATATCTCAGCACACACAACTCCGATTTAGTTGATTCCAAATCCATTCGAAAGCTAGAATACAAGGCTACAATTCTTAAAAAGGCATCAAAAGCTAATTTATTCATCTTCCCATCCAAACGAGCCAATTACAGATGCTGATTTCCAGTTTTGGCAGAAACAGGGCAGCAGGGGTAAAATAGTCATTTCACATGCTACAGTGCTCCGATTGAGCTGAAATTTTACAGGAATAATCTACACTCAATTCTCTAAAACTTTAATGTTTTGAGCTAAGGCCAATTCAGCCTCCATCATGACCGAATAACACTGGTCAGAACAAAGCAGAAAATTTTCTAAGAAAACTGAAATCTACACATCATCACTTCTAACCAAGAAATATTGCACAAAACTACCAAAGTGGCAACCACAAGCCATTAATTTCCATCTATTAGAAGCAAAGAAGGATGTTCTTAGCAATTTACCTTAGAACCTCAAAGAAAGTAGTAGCTTAGTCCTTCCTCCTCCAAATCAACTCCACCAAAGCCCTTAGTCCTCCTTAGTGATCACTTGTATGGAAGGGTTTCAAATTTGGTTGGTTAAAACTCAAGATTCAAGTGAGTTTGGAAGCTAAATTGGAAGAGCTCTCTCTTGTTTTTCTTCACCAAAGGGCTGGCCAAGAGGGTGCAAAATGGAATGAATTTTTGGTCAAAATTTGTTTTAGTAAAGGTTAATATCTTGGGTCAAAAGTCCAACATCCAATGGAAGCATGACATTTGGCATCTTGAAGGTTCCAAGCTTATCTTCTCTCCTCCAATAATTCATTTAGCTAACTAACCTCTAATTATCTCCTAATACCATGAAAAATAATATCACTTAATATTTCGTCACCTAATCGGCAAAAATTATATCGCACTAGCGGGTCCCACATTGAAAAATGCACTTCAAATTCACGTACACTAACTTATACTAGGAAAATGATTTAAAATTGTACTGACTTGTAAAATGTATAAAATATTTAATATTTTCAAAGGACAGTATAAAATGTAGGCAAAGAAATAAAATAATACTTGAAAAATGTGGAAATTTTTCGGGTTCTCACAGGGAAGGGTCCGGCCACCCTTGGACATCAATGGGCTGAATCCTTTTCTCAACAAGGTGACAACTAGTAGCTACTCTAACAATGAATGACGACAACGACTCGCAACAAAAAAGGCCTAACATTGTGGCCGACTTTACTAAGTGGAATAGTGGCCCCGACTTGGCTCTTCATGGGCTTGGAGCAATGTGTAGGTGCCTTGGCCCACCATGTCCAACCCTTCAATGTTCCTATGAATTCCATGTTGGTCTTGGACATTTCGGACAAGGACTTGAAGTGATTCTTTGAAGCATTTAGCTCGTGCACATGTAACTGGGCCCAATGGAACTCGAACTGGATCATCACGTGGGCTTGAGTCCGGGAACACATCAGATAATAATAAGTTAGTGAACCATAAGTAAAAATACAAGTACGTGCGAGTTAAGGAAAATAGGCTTGAACCGACGTGCACCGTTTGCTACCGATTGAGTACACCACTTGAACACTACTTTATTACCTTAATCTCCTTGTTTATTAATTGAGCAAAATCAGCCTGAAAATATCCTCAATCCAGCCGAAATTTTGGACCAAGAAAAAGAGAGAAAAGAAAGAAAAATGAGAATTATTCTTGTGGTGACACTTGTCGGAAGCATAGGAAATTTTGACCAAGCATTTTTCTTTCCTTCTTATCTTCTTCTTGGCTCCATTTTCTTCCATTTTTGTTCCATCTTGGCCGAACTTAGGAGAGGAAAAACAAGAGAGAACTTTCAACTCCAACCTTAGATTTTGCCTTGTTTGATCGAAATCCACAAAACTAAACCGATTAAACTTACTCTTGGTGATTGGGAAAGCTTTGTGTGGTAAAATTTTTGGAAGAAAGGGGTTGGTTTTCACCTACAAGCAGCTTTTGTAGGTAATGGTTTTTCTTTCCTTTTCTTGTACTTAATCTTGTTAAAATTGGGAAAGAAGCTTATGGTTTCTTGGTTTCCTATGGTTAATTATTTAGTGATGGCGAACGCGGAAGCTATCTTAGGATCTTAGAGGACACGTTGACAATGGACGGAATTGAACCCAAACTTGGGACCACTCAAGAGCGGATTCAACGGTAGAGGACGCCACAATCAAGTGTGTTTGCTTGATTGATAAGTCGAGAAACAACCTAGGAACCACGCTAGGGTGTTCAAACTAGCTTTCACAAGCTAAAGGAATTTGCCTCAATGGAAGACGAAATTCTGGAATTTTATTAAAAATATCGCAAAACTGAATGTAGAACATCACTTGAGGCTATTTATAGCCTTGACTAAACCCTAATAAAGCTTGGAAAACATTAAGGAAAATTCGGCCAGCCCATTTCCTTTCACTTGGCCGAGCAGAAGCCCAACAATGCATATCCCGTAAGCTTCGGGGGCGTTGCCCCCGAACCCCACCGGGGGCATCGCTGCCCCCCCGGGCCCCCCAGCCAGGGGCGCGTCGCCCCTTGGACCCCCGACTTGCTGACCGGGCAGCGAGACCCCCGTACAGCTCAGCGGCCCACATTGCCGTTTGGACTTGAACACTTGCATCTTTAATTGTAAGCAAACTTTAATACTCTTGCAAGGATCTTCCAACTCAATCCCTTCAATGGGCGGTTTCTCTTGGGCTTGGACGGCATGAACCAAGGCTTGAAGTGACTCATTGAATCTTTTGGCTCGTGCTCGTGTCACTGGGTCTTGGGGCACCTTCACAGGGTCTACCTGAGTACCATGGGTCTCGTGCTCAACCGCATCATTCCCCTCCTCTTGAAGAGGATTTGCCCTCAAATCGTGCTCGTCCCCTGCAAGAAACGGACTTAGATCAGCAACATTGAATGTAGCACTAACATTATACTCACCAGGCAAGATCTAAGCGGTATGCATTGTCGTTGATGCGCTCAATGATTTGAAAAGGCCCATCTCCTCTTGGTGACAGCTTGCTTTGTCGTTGTTTTGGGAATCTCTCCTTGCGCAAGTGTAACCAGACCCAGTCACCAGGTTCAAAGACAAGCTTACGCCTGTGCTTGTTCGCTTGTTGGACATATTGGGCCGTCCTCCTCTCGATGTTGGCACGAACCTTGTCATGTAATGATCTCACGAACTCAGCTTTCTTCTTGCCATCTAAGTTCACATGCTCAGAAGCAGGTAATGGCAACAAGTCTAAGGGAGTTAAGGGGTTAAAACCATACACAACTTCAAAAGGTGAGAATTGTGTAGCACTATGCACAGCCCTATTGTATGCGAACTCAACATGAGGTAGACACTCCTCCCATGACTTGAGATTTTTCTTTATGATTGCACGTAGGAGTGTGGATAAGGTCCGATTGACTACCTCAGTTTGTCCATCCGTTTGAGGATGACTAGAGGTAGAGAACAATAGTTTGGTCCCAACCGACCCACAAGGACTTCCAAAAATAACTCAAAAACTTGACATCTCTATCAGACACTATAGTCCTAGGTATGCCATGCAAACGAACAACCTCTTTAAAGAATAAGTCAGCAATGTGTAAAGCATCATCCGTTTTATGACATGCAATAAAGTGAGCCATTTTGGAGAACCTATCTACCACAACAAATATAGAGTCATGGCCACGCTTAGAACGAGGTAAACCAAGCACGAAATCCATGGAAATATCAACCCAAGGTTGGTGAGGTATGGGTAAAGGAGTATACAAACCGTTTGGGTTGACCCGAGACTTAGCTTTGTGGCACACACCACATCTTTCAACAATTCTCTCCACATCCTTGCGCATGCGAGGCCAATGGAAGTGTTCCTGCAACACAGCTAATGTCTTGGTGACACCAAAGTGTCCCATTAGCCACCACTATGTGACTCATGAACAAGTAAGTCACGTATGGACCCTCGGGGAATGCACAACTTGGTAAGATAAAATAAGAACCCTCATGCACAAAGAATTTTTCAAAGTCAGATTTTCCCCAATTCGCATAAGCATTTAAAAAGTCCAAGTCATCCTTGTATAACTCCTTCATGAGCTCGAAGCCTAAGAGTTTAGCATCTAAAGCAGTGAGCAAAATATGTCTACGAGATAAAGCGTCAGCCACTACATTAGACTTACCTGTCTTGTACTTGATGACGTACGGAAAGGACTCGATGAAGGCACCCATCGGGCATGCCTTTTACTCAGCTTTTGTTGTCCCTTGAGGTGCTTGAGGGACTCATGATCGGTTGTGATGACGAATTCCCTTGCGCGTAGGTAGTGTTGCCAAGTCTCCAAGGCGCGTACAAGGGCAAGCAACTCCTTGTCATAGGTTGAGTAGTTGAGAGCTGCGCCATTCAACTTCTCACTGAAGTAGGCGATTGGTTTCCCTCCTTGCATGAGTACGGCTCCTACTCCTACCTGATGCATCACATTCCACTTCAAAAGTAAGATCAAAGTTAGGTAGTGCAAGAAGTGGTGCATGTGTGAGTTTGTATTTGAGCAATTGGAAAGCCTTATCTTGTGCTTCCCCCCAAAAGAACTTCTCATTCTTCTTCATGACCGCGGTGAGAGGTGCAGCAATGGTGCTAAAATCCTTCACAAAACGGCGATAGAAACTTGCTAGGCCATGGAAGCTGCGCACTTCACTTACAGAGGTAGGCGTTGGCCACTCTTGGATGGCCTTGACCTTCTCTTCATCTACATGAACGCCCTGCGCACTTACAACATATCCTAGAAATACAACACGGTCAGTGCAAAATGTGCACTTCTTAAGGTTGGCATAAAGCCTTTCCTTTCGAAGTACGTCGAAAACAGCTTTGAGGTGCTCAAGGTGTTCCTGTAAACTTCGACTATAAATGAGAATATCGTCAAAGTAGACAACTACAAATTTTCCCAAAAAAGGTCTCAAGACATGATTCATTAAACGCATGAAGGTACTAGGTGCATTAGTTAAGCCAAAAGGCATCACTAACCACTCGTATAGACCATGTTTAGTTTTGAAAGCGGTTTTCCACTCATCACCTTCTTTCATTCGTATTTGGTGGTAACCACTTTTCAAATCAATTTTGGTAAAAATGATGGCACCATGCAGTTCATCTAACATATCATCTATCCTAGGGATAGGGTGACGATACTTTACCGTGATAGCGTTGACTGCTCTACAATCGGTGCACATCCTCCAAGCACCATCTTTTTTTGGAACTAGGATCACTGGTACAGCACATGGACTGAGGCTTTCTCGAGCCCAGCCTTTCCTTAGCAACTCCTCCACTTGCCTTTGCAATTCCTTTGTTTCCTCAGGGCCCATTCGATAGGCCGGCTTGTTAGGCAATGGGGCTCCAGGAATGAGGTCAATTTGGTGCTCGATTCCCCTTAGGGGTGGTAGTCCATCGGGCACATCCTCAGGAAAGATGTCCTCAAATTCCTGCAAAAGAGACAAGACACAAGGAGGTAAAGAGTTGGTAGGAATAGATGAAATGACCAACTCTTCTTTGCACACAAGGACAAGTAAGAGTTGGTTGGAAGACAAAGCTCGCTTTACATCTTTGGCTTTTGCTAGCAAGCTTAGCTTCCCCTTACTTTCTTCTCTCATGGCCGACCCATTTGATGCCTTTTTCTTCCCTAGGGGTTCGACCCTACTCTCTTCCTTTTCTCCCTCACTTTTTTCTTGCTTTTTCCTCTCAAGTTCTAGCTCATACTCTTTTTGGAGTTTCATTTGATCCTCATACACTTGTTTCGGGGTGAGGGGTACAAGAGTCACTTTTCGATTACAATGAGTGAAGACGTATTTGTTGGCTCTTCCTTTGAACTCCACATCTCGGTCGAATTGCCAAGGTCGCCCAAGAATGAGATGGCTTGCTTGCATTGGCACTACGTCGCAAGTGACCTCATCCTCATACTTGCCAATTCGGAATGGCACTTTCACTTGCCGGAATACACGGACCTCCCCTTCATTGTTCAACCATTGAAGGCGATAAGGTCTAGGATGTTTGATGACTGGAAGCCCTAGCTTCTCTACCATGAGTAGACTAGCTACATTGGCACAACTCCCACTATCAATAACAACACTACAGACCTTATCCTTGATATGACATCTCGTAAAAAGGTTGTCACGTTGTATCTCCATTTCCTCCTCTTTGGCGGGTAGTGAGGACCTTTCGAACTACTAAGCATCCAATCTCCTCATGTGTAGGTATCTCTTCACTCACGAATCATTTTCTTCCTCCTCTAGGTGGCATCCCGTTGTACTCCTCTTCCTCATCAGATACAACCTCCCCATTGGGCAACAGTAGCATAGTCCTTTGGTTGGCGCATTGAGATGCGATATGACCAAAGCCTTGACACTTAAAGCACTTAGTGTCGCGCCTCGCGGTTTGGGAGCTCCACTATTAGCCTTAAATTCAGGCTTGGCCGTTGCTTTGGATGGAAAAGCATTCGGCCTTGGAGGTTGAGAAGGAGTCATGGGCTTCTCCTCTCTTTTTGGTTGAGGGGCACGCCAATTTCCAGCTTGGTACGTGGTGCTAGACCGTGTACTTCCCCTCCTCTTGAGGCGCCGTTCAATCGTAACCGCCTTCTCTAACATTTCATTCATGTCGAGGTAGTGTTGGAGTTCCACTACTTCAGCGATCTCGGGCCTCAAACCATGCAAAAATCGAGCCATTGTGGCTTCACTATCCTCATGCAAATCTGCCTTCATGATCGCCATCTCCATTTCCTTGTAATAGTCCTCCACTGACAAGGACCCTTGAGTGAGAGATTGTAACCGTCGGTGTAAGTCGCGGCTATAGTAGCTTGGGACGAATCGTTTTCTCATTAGACTCCTCATTTCTTCCCAAGTCTCCACCGGCCTCTCGCGGTTTCTCCTTCGGCTTAGTCTAAGTTGGTCCCACCAAATGGAGGCGTAGTCTGTGAACTCCACTGCTGCTAGCTTTACCTTTTGCTCCTCCGTGTAAGTGTGGCATTCATAGACTAACTCAATTTTCCGTTCCCATTCCAAGTACGCCTCGGGGTCCGACTTGCCTTGGAAGGAGGGGATCTTGAGTTTGACACCCTTAATGGTGTCATCTCCTCGCCTTGGAGCCCGTTGGTCAGATTGATACCGCCCCTCCAAGAGATCCTCTTCATCATTGGAGTACGCCGACTCCTTGCCTTTACTTGAGCTAGGTGGAGGCCTTGCGTTCTCCAATTGATCAATCCTATCATGCAAAGGCTCAATGGAGTTCTTAAGCATTCGCTTGAACTCCGCCATCATGGCCTCCAAGTGTAGTTTAGTGTCCATTGGTTGGTCACCAACTCCACCAGACATGCTTAGGTACACCTGCAAAAGAAAATAAAACAAAAACGACTTCCTCTTTTTTTTTTTTTTTTTAATACAAATATAGGTCACTCACGCTCGTGTTTCACTCAAGTGTATCACTCTCTAATAATCTCACCAAGCAATTCCTTGGCTTGCTAGTTGCTCGGGTTGAACAAACTAGGCGTCACCGCAAGGTACGTTCTTGACTAGTCAACAAGTGACACAAGTTGTAGCAATGAGTGGAAGTGAATGAAGACCTAGACGCGACCTACAACTCAAATTAGGACTAACAATAATTAATGACTCAAAAAGAAAGCAAAACAAATTACTTCAAGGCTGGAATTTTGAAAATCCTAGAAAACTCTACCCGAAGACCCAAAAATCTGGAATTTCGTTGAGCTGCTAGATCAGGGCCTTTTTGGTCAGTGTTTTGGAGGGCAAAGGGTGTTTTTAGGGAGCTCAAATGATGTGTAAATCAGCCCTCAATTTCCATCCAAATCGGATGACAATTTGCTGCTTTACCGATTAGGGCAAATCCAAGGAGTCAAGGCGGTTTTTGGGTTGGTTTGGGGACTGTTTTGGGCGTTCTTGGGCTGGTGAGGTCGGTTGGAAGGCTGATAAGGGCTTGGGGGTGATTTGGACTTTGGGAAGATGGTTTCCTTGGCCGCCTCTAATCCCAAAAGGATTAGGTTTGGTTATAACTCACGGTTGGAACTTGATTCTCAATTGGAAACTAGGCCGCAACTTCCCCTCTTTTTTTTTTTTTTTGTCTTTCTTTTTCGTTTCCTTTCTTTCTTTCTTTTTTTTTTTGCTCAACAGATTCTTTCAATCACGCAATTCCAGGCCCAAAATTTCCTTGAATTTCGGATCTCAAACCCAAGGCTTGCCAAGGCAATATGGCCAATTGTTTCAAGCGTCAAGAAACCCTAAAACTCGAAACAAGGCTTCAAGAACTCTCAAGATCAGCCTTTGGTGGTCCAAGAACTTCAAGATTTTGATCAAGAAGCACAAGAACTTCCCAAACTATTTTTGGTATCCAAGATTTGCAAGATACAACACAAAAGTTCAAGAAACAAATGGCAAACAGATTCGGCAGTCCCAATTTCCAAGAAATTCCAGCAATACAATTCAAGAACAAGTATGCGACACACCTTTTTTTTTTTTTGACCGATTGCTGGGTTGCTTCCACGACCCAAACAATCACAAACCCAATGAGAATAGACCACAATTAGACAACGAACAGCAACCAACGAAGAAAAGCAATTTGGACAGAGTACTAGACAAGGACAACCTAACGCAAGGTGCAACAAGAAGGGAAAGAAACCCTAGCAGCCGCCTATTTTTTTTTTTTTTTTCTGGTCAAGACACGGCTATCCCACAAAATTACGGACGCAAAGCAGAATTTCAGACACAAAACACACGACAAAGTTGGACCGAAACTTTGGACAACGATAAACAACAAAGACAGATTTCGGACTTGATAACCCTAACACTTGATGTACGAATTTAGAAGACTAAACAGACCCAAAAAAAATAATAAAAAAAGGATATACGTGATACCTCTATCTAGCTCTGATTACCAGATGATAACGCGGAAGCTATTGGATCAGAGGACACGTTGACAATGGACGGAATTGAACCCAAACTTGGACCACTCAAGATCGGATTCAACGGTAGAGGACCCACAATCAAGTGTGTTTGCTTGATTGATAAGTCGAGAAACAACCTAGGAACCACGCTAGGGTGTTCAAACTAGCTTTCACAAGCTAAAGGAATTTGCCTCAATGGAAGACGAAATTCTGGAATTTTATTAAAAATATCGCAAAACTGAATGTAGAACATCACTTGAGGCTATTTATAGCCTTGACTAAACCCTAATAAAGCTTGGAAAACATTAACGAAAATTCGGCCAGCCCATTTCTTTCACTTGGCCGAGCAGAAGCCCAACAATGCATATCCCGTAAGCTTCGGGGCGTTGCCCCCGAACCCCACCGGGGCATCGCTGCCCCCCCCGGCCCCCCAGCCAGGGGCGCGTCGCCCCCTGGACCCCCGACTTGCTGACCGGGCAGCGAGACCCCCGTACAGCTCAGCGGCCCACATTGCCGTTTGGACCTTGAACACTTGCATCTTCAATTGTAAGCAACACTTTAATACTCTTGCAAGGATCTTCCAACTCAATCCCTTCAATGGGCGGTTTCTCTTGGGCTTGGACGGCATGAACCAAGGCTTGAAGTGACTCCTTGAATCTTTTGGCTCGTGCTCGTGTCACTGGGCCTTGGGGCACCTTCACAGGGTCTACCTGAGTACCATGGGTCTCGTGCTCAACCGCATCATTTAGTTTTGGATGATATAATGGAAAGGTTAGCTAGGGTTTACATTTTCAGCCTTGATTATGGTTGTTTACTTAGTGATTGATGGTATTGAGCTAGTAATTGAGGTTTTGATGATGTAGTACTTGATAATGTTGAGCTAGGATATGAAGTTTAGAGTAGAAGTGAATTTCTAGCAATTGTAGTAGAATCTACCCTGTTTCTGTACTACATATTTGTCCATGATAAAGGCCGAATCAGGTCTTGCTCAAAACATGAAAGTTGTAGGGAATGGAGTTAATTGTCTGCCTGTAAAGGTTCAGCTGAATAGGAGTACTGTAGAGTGTGAAATGACAAACATACCCCTGACTGCCAAATGCCCTATTTCGCGGGCAGCTCTCTATTTTCTCTGAGATTTCACATTTTGACCTTGAAAATGCATGAACTGGGTTTGATGTCTTCATAAGAAATGTATCTCTCTATCTTAGCTTCGAAACGCCATAAAATGTAACCCAATCTGATAAGCGTAGCTTCATTTGTGACCAAAACGCCGGAAGATATCAAACCTGTTACTTAGTTATTCTTCTTTAATACTAGTTTCCAGTTTTGATTTTATGGTTGCATTGCTAGAATTGCCTTGTATTTGGATGACAGTGAGCCTAGTTGAAGGGCTATTGTGTTAAGAATGTTTATGTGTGAATTTGGGCTGAGTTGAGGAAAATAATGAAGCCATAAATGGTTGGAAAAATAGCTAAATACAAAGGGCATGCCGCCCAAATTTTCGCCTCGAGGGTTAGGCGTTTGTATTCGCGACTTGAGCAAAGATTTGAGGTCGAATTGAACTTGGATTGTCTATGGTATTCGAGTCTTCTTTCGTAAAAGTATATAAGCTGAATTTGGCCGAAACTCGTACCCTTGGAAAAATGAAAGTAGTGACCACTCGGAATATGTTTTCCTCGTCTTTTGGACTCAAATGCGAATTCCAAAGTTTTAGTTGCTTCTTTAGCAACACCAAAAGAGCGAGCATGAATTTTCTAGAGTTTGATACGTAACATGAATCCTATCTAAACGAGTTTCATTTACTTGATCTGTTTAAAGCGAAACTCTTAAGTTTCGAACCCTAGTTGATTTCAAGCTTTTAAATGATATTGTATCGCAGATTTGGACTCCAACCAAGGAGTTACACCTGAATGTGATTTTTGTGAGGACTCGTAAAATTTATCTATTTTAACTCCTAATTTTAGCTTATTTAATTATTTATTTGGCCAAATATTCCGAATATTATTTTCTAACCTTTTTAGACCTAAATACATGGTTTATAGCTTGGTTATATTTTTAAAGTGACTCGTTTCGAAATTTTAATTTTTGAAAGCTCGTTAAGTGTGAATAGTGACTGCACGTTTGGAAATAATAATCGATTCGAAAGTACAATAGATTTGGAAAATTGGAGACTTGTACATTAGTCTAAAGTGGATAATTTTAAGTTTAAATACTCAAGTGATAGTTAGTTATACTATCGTTATAAGAATTTCTTAGAGATTTCGCCTTATCGCGCGCAAATCGGAAGTTCACGTTTTCGCGTGCACGACTAATTGGAGGATTTTAGAAATTATTTCTAGATTATTAAGAGTGAATAATATTAGTATGAATATAAGTGCATTAGAGGTTTAATGCACAAGTAAAACGAACTCGAGAGGAATCGAGCACGAAACACGCGCGTATGCGCGCGGGGAGAAAGTTGACTTTTGGATCACTTTTGGCCAAACACTTAAAGCTTCTCAAGGAAGCTTCTTCATCAGCCACGGTACTTCATTTTCTTGCACAAGAACAGCCGTTCAGCCTCAAGGAGAAGAAGACCCCAAACCTTCTTCATCATCTCACTCAATCTTGCACTAAATCCTCTCAAATTCATACCACAACTAGCAAATAACTTGGAGATCATCTTGGGCTAGGAAAGGAACTTCATCCTCACGGTTTCTTGGAGCAAAAAGGGGCCAAAAAAATTCTGGTTTAATACCATCTAGGAGGTAATGAAGATCCAACCCTTAAATCTTAGCTTTTGTAAGTTAAATTGCACTTGGAAGCTTGTAGCTTCATGTCGGTACCTCTATATTGTTGGAAATCTTGTGAGTGGGCTCTATGAAATCCCACAATGGACTTGATGATCTGATGTGATGATATTGGGTGTTGTTTATGTTGATTTAGTGGTTAAACTAGTGATTATAAGTTGAAAGGTGGAAAGAAAACTCAAAGGAAACAAAAGGAAAGAAGGGGCCGGTTCTGCCCTGCCTTTGCCGCGCCCCTTGGTGCAGATTTTTGTGGTCCAATTGACTTGATTTTGATGTAAATATGTTGTATAGGTTGTGTGGAATGTTTCCACCAAAAATCACTTGATTTGGTTGGGTAAATGTTTGAATTTCGAAAATTTTTCGTGGCTGGAAACGTGTCCAGAGTTGTTCTGGCAGCGAATTTTAAATGACTATAACTCTTTGCTCCGATGTCGAAATCGAGTCCCGTTTGCGGCATTGGAAACTAGACATTCCCAGCTTTCCAACGGTATAAAGTGTAGGTTCTAATTTGACCCGAGTGATCTGTACCAAGCTTGTAAAGTCGACTGCCCTGTTCCACGTTTTCACAGAGAACTCTATTTTTAGCAGCAACTTGATGTCCAAAAATGACCTAGTTATGGACTGATTTTGAAACTGATTTCTTCTAATAAATTGTAATCTTATGAATGTAGTTTCCAACGCCACCAACCACACTCAATTCTGAGTTGAATTGAGTAAGTTGTGGCCGAAATCCGAAACTGACTCAGAGGTAGAAAACCCTCTTTTGGCTAGTTAATGCTTTAGCTTTGATTTGGGACTTGTTGTTTCGAATTCTTGGTGCTAACCACCTACCAAATTGCACCTTGGATTTCTTAGACTTTTTATTCATAAATGAATGATGTTTGAGAAATTTCATTGACCAAATGTTTGGGAAAGAGAGAAATATAAATGCAAGGCAGATCGCCTTAGAAATTTTGCAAACTTTATCGACTTTGTTCACTAGCTTCCCAAATGAATTTTCCATGAAATTTGGTAGAGGGATAGCCCTCATATGGTAGGATAATACTGCAAAATTTAGTGTCATTCCGAGTCCGTTTGAAGCTCAACTAGAGTCGCAAAGTTTTAGCTTTAAATCTGGAAATTTGCCCAGTGAGCTTCGTTTTTGAACCAACTTTGAGCTACTATATCTTGGTACTCAAATCTCCAATTCTTGTTCCGTTTGTTGGATTCTAAACCTTGTTTGCAACTCTAATTGAGTACCAAATTTCAGAGGCTAGATTGAATTCTGTGATTTTCTCCGAATTTTCAAAGTTGGCCAAAAACCAACCCGAAACTGCCTTGTGGGCTTAGAACAGCAACTTTAAGCTAAATTCTGAATATCTTCCGTTAGGAATCATAGAAAAGTGTCTTCTAGGGACTTTTAGTACTTTGGAAGAAGTTTCCAACGGTACCAAATTTTCTAATTTTGGACTTGTAATGAGTGAGATACGATTTTTCAAAGATCAAACCTTAAATCTGAAATTTTCAAACTCGACGGGAATTGAGTTTTTGAGACTCTTCCCTATCTTTCAATATTAAATGACCATTTAGGACTTGTCTTCATGAAGTAAATCAGTTTTTCCTTGTGTTAATAAACACTACTTTTGAATCTTGAATTTTGAGTTAGTGAAACCCCATTCCATGGTATTTTCTAGATTGTACAAGTGTACAATCCCTCTCTTGATAAGAAAGGATTTTCAGTGATGGTGTGTGATAGATAACTATTGTTTGCCCAGGTGCTCAAGGAGACCTTCACGAGGATCTCGAGGGGAACACCTAAAGACTTGTTTACGCACTCACTCTCTTATTTTGATTGGTGAGTGTCAAGTGCATGAATTTGTTGCTAAGTGGTTAACTGTTTCTTATCCGTTATGTGAACTTGAAATTTTGAGACGAGTGTGTACTTTACCGCACTCGTTCTCTTTCAACGAGATTATATTCGTATTTTGCTATGTGGATTCATATTCGATTTGTACATGGTAATATGGATGTGATTTGTATTTGTGATTCGTATATGTAATTCGTATTTGTGATTCCTACTTGGAATCGTAGATTTGAGCGTTGCTCATCGACTTATATTTGTATTCGTATTCGTATTCGGGGGACGCCCAAATTCGTTGGCTAGCTTGCGAATCGAGCCAGCATGGGCTTGGTCGATAAGTTTGGCAAACCATGAGATATTCGTAGGGCATGATCTATTGGAGAGATCTTGCTCGGCATTACTCGTGCAGTTTTGCCATGATATACTCGAGTATTATCAAAAACTTTGATGAGCGGGCCCGGTAAGGGGGTGTAATGGTGACGGGATTTAATGAAAAGTGGTGTATCTACGGATTTGGTACTTATGTGGTTGACGAAGTGTCAACATGAGATGTGATCAAGACTCCGACTCGACTACGTGGAATTTAGCTCCTGAGAGCTACAGTATCCTTGAATTGTTTCTGTTTACTTTTTTTTAATGTGAATTATTCGAATTTACTGCTTTACCTACTATGAAATTGTGGCTATTTGGATTACGTGTTTGCATGTGTGTTTCTTGGCCTCACGAGCGTTTTGCTCACCCTTTAGATTTGTTTTCCTTAACAGGAATGGATCGGAGAGAACTTGAGGATGTACTTTTGTATTAGGGTTTTCGATGTACATGGCTAGACTCTGGGTTTTTGTATAAATTGGGATTGATGTATATTTTGGGAATCTAATGTAAGATTTGGATGACTAATGCATTTTGTATTCGTGGTGTACTCTTGAATATTGGTTATGGAAGCGATTTCCTTCATTTGGCTTGTATTTTGGTTATTTATAGTTAAGCTTGATTGGATTCGTTTCGAGTCCTGGCGAGAGCTGGGCAGGCGTCCCGCGGATACCCTTTGGTTCGCCTTAGGGAGAAGTGGGGGCGTCACAATTTTGACAAGCACTAAATCTTTGGTGAGTGCTTCCAAGTACATGATTGAACATGATACTTGATATTTGATTGGTTTGGTCGGACAAGGGTGTACTTTATCGCATTTGCCCTAATGTGATATATACTTGTTTATTGTTGCAATTGACCTGATACTTGACTTGTAAGTGCTGAGCGGCAGGATGTACCACACTCAATCCAAGTGGGAGATGCCTCTCATTCCCGTCTCCGTACTTTTATCTTGATTCAGTCGATTGGAGATGTTATCTCATCGACTTCTTGGGGACCCAAACCCCACTGGCTAGTTAATCGAGTCGAGCCGGCAAGGGCTTAGTCGATTAGATAACGAACCATGGGTATCTAGTGTTGTCGAGTGGAGTGTTATCTCCTCGACTAATCGATATACTCGAGTATTACCACCAGTGTTTATTGAGGATTTTGGGCTAGTAGGGGGTTTGGATGATGGACGGAGATTGTAGCTAAGTGGTGCTCTACTGGACTGGTTACTTTACTTGAAAGTTGACGGAGTGTCAACTACTACTTGATCAAGCTCTGGTGAAGCAATGGGAACTTGGCTCTTGAGAGCCATCCGTATCCTTATACTTTGACATGCTTATTACTTATCGGGTTATTGTTTTTTTGAAAAAAATTTACACTCGCTCATTTTGAGATTTGCTACTTGAAGTGTTATTGCTCACTTTTATGAATTTGTTATGCTCGCTATTTTACTACGTTGATACTTGTACTTTTAAATAATGGTCAACTTGCTATTTGGAACCTCACTGGGCTTTTAGCTCATTCCACGCTATTTGTTTTCCTTACAGGGGATACGAGCAAGGCGTGAGACTGGTACAGGCTAGCGTAGTCTAGTTTTTGGAAATTTTGTAATTGTACTCGCACTAGTCGCTCGATTAGGGTTGAATGTATTGAGAACTTAAATCTTTTGATATATTTGGGATTGTATGGATGTTTGAGATAGAAATGAATGTATTTGTATGTTCCAAACTTGGGAACTGTTATTTCCTTTACTCTTGAGATTGCACCCTATTTTTTTTGAAGTGAGTGAATGAGTCCTGGCGAGAGTTGGGCAGGCGGTCCGCTAAACCCTGGGGTACGCCCTAGGGGGAGATGGGGTCGTCACAGAGGTTTCGAAATCGGATAGTAGTGCCAAAGGATGAAGGGCTTAAGAAGGAAATTTTGGAGGAAACACACCGATCTAAGTACACGGTACACCCTAGAGGGAATAAAATGTACCAGGACTTGAAGAGTTTATACTGGTGGGAGAGCATGAAAAAGGAAATTGCTCAGTTTGTCCAGACCTGCTTGACTTGCCAACAGTTAAAGCCGAACATCAGAAACCATCAGGTCTTTTGCAACCTTTAGAGATACCCGAGTGGAAATGGGAAAATATCACCATGGATTTTGTATCTGGACTACCTAGGACACAAAGGGGTCATGATGCCATTTGGGTAATAGTGGATAGGTTGACAAAATCGCTCACTTTTTGCCGATTAGTATGAAGTATCCGTTGAAGAAATTAGCTAAGTTATACTTGGATGAGATTATAAGGCTACACGGGATACCTGTAAGTATTGTGTCCGATCGAGACCCTAGATTTGTTACGAGGTTCTGGCAAAAAATGCAAGAGATGCTAGGGACTAAATTGAATTTTAGTACTACTTACCATCCACAGACTGATGGACAGACTGAGAGGGACGATTCAAACTCTTGAGGACATGTTGAGAACCTGTATTTTGGATTTTGGGGAGAGTTGGAATAAGTATTTGACTTTGGTGCAATTTGCCTATAATAATAGTTTCCATTCATCCATTCAAATGGCTCCGTACGAAGCTCTATATGGACGGAAGTGTAGATCTCCAATTTGTTGGGATGAAGTAGGTGAACGAAAAATTTTAGACCCAACGGCAGTACCGTGGATTGAAGAGGCGCGAGAAAAAGTGAAGTTAATACGCCAGAGAATTCAAACCGCACAGAGTCGTCAGAAGAGTTATGCAGATAACCGAAAGAATGATTTAGAATTTGCGGTTGAAGACCAAGTTTTTCTTAAGATTACTCCCTTAAAAGCAAGTTTGTTGGCAAGAAAAGGAAAGAAGTTGCAACCGAGATTTGTAGGACCGTACAAGATTATCCAACGTGTGAGAAACGTGGCCTATAAGTTGGAATTGCCACCAAGTCTATCTCGAATTCACAATGTTTTCCATGTATCCATGCTCAAGAAATATCACCCAGATCCGTCTCATATCCTACAACTAGAGAATATTGAAATCGATGAGGCACTGACCTATGAGAAGAAATCGATAAAGCTTCTAGATCGTAAGGTGAAAGAATTGAGGAATAAGCGGATTCCGTTAGTGAAAGTTCTATGGAGGAACCACGGACTAGAGGAAGCAACTTGGGAAGTGGAAGAAGAAATTCGAGGAAACTATCCAGATCTATTCTCAAATCAAGGTATGAATTTCGAGAACGAAATTCTCTTAAGGGGGAGAGGATGTGAGGACTCATGTTTTATTTCTAAAATAATTATTCTAAAATTAATTATCCTAGTATTAGTTAATTATATTATCGTTACATGAATTCCTTTTAAATTTCGCCTTATCGCGCGCGAATCGGAAGTTCGCGTATTTCGCCTCAAACGGTTAAATGGAGATTTAAAAAACTTATACTAGACTACTAAGAGTGAATAATTATAGTGTTAAAGGAATTACATTGGAGGTTTAGTGCACAAGTGTAACAAACAAGAGAGAAAACGGTGGTACGACACCCTCGCGCGACACTATTTCTAGTTGACTTTTGCACAATTTTTGGCCACAAATTCCTCAAGCTTCCAAAGGAAGCTTCACAACACAAAACACTCTCTCTCCTCACTCCATAGTTTGGCCAAAAACAGCAAGGGAAAAGAAGAGAAAAGCTCCACTCCATCTCACTTCATCTTGCTTCCATTTCCTTCACAAATCACCACCCAACTCACACATCACTTGGAGATTAACTTGAGCTTGGAGGAAGGCTTCATCTTGGGGGATTTCTTGGAAGTTTAGTGGTGAAAAATTCTGGTTTCTACAAGGGTTAGAGGTAAACCCATCAACTCATCCAATCCTTCCATTTAATTCAAGATTTAAGATAGGCAGAGGATTTGAGGAAATCTATTTTTCTTGCTTTAATTGTTAGGCTAGCGGTCTTGAGGTGGATTATAGGTAGCTGGCTTGAGGTATAATTAGTTGATTGTGGTTGTTTATGTGTTATTTGAGGTGAATACGGTTAGAAAGTGAAGGAAAAATCGAAGGAAGTTGGTGCATGAAGCTAGCCGAAACTGCCCTGTTGTTATCTTGCATGTATTTCGAATTTTTGTTGGTTGTTTGGCTGTGAAATTGGTTGATATATGTTGTATATTGTGTGTAGAAAGTGGCTATCAAAAATCATTTGATTTGGTTGAGCAAAACTTGAATTTTCGAAATTGGAAGAAATCTGGAAATGGGTTCTGGCTGTCCGAACAGTAACTCTTTGATCGAACATATCTCTTTGTAAAAAATTCAAAATCGAATTCCATTTGCGGCATTTGAAACTAGACATTTTAGCTTTCTAACGGTATAAAAATCACTTTCTAGTTCGAACTGAGTGAACCGTAGTGATTCATCAAAGTTTGCTGTCCTGTTCTGCCTGTCTATCCGAGAGAAAGGTAGAAGCTGCATCTTGTGGCTCTATTTTCTCTCACTTTTGAACTGATTTTGTAAACAAATTGTTCTGATGAAATGTATAATTTTAAATCTAGTTTCAACGCCACCAACCATTCTTAATTTCAAGTTGTATTGAGTGAGATATGGTTCAATTTCCAAACTGTGACAAAGCTGGAAATCTGGAAATCTTTCTCTTCTTGCTAGCCGAATGGTTAGGTTTGGTTTGGGACATTTTGTTTCGAAGATTTTGGTGTCAATTACCTACCAATTGCTTATTAGATGTTCATATGACCTTGGTTTCAAAAATGAACCTAATTGGGACTGATTTCATGGTGCAAAATGTTTGAAAAAGGAAAGAAAAGCAAGAGGACAGATTTGCTTTGAGAATTTCCTAAACTTTGGTAGTTTTGTTAACTGCCTTCCCAAGTGATTTTTTGTGTGAAATTTGATAGAGAAGTAGTCCTCATATGGAAGTTTAAGTGTACCAAATTTGGTATTATTCTAAGACCATTTTGATATTCAAATGATGTCCCAAAGTTGCTCTTCAAATCTGGAAAATTTTTGAATAGTGTACAAAAGTCAGCCAACTTTAAGCTACTATATCTTTACGCTCAAAACTCCGAATTTAGTTCCGTTTGTCCTGTTTGAAACTTTGTTAGTAACTCATATTGTGTTATGAATTTCAAAGGCTAGTTCACTTTCTGTTAAATTTGCCGAATTTCTAAAGATTACCGAAAAACATAACTGAAACTGCCTTGCTTGCTCAGATCAGCCACTTTGAGCTAAACATTGAATGCCTTCCATTTAGAATCTTGAAAAAGTGTCTTCTAGGAACTTTTAGTACTTTGAACCTAGTTTCTATAGGTGTACATTTTTCCATTTTTGGACATACCAAACTCAAGATTCGATTTTCCAAAGATTGTCGTACAAAGCTGAAATTTCCCGATTTCTTATGAAAATGAGTTTTTGAGAACTCGTTACTCTTTCTTGATATTGATTGATCATTTTAAACTCAATTTCATGAAGGAAATCAGTTTCTCTTGTGTTATTAAACCCTCACTTTTGAATCTCGATTTTAGAAATATTGAGGTCTTTCGAGACATTGTTTTAATTTGAAAACGAACGTACATCCTTCCTTGTTTGGCAAGGAGTTTGTAAGTAATTATGGGTAATAGTCAATTGTTATGTTTCCAGGCGCTCAAGAGGATCTTGAAGAGAATCCCGCAACCGACCATTAAAGAACTTTTGCACTTACTCCCTCATTGTGATTTGGTGAGTGTCAAGTTCATGACTTGTTACAATTATGTGAATTGCTTCTTATGGATTGAATGATTGATAATTGTTGAGTCAAGTGTGTACATTATGCACTCGTTCTCTTTCAACTAATTGTATAACTGAATTGCTCATGACGGAATTGTAATTGATTGACTAGATGTCGTTTGGAGTGAATCTCCTCGACCTACAACTGAACTGGGGGACGCCCAAATCTCAATTGGCCAACCTTGCGACTCGAGCCAGCAAGGGCTTGGTCGAGAAGCTCGGTGAACCATGAGATAACTATAAGTTTGATCTATTAAGAGATCTCGCTTGGCCTACTCGAGTAGTAGTACCTTTATAGAAGTGCAGGCCCGGGCGGTTGAAATGGTGGACGGAACTGTGAAGAAAGTGGAATTCTACGACTTAATACCGACCCAGTTGACGGAGGTCATCGCGGGAAGGTATTTGATCGAGCCTTGGCATAGCAAGTGGAACCTAGCTCCTGAGAGCTCTTGTATCCTCATTGAATGTCTTTAATTGAAAATTGTGAATTGCTTGAATGTTACAGCTTTATTTCTCGCTTAAATACTATTGCTACTTGAACTATGTGTTTGCATGTTTTCTTGGTCTCACTGAGCGTTAGCTCATTCCATTAGATTTGTTTTCCTTAGCAGGGCCGAGATGGAAAGAGTTATGGAGAAGCCGACTTGAGACACTTTTGATTAGGATTTTGAATGTATTTGACTAGACATCTTTTGGAAGTTGTGTATTTTGGGAAAGTGGTTGTATTTTGAAACTTGTGATGTAAGATTGAATATCATGTATGGAAATGACTTATTGTCTTTATTTTGACTTTCGTTATTAGTCGTTATCCTTTAAGTTTGAACTGGAATTGTACTGAGTCCTGACGAGAGTTGGGTAAGCGTCCCGCCGATACCCTTTGGTTCGCCTTAGGGAGAAGTGGGGGCATCACACTCTCCTCCCAAGTTTCTTGGAGGGCCAAACCCGGAGGTAGCGGAGCGATGGCTGGAAACAATGATCAATATTTTCACCGCCTTGAATTACACGGAGGAAAGGCAGGTAAATTTTGTTGTATTTCAATTTGAGGGACCAGCCAGAGCCTGGTGGAATGTAATTAGGGTTAAGTGGGAGAGAGAGCGGACAGCATGGACTTGGTTAAACTTTGTACTAGAGTTTAATGAGAAATATCTGCCACCAATAGTCCAGGAGAAAAGGGAGGACGATTTCATTAGGCTACGTCAAGGAGGCTTAAGTGTATCTGAGTATGAGACTCAGTTCACCAAGTTATCAAAATTTTCTCCTGAATTGATAGCTATGGAGCAAATGAGGGTGAAGTGGTTTGTGCAAGGGTTGAACGTAGAGATACAGGAGGCTTTGGCGGCGGCACAAATTAATACATTCACCGAGGTTCTTGAGAAAGCCCAGAGGATAGAAATTGCAACGGCGCAAGTGAAGGCTTTTCATGCAAGAAAGAAATGTGTGTCTAGTGGAGACCAAGGGCAGGAACAAGGTGATATAGGTATGCTGCCACCCCCTGAAAGGGTTGAGGAACTGGTGGTGAGAGAATTTCGGGGACATCTAAGAGAGTTACTCCGAGGGAGCCCTTGGTGGAAGAGGACAACTGAGAGGTGGCTCACAAGGAGATCAAATATCAATCTCTCACTTATCTTGTGGATATTGTGGAAAGACCAATCATACTGAGGATAATTGTTGGCGAAAGACACGGAAATGTTTATGGTGTGCTAGTGCTGAGCACCAGATTGCAACCTGTCCTCTCTTTGGTGAGAGTCAGTAGTTAGATAGGTCAAAGCCTAAACAACCAAATGTAGGAGGAAATAGATCCAGAGTGCCTGCCAGAGTGTATACCATAAACCACCAGCAAGTGCCTAACCCGTCTAAAATGGTAGAAGGTACGATTCGTGTTTTCCATTGTCTGGCTAAAATTTTGGCTATGGTAAGACCTGGGAGCTAGAGACGGACATGCAAGAAAAATACCCCAAGTTATTTGCGAATAAATGTATGAATTTCTAGGTCGAAATTCTTTTAAGGAGGAGAGAGTGTGAGGACTTGGAAATTCACCTATATTTTCCTTATAATTCTCTTATTTTGAATAAGTTAATTTATAAATTCCTTTTTCTACTAATTTTACTCTCTTAACAGTGGTAATAAATAATAGAGTCGAGAGTTTACTTTTACTTTTATAGTTAGAGCAAATTAGGGTTTTTGCGCATTTTGGTAGTGTGATCACTTGGTAAGGTGTGTGTATTAAATTTGATGGATAAGAGCGAGTATTGAGTAAGAGGAAGGGTGTGATTAGAAGTGCTAAGAATAAGTTAGTGAATCATAAGTTAAAACCAAGTACAGAGAGTTAAGGAAAATAGGCTTGAACCGACGTTCGCCGTTTGTTACCGATTGAGTACACCACTTGACCAATACTTTCTTACCCTAATCTCCTTGTTTTTATTTCACCTAAACCTCCCTAAATGACCCCTTAATCCAGACGAAATTCTTGACCAAAGAAAAGGAAGAAAACAAAAAAAAAAAAGAGATCTTGATTGCCAAGTGTTGGCAATTAAAGGAATGGTTGACCAAGACAATTCTTTCCTTCTTATCTTCCCTTTTGGCTACATTTCTCTCATTTTTTCATGATGGCCGAAACTTGGGATAGAAAAACAAGAGAGGAGAACTTCCAACTACATCTTGATTTAGCCTTGTTTGAGTTGAATCACAAAAATCTAAACCGATTAAACTTGCACCAAGGGAGTTAGGAAGCTAGGAGTGGTGAATTTCTTGGGAGGAATTGCCTGGTTCTTCACTTTTCAAGAAGTTTTGGAAGGTATAAGTTTATCAACTTCCTTTCTCTTTCTTATTCTTGCTAAATATGGTGTAGATGACATAAATCTTGGAATATTATGGATGATCTTCTAGTTTTGGTGTAGATTAGTGGATTTTCAGCTAGGGTTTTGCCATTTTAGCCTTGATTTATGTTGTTCAACTATCTTGTGTTGGTATGGAGCTTGGATATGGAATTTGTGAGGTGATTAGTAGCATGATTGTGACTTTTTAGCGTTAAAAGATGAATTTCCAGCTTTGCTAAGAAATTTCCAGCTTTGATAGTGGATGATTATTTGCTAGAAATGAGCAACAATTGATGGTTTTTGGCCTAGATTAAGAACTAGCTTTGTATGTTTACTTGTGGTGATTGAGTTGGGCGATTTGAGAAGAAAATGAAGCCTTGAAATGGCTGGAAAATTAGGTAAACACAGACGAAACGCTGGCCGGTTTTTCTTTCGTGTGATAAGTGAGTGAAACGGAAATAGGGATGTGATTTGGGTTTGATTTGGGACTTAGTTATGTAGAGATACTTAAATTGACCTTGTGGGTGACTTATAAGCTAAAATTTTTGCTCAAAAGTGTATATTTCTCAAAAACAAAGTAATGGCCACTTTAAACACGATTTTCTAGTTTCTTCCGTCAAGTTGCGAACTTAAACGTTTTAATCGCTTATTTTTCGAAACCAAACGAGGGAGCATGAATTTTCTAGGGTCTGATAAGTAAAATGAGTCCTACTTAAACGAGTTTTATTTACTTGATTTTTTTAAGCGAAACTCCTATATTTTGAACCCTAATTGATTTTAAACTGTTAAACGGTATTTTATTGCAGATTTGGACTCCAGCTAGGGAATTGAACTTGAGCGTGGTTTTCAAAAGCAACAAGTCTTTGATGAGTGTTTCCAAGTGTATGATTGAACTTGATATTTGAAAGAAATACTTGACTTGTTTGGACGGTCAAAGGTGTAGTCTATCGCACTTGCCCTAATGTGATTTCTTACTATTTACTGGTTATTATTGACTTGATATACATGTGTACAACTTGAATACTCCCTGGGATCCTCACTCTATTGGTTAGTCAGTCGAATCGAGCCAATAAGGGTTTGGTCGATGAGACTGGCAAACAATAGGTACTGTTTATTGTTTATTGTTTATTGTGTAATCCTTTGGATATGGTCCACTAGATTCAGTATACTCGAGTATTACCATCACTCTTAATTTGGAGTTCGGGCCCGGTAGGGGGTTGATTGGTGGATGGAAATTGGTGTAAAGTGGAGATCTACGGTCATGATTTTGCTTCTTTAAACGTTGACGGAGTGTCAACGGGTTCGGATCAAGTAGTGCAACGGGAATTTGGCTCTTGAGTGCCATCTGTATCCTTATACTTGGAAATGTTGTATATTTAGTCAATTTGTTACTTGTAGCGTTATTGTTTAATTTCATGAACTTTTATACTCGCTACTTTGATATTTCAAGTTTTACATAATGACCAACTTGCTACTTGGGTCTGCATGAAGTTGTGGAACCTCACTGAGCTTTGGCTCACTCTATTAGTTTTGTTTTCCTTACAGGGGGTACGAGCATAGGCGTGAAGTTGGAAAGGATAGTTTTGTCTAGACTTTTAACTTTTGTAATTCTTCTAGCGCTAGTGCTCGATTAGGGTTAGAAGTACAACTAGAACTTTAATCTTTTGTTATATTCGGATATGTATGAATGGTTGAGATAGAAATTAATGTACATGTACGTTCCAAGTTTGGGAACTATTGTTTCCTTTACTTTTGAGGTTGTAACTTGTTTTCTTGAAGTGAGTGAGTGAGTTGGCGAGAGTTGGACAGGCGGTCCGCTGAACCCTGGGGTACGCCCTAGGGCGAGGTGGGGTCATCACAGTTTCACTTGCAGCCAAATCCGCTGCAACATTTTCCAAGTCCGTTGACACTCCGTCAACGTTTGAGATATAATAATAAGTCCAGTAGAGCACCACTTATCTCCAATCTCCGTCCACCAATCAACCCCCTATTGGGCCCGAACATCAAATAGAAACAGTAGTGGTAATATTCGAACATACCAATTATTCAAAGAGATAACACTCCACTTGACAAAATAGTAAACTCAGGGTTCGTTATCTAATTGACCAAACCCTTGCCGGTTCGACTCGATTAACTAGCCAGTGGGGTTTAGGATCCATGCCGTTACTTTCAACTCATGCACATGAATATTAGTTCACTTGGAAACATTTCACTTGTAGTAGTAAAACAAGAATTCAGTCAAGTTAGGCCGAGTGCAATAAAGTACACACTCGCCTATATAATAATGAGCCAACTTAAGCAACAAGTCATATTTGAGTAACAAATAGTATGGAACATGTAGTTGAAACACTCACTAGTTCAAAGCAGAGAAACGATAACATTTGACTTCGAGTGGCTCTCGTATTCAATGTCAACCCTAAGAGCAACCAAGGTAAAAGATATTTATGGTCCAACTATCCAAAATTTCGGTGAACAAAGTTCATATTTAGACTCAATTATGGACCATACACCTATCCAAGTACCAAATTATAGCTAGAATTCTTCTTCATAAGTCCTACCATCCTATACTAAAACCTTTAGCACCATAAAATAAGGATTTCGTGCTACGCGCTATTCGAATAATGATTGAGGGCTAGTAGGGAAACTCGGTCTCGAACAATCAACAATCACTATTCAACTCAAAGGCATAAAGTTGTGAGAAAACCTCAATTCCAATCATAAACGTATCTACAATTGATCATCCTTAATTCTCCAAGACCACTGCACTCTCAAACCAAATATTGCCTCGAAAAATGTGTATTCACTAATTTTCACTAATCAACCGATCGAAAAATTAACTTTAACAGAAAACGTGTTAAAAATATAAAATGAGACAATGTATCATACGGATGCAATTAAAATGAATGAAATAAATTAATTGGAGCAAATAAATAAATAATTAAATAAATAAGCCAGTAAAATAAAATAAAAATAAAAATAAAAAAATAAAATTCAGGTCCTCACATCCTTCCCCCCTTAAAAGATTTTCGTCCTCAAAATTCTCACATTTGCTCACATAAACTTGATGCTACAGGGTTTTCCTCCAATTCTCAAATGGCCTTCTCTTGCTCATAGTACTACCATAAACTTACCTAGAGGGAAAATCTGACCACTTATTAAGGAAGTTTAACAAAGATGTCAAAATGTGCAGGGTAGTACAAGCTTAAAGACCTGATGAAAAGTGAAAACGATAACTACGAAACTTGGTTACTACTTTTGCTGGATCTTGAAATCAAACACAGTACACTGGTCACATACTATCTTCTCTAATCGAACTGCCTTCCTTCATTATTAACCACAATTAAAGAATTCTTGTCCAAATCCAAGAACAAGGTGTAGAAATTGAATCACGGATAGGAATTTAACTCCAAATAAATACAGATGTTTAATATCAATAATCAAAACATTAGGCACCAAGTTCACTATTTCTAACGGAGATACAACTTATATATAAATCTTTCACTACACATAGTCTGATAAATATAGCTATTTCAAGTAAAACATCACTAGTTGCTAAATTTAATTATTGTGGCAGCTTTACCCTCACGAAATTCATACCTTAGCTCAAAAACTCAAGATATCTCTTCTGCATCCCGCTCTTAAGAATTGTAAACCTATTCCACACTAGATATCACGTAAGTCGTGTATCTTTAAATCTTTTCACGATGAGCAAGATGAAATCTTTTCACACATTTTTGCAAATTCAATCACCTTATTAATAATCCAATCATAAGTAATAAAACATCTCAAGAAATCTGTCAATCTACGTATTCCAATCCAAGAACAAATCATGAAATCCTTACCTCAATATCCCAATCATCCCTAAGTACTCTCAATGCACTTTAATGTCTCGTATATCAAATTCTATAAGATCTTAACAACTCAGTAAATTTGGTCCTACTGGGTCTTAACCCTATTAATCTTTCAAAACGGTTAGAAAGAAACCTCAAGCAATCAATAACTTCAAAAAAATCACATCCAGTTCCATACAAATGTATACAAATATCAAAACACTAAAAGATAAACCTTAAACTCAATAATATCTTATCATAGTCCCCTAGTCACTTACTCCGATAAATTCAAACCTTACATCAAATATAATAAGGCTCTTGGGTTCATTCCTCTCCACAAAGAGAAAATATAGTTTTATAACGAAATTCAAAATGTTGAAGTTTTTAAGAGAAGGATATAAGATTTTTAGAATAACGCTTGTAAGAATAAATTCTTAAATTTTTTGTTGTTTGCAAAGAGATTCTCTTAGTTAACTCTAAAGTGGAAAGGTAAGATGGGAAGGACATAAAATACTAGGTTAAAACCTTTTCTTTCATAAAAGATACTAACTCAAATTTCATGAAAATATCGTACAAGAGAATTACTCAAATAACTTAAACAAAAAAAAAACAAAATCGAAAATTCTAAATTACTTTTACAAGCACATTTATAGCAAATTTAAATATCAGCATCAAAAGGCGTAGAAAGGCAAAGAAATATATTTTCAAATTGGAAAATGTTTGAATTCATCATCATTTTTTTTGTCAAACTTCACACGTAGCAGATAAAACTAGAATAGGAGGTTTTAAACATGAAGTACTGAATTTTTTTTTTTAAAGTCAGGTATAACAGGTTCCATTATCAAAAGATAGATTAAATTTCTTCCCATAACTATCTGGTTTATATCTAAGACTCGAAGGACCAATTTACATTCCCTTTAATCATGGATTCTTGAACCTTAACTACTAATCATAGGACAAAAGTCTTTCCACCAACACATAAGTGAAAGTTTACAACTCTTCAACTCGAATTATTTTCATACACATACCATTATGTTCAAGCGTAAATAGAGTACTAAGTCATCACTGCTAACATTCATTCGTCCCATGGACTAAAGTGAATCATCAAATTACTTCGCATCCCAAACAATGGCAAACTCACATCATGATCAGATATCAACGTATTCAACATATATCTTTGAACCGTACTCCTATACTATCTATATCCTCAACGCCATTCTACGGTTTCCATTTCTCACCCCAGTCTAAGGTAAAATAGGTATAAAAGGACAAGGATCACGTAATCATAGATGCAATACTAGTCAATCATAATCCTAAGTACAATTATCAGATTTCACAAGATTGATGTATATGATCACAATAGGTACAAGTAAACATATAACAAGTCCAAATATATTAGAAATTAAGCAAGTCTATAGTGCTAGCACAATACACATTTAAGACAAGCATCAAATTTCAAATCGAACCACCATCGATAGAAACCTTAACCAGGGATTTACTCGCCTAGGCCACGAGAATCTTCATAATTCCAATCTCTTCAATTTGTTCAGCCTTAGATCTAGCACTAAGATCCTTCATGTCCTAACCTTCACCATTATACTTAATTAAACTTTAGCCTCTCCATTTTATCTCTTAGCTGTCTTTCCCTTTAGTCAATGCAGTTATGGAACTCCTAGGACTATCGACGATCATTAGTACACTCTTCAGGCTCTCAATGCAGTTAGTCAATGCAGTTATGCAGTTACGAAATCATTAGTACACTCTTGCTCCTCAATCACACTAACTTCAGGCTCTCGGATGCGATCACTCTATATCTTCAAAGCTCCCTCAGTTCTTACACCTGAAGATAGGCTCTCTCTTTGAAAACCAAGAATTTCATATTCAAATCTCGGATAAGCCCCTTTTTCTTTTTCTTTTTTTTTGAAAACGTAAGGAAAGCAATCAAAGTAACAAAATCTCATCAAGTCCAGGATTTACATTACCAGAGCCCAAGTTCGCAACTCTTCCAAAAACTCAAAGATTTCTTGCTCAAAACATAGGCAAATTCAGGTGCGAGAATATATTAGTGTACAACCAAAAATTGGAAGACTTGATTAGAAAACTTCAACCTCTTTCTCGGGTCCAGCATATATAAAAATCGAACAAAACTCATCAATTGCTCACAATTTCTAGTTTTAAAAATCAAGTGGAATTCATATACTTGTCAAGATTGGTATGTTGTAAAGTACTTGGAGCACATAGGTGTTATTTCCAGCCATCGTTTGAAAATAAAACTAATACATCTTTTTTTTTTTTGGATTCCAAAGCGAAAATTTTCCAGTAGCTAAATAGGTGGAATATGAATTTTATTCCTTTGAAAACTCTTTTGTTTTGGTTCAAAACTATCATATGTGGAATTAACTAGCAAATCTCGATTTCTTATCTCCTATAGCTAATACCAATATTTGCACCAATTCCTTCCATTCTTACAAGTACAAAGATAATTCGAATCTCATTCAATCTTTCACTACTAATCTCTCACATAATGTTTCCTTTCGATATGACACCACATAATTCCTCAGTTTTGTTCCCACCAATTCCATATAAGAAACTCTCAAGTAACAATTCTCTTTAACCACTAGGATATAGTAGGTTCTCCAGTTCATTTAATATTCAAGTTAATCCACAGTCCAGCATCCTAAACTTCAAGCCTAGGATACACTACAAAAATCAGAAGCCTATAGCTCTGATACCACCTGTGACGTCCCCGCCTCTCCCTAGGACAAACCCTAGGGTATCAGCGAGGTGCCTGCTCAACTCTCGTCAAGACTTACGCACTCATTCTAATTTAAAAGAAATCCACAAGTCAACCATAGATTTAGGATTAAAGGAATACTTCAAATATACAATCCAAATTCTTCTAGAACTACTATTTACAATTACAATCTAAAACTCTTCCAATGTCTCCAATATCATCCAAAAGATTCACTAGTTTCAACCAAACCACTAGTCTAGAACTTCCCAATTTCCATTTCCAAAACCTATTAAGAAAAATAGACTTAAAGGGATGAGGCAACGCTCAGTAAGGCCAAGAAAATCAAGCAAGCAAGCAAGTAGTACAAATTAAATCAAATAGCACACTTAAAAATGACTTGACATGAAATTTCATTTAAGTGCACAAATAGGAAGTAAAACACACGTAAAAGGATACAAGAACTCTCAAGAGCTATTTCCACGTCTCAACCGGTCCAAGCCATCTTTGGTTGACCCTCCGTCAACTCAAGTAGCAACATATCCGTAGAGCTCCACTTATTTCCTCCATCCATCATAACACCCTCTCGAATCCGGAACCAAACAAGCACGAGATGGCAATACTACTCGAGTATGCCAAGCAAGATCTCAAAAGATCAAACTTTATAATTTCCCATGGTTCACCAAACTTCTCGACCAAACCCTTGTCCGCTCGAGTTACAAGATTAGCCAATGGATTTGGGCGTCCCCACAAGCACAAGTGGTCGATGAGACAACGCTCCAATCGACTTAAATTCAGTCATAGTACTGAGTCGGTATGAGAGGCACCTCCCACCCGAATAGGGTGTGGTACATGCTGCCGCTCAATACTCACAAGTTACAAGCATGTTCGAGTACAAGTGCAAGTCACGCAAATTCACATACAAGTAGTGAGTATTCAAGAAGGAGATGACAAGGGCGATAAAGTACACTCTCGCCTCGGCAAGTTCACAAATCATAACAATTTCACATAGCACTTGTACAAATATCATTTCAATCATAGCACATGAAACATGCACTTGACACTCACCAAAAGTCAAGGGCAAAGCAAGAGAAAAAGCAAGAGGTCAGACAAGCTCCTTGGCATCCACGTGACCACCTGAGACATGTACAATCACGATTACCTAGGTATTCGACCAGGGCTAATAAGAGAAAAACAAATCCTCTTGCTACCCACACTCAAAACCACAAGCTCAAGTCGAGTTAAAAGAGACTTTCTCTCTTAATCATTGAAATAACACTCAAGGGAAACTCAAAAGTCATTTTCAAGTCAAGTCGTGGCAAGAAATCTTAATTCCAGAAAGGAAGTACCATACTTAATTTTGGCACGAAAATCGGGGAAAGGAAAAATGATTTTCATATCTTAAAACTTCTAATCCTATACCCAAGTTTTAGAATATAAAGGAGCGTTCACGTTTTCTAAACTTATGGAGTCAAAATCCATCAAAACGCTACTTATTTTCATAGTAAATGTTGAAGTTAGAAGTTCTAAGTTTTGAATATAAAACTAGTAAAGTCCCTCAAGAATTACTCTAACTAAACGCTCCAATTTATGTTTCATTTTCATGCAAACCAAGGACATAAGTGATGTGTGCACGGACCTTAACTCAAGTAATGACCCAGTTCGAGTACCATTTGGGCCCATGCACGGACCTTAGCCCAAGTAATGACCCAGTTCGAGTACCATTTGGCCCAGTCACACGTGCACGGGCCAAGCGCTTCAAGGAGTCACTCCAAGCCCTAGTGCGAAGTGTGCAAGACCAACAAGGAATCCATAGAGACATTGAAGGCTTGGAAGGGGATACTCAAGTCATCTACACAATGATCCAAGCCCATAAAGAATCAAGTAGGCCTCCAAGTGGGTTGGTCGATTAGGCCCTAGGCCTTAATCCCAGGTTTTCATCTTGTTAGAGTTGGATTAGCTTATTAAATTAGGTCATGGGCCAGCCCATCTTGTCCATGGATTGCCAACCCCCTTGTTTGCTTTATTAGGGTTTCATTAGTCCCTTGACTTAGTCCCTTAGCCTATAGAAAGGCTCACTTTGTACGGTCAAAGGGGTTACGCAATTTTGATAATAAACAATTAGTTTTGGTTTCTCTTCCATTGAGAGATTCGAATCCTTTACTTGCTTTGGCAAGGGTTATTGAGCAATCTTGCGCTTGCCCATGATTGTTCTACCGACCTATCCACTTGAGTATTCACCTCAATTTGGAGTCGTCGTTCTACCGCCTTTAATCAAATCGTGTCGTCCGTTTTGGTTTTAGGCTCCGCAATCCAAGTGTTGGACAACCTCGCTAGATCCTTGGGCAAACGTGCTACGTGTCTCGAAACGTGTTGATCGAGAACCGTATCAGTTGGTTTCAGAACTTAGGTGGAGGTATCTTCGTTATATCCTTGTTTTTTTTTCTCCTCTTTGTGTCGTCTAGAATTCGTTGTTGTCCGCTGCCTTGTTACAAAAAAAAAAAACGAATCTGCATTGTTCATCGAATACTGTTTCACGTCACTGTTCATCGAGTACTGTTCACCGTCACTGTTCACGTACTGTTCATCCCGAACACAAATCTGTTTGGGTGTTGTCTTTTCGTGCCTTCTGTCCAAATTTCGTTCTTGGATCTTGTGTTTGGGTTGTTTGGGTTTAAAAACAAGTAAAACAAAAAAAAAAGTTGCGACGGCTAGGGTTTCGTTTGCGACTAGGGTTTTGTGCGCTAGGGTTTTTTTTCTTTGTGCAAATCTGTCCAAGCTTTATTTGAGTCTTCCAAGTTGTTTTACTTGTTTTCCAAATCTGATTTGTGGTTAACTTGGTTGGTATTTTGTGAATCTTGAAGAGAACCTACAAGAATATTGAGTTTCTTGAATTTCTTGACCACAATCTTGAAGTTCTTGAAGTCTTGATAACTTGCTTGGGAGTTCTTGAAGGATCTTGAAGGTTTCTTGTGTGTTTCATTAGCCAAAAAAATCTGGAATATTATTCCATTCGGCAAAGCTTGTGTTGTGTTTGTTCGTTATAGTAAAAAATAAAAATAAAAATTCGGGGGTACTGTTCACGTTGGTACTGTTCATCGTACCGTAGAAGTACTGTTCATCCGAAAAAAAGAGAGAGGAAAAGAAGAATCGGTTGGCAAGAAAACAAAGAGGAAAAAAAATAGCAACCGAATTGTGTGGGGAAAAATTCTGATTTGCACCATACTACTTGGAATAGAATTTGGAAGTTATTAAAAGTTGTTTCAACAAAAGATTTTTCTAAAAGGGTTTCCAAAACTAACTTGTTTTCCAAAATCAATTAGGAAACTAAGTAACGCACTTGGATAACTCTTTTGTCTTCACTTGGGCACCCTCCTACATTTTCGGAACACCTTCCTACGTTTTAGGAACACACTCCTACATTTTAGGAGTTAGGGTTTTCGTTGATTCCTTTCACACTAGCGCACCTTCCACTTCTATCTGAGTCTAGAAAGCTTCCTAAACTGTCCCTTCTTGTCTTCTTTTTGCACCCGCATTGTGTCTTGCTTCTTGATTACTTTTGTGGATAGTTTGGTGACAATTCTTGGATTTTGTGCGGCATTTCTCAACTACTCAAGCCGACAGGTAAGGAATTTTGGTAAGCTTATTTGGGTGCTTTGAGTGATACACGAGTGATGAGCACATACACGTGAGCTTGTGTGTCGTGAGGAATCTCTTTTTTTTCGTTGCTAACTTTTTGCAGGTTCCCTCATACATCATGGCGA
The DNA here is from genome assembly GCA_023065735.1 of Coffea humblotiana. Classification (NCBI taxonomy): domain Eukaryota; kingdom Viridiplantae; phylum Streptophyta; class Magnoliopsida; order Gentianales; family Rubiaceae; genus Coffea; species Coffea humblotiana. The sequence goes on along the minus strand of CM041208.1, from coordinate 11,762,572 downwards.
GTACAAGACGCATAAAAGCTAACTCACAACATTATCTTCTTGATCCCAAGGAAGTCAAAGAAATAGCATTACGTGGCGTAGATGAGCAATGGGACATCGTCAAATCTCAGTTGCTTGGTTGGTTTTATACGCATTGTGGTATCAAAGATAAAATCTGTAGCTTGGCCATTGATGGGAGTTGTGAAGTCAACCTTGCAAGTGCTATCATGGTTGAGAAATTAAATCTTCCAACCATTGATCATCTTCAACCGTACAAGTTGATGAGTACTCATGGTGATGTTTGGGTTACTAAGCACACACTTGTACCTATTCAAATCGGCAAATATGTGGACGAGGTGTTGTGTGATGTAGTCCCAATTCAAGTGACACACGTGTTGTTGGGCAAAGCATGGATGTCGAGGCGAGAAGTTAAATATGACGGACATACTAATAAGTATTCCTTCTTATTTAATGGTCGTCGTTTTGTACTTGTATCACTTACTTGTGACCAGCTTTGTATTGATCTAGCATACATGAAAAGTGAGCTTGAGCGTTATAGAATGGAGAAAAAGCTAGATGAGGGAATTGTGCCTGAAGAGGTAAAATTCGAGGGAGTTGAAAGCAATGAGATAAAAGGGTCAGCTGTTGAACTAGAAAAAGAGATGAAAAAATCTGATGAAATGGGTGGTAAAAAGGAAGAGAAGAGAGAAAGTGGGCTGATTTTGAGCAAGAATGTGAGGGCCTATTATTTTCCCAACGAACTTACCTTTGCTTTGTTTAGTATCTCTTCTTTTGTGCAGATTACACAAAGTCAAGTAGAGCTGGTCATGGCATGCTCCATTCCGAAGTCACTTGGACACTTTGTGAGTTTCCATGGAGTTTGTTGTGACAGTCCCACCTCTCCCTAGGGCGAACCCTAGGGTATCAGCGGACTGCCTGCCCAGCTCTCGCCGGGGCTCGGTCGATCAGAGAACTAGTAACTCAAAACATCCAGTGGAATAACTTCAAACAAACGGTACAAACCCTAGAAAGTAAATAATAGACAACCAGCTTTCCAAACTTAAAAGCCAACTAAACGTTACATTTACCAAACCATACTACAGTTTCATAACACAGGTCGAACTTAAGTGTTAGGCTTACAAAAGTCAAAAGTAAAGTCTTCTTAATAAGAGGGATTACAAGTTCAAGCAAAAGGAAGCTAGTAAGTCCCTTGATCCTAAGTCCGTCCCGATCTGTTAAGGAAAACAAAGGGAATGGGGTGAGCTAACGCCCAGTGAGGTTCCAAGTAAAGCAAGTAAGCACATAGCCAAATAAGAGTATAAAATAACCAAATAAATACCGTGCAATACAATAATAATTAAATCACAATTCAAATTAAGGATACGGGTGGCTTTCAAAAGCCAAATTCCCCTCAACTTGATCATACCGGGGTCCGTTGACTCTCCGTCAACATTTGTATTTAAGGAATATACGGTCTGTAGAACACCACTTTCTATCATCTCCGTCCACCAATCAACCCCTACCGGGCCCGCACTCCAACTCAGTGGTTCGGTAATTCTCGAGTATACCAGTTTCCAGTGAACAGTAAACAGTCCCCAAGGTTTACCGGCCTTCTCGACCAAGCCCTTGCTGGCTCGATAGAACCGGTTTGCCTATGAGGTAGGGTACCCCAAACAGTGGCAATGGTCGTTGAGGTATCACCCATCAACTTATGTACAGTCACATATAGATGAATCACATCTCATACAGTCACATATAGAGAGATTATATCTCATAATAACAGTACTCAGAGCCATAGTGGAAAATGGGGAAGGTCGAGTGCGATAAAGTACACGCTCGCCTCCATTTCATTAAAACAAGGTTTGGCTCAAACAGTGGCAATTCAAGCAATCAGTTAGTTCACATAAGTAGGTAACAGGTAGTGGAACACTCACCTGGCAAGCAAAGTAGCAGTCAAGCGTCAAGTCGCGCGATTACGTGCACCACGTTTCCCCCTCCTAGGGCAACGAGTGAAAACGTTAACGACTAGGTCTAATTCCAAGCAAAGTGAGCTCATTAGGTGCCTAAGTGAGTGATTAAACTATACTCAATTCACCATAAGATTTAGGCCCAAAATGCAGTAAAAGTTCATGAATAAACAAGTTTAACAAGTGCATGAAAGTTGGGTAAAAGGAAAGATTCATTCAAGCTTTAAAAAGTTTCTCGCGGGTGCACAGTCGTGCTCGCGCAGTCTCGGTAAAACGGCCGTATCTCACTGTAGGAAGGTCGGAATTAGGTGCCGTCAGCGGCGTTGGAAACTAGACTCGAAGGGTTTCCAAAGGTACCTGGAACACATTCTAGTTCGTCTTCTAGCTGCCAGTAGCTCAGGGAAATCGGCTGTTTTTCCCAACCTGGATCAGTCTCAAACCCTTACATGTGCACACTAATTCCTCATGCTAACTTCATTTGTTTTGGTTCAAATTCACCCAAATCAGTCCTCTAATGATCATATACAGAAGCTTAAGTCACTTGGTATCATTTGAGTTCAAAATACAACACATAAACATGCACAAGGGTTCCATAATAAGCTAGTCATCTTGCAAAACCTAAACCAGTCCACTAATGGTCCTTCTAGCCACTTTGCTTGCTCCAAATTCATTTCAATTCACACATGAACTTAACCAATCTCTAGCCAAGTTGTTTAGGCATGCTTAAGGTGTAATTAAACCACAAAAAGCAAGGAGAAACCCTTCCTTCAAAGGCCGGTCAGCCATGGAAAATACAATCAGTCCCTATTTTTCCTTTAGCCCTCAAATCTTCATTCTCTAATGATTTGCACTTAAATCACATATCAAGTATAGATCTAGCTCAAAAGAGGTTTAAAACATGAAAATCCATCATAAACAACCATGAACAAAAGGCAAACATTTCATCAAACACTTGGTATGCATATTAACTACCTTAGCTTCTACTTGTTTACTTCAAGATTTCAACTCCAAATCTCAACCAAACAACATGTATCTTGTCATTAACACTTAAGGAACATGCTAAAACATCATAGAACCAAGATTTGAGTATTATTTACCTTTCTTATATGAAGCTTAGACCACCAAATCAATCAACCAATTGAAGCCTTGAAGCTTGAATCATCACTAGGGTTGGAGGGGAAAGTTTCTCACTAACTCACAAACTTTCTCTTTGATTTGTTTGGCTTTTGATTTCTAGGGTTATTGATACGGTCCTCGATCAACACGTTTCGAGACACGTAGCACGTTTGCCCAAGGATCTAGCGAGGTTGTCCAATGCTTGGATTGCGGAGCCTAAAACCAAAACGGACGACACGATTTGATTAAAGGCGTAGAACGACGACTCCAAATTGAGGTGAATACTCAAGTAGATAGGTCGGTAGAACAATCATGGGCAAGCGCAAGATTGCTCAATAACCCTTGCCAAAGCAAGTAAAGGATTTGAATCTCTCAATGGAAGAGAAAACAAAACTAATTGTTTATTATCAAAATTGCGTAACCCTTTGACCGTACAAAGTGAGCCTTTATATAGGCTAAGGGGCTAGGTCAAGGGACTAACGAAACCCTAATAAAGCAAGCAAGGGGGCGGCCACTCTTTGGACAAGATGGGCCGGCCCATGACCTAATTTAACAATCTAATCCAACTCTAAACAAAATGGAAATCTAGCACTAAGGCCTAGGCCTAGTCGACCAACCTACTTGGAGGCCCTCTTGATTCTTCATGGGCTGGGGTCATCGTGTAGATGATTTGATTATCTCCTTCCAAGCCTTCAATGTCCCTATGGACTCCCTGTTGGTCTTGGATGTTTCGCACAAGGGCTTGGAGTGACTAGGCCCGTGCACGTGTGACTGGGCCCAATGGAACTCGGACGGGGTTATTACTTGGGCTAGGCCACATCATCACGTCCCCTCCACTTGAGAGCAATTTGCCCACAAATTGAAGCACGAATGGTGACAAGACGAGTCACATGCCTTCGACTCAATCTTGTTATGATGGCTACAGATGTCATCCAATGCAAAACCCACGTGCTAAGTTGGCAAATAACCCTTGTCGAATCTTGAATTGCACAAACCATCTTCAATGTATGCTCAACTTGATCGTTTGTGGTCATGAGGTAAGGGTCCTCAAAGCGGTGTGATGGGTATCCCATGAAATCGAACTCCGACTCGAACACACTTGCAAGGCACCAAGGCGGATTTGGTGATGTTGGAGCTTCATGTGGACCAAGAGCAAGACGAAAATCATAGTGGCAATGGTCATTGAGGTACTTGTTCTTTAAGCGAACCCTTGGTACACAACCATTCCCAAAATGTGGAGCCGTCCCTTCAAGATGAGCTCGAATCAACTCCCCTTTGGTATGGACTGATTTGAGTTGACATTGTTCCATGAATTGATACCAACGGGGTTTAACTCTTGGAAGACCAACTCCATGGAGGCTTGCACAGTCTACAATTGATTTTGGAATGGAGCACACCAAGATCAGCCCAACTTGCCTTTGCTTGATCTGTATAAAAGAAGAAACACTAAACAAAGCAAAGGTAAGTTCGTTAGGAAAATAATAGGCCTTCACCGGGTTGCTCAAGATCAGCCCACTTTCTCTCTTTTCTTCCTTTTTACCACCCATCTCATCAGATTTTTCCATCTCTTTTTCTAGTTCAACAACTGATCCTTTCATCTCATTGCTTTCAACTCCCTCGGGTTTTACCTCTTCAGGCACAATTCCCTCATCTAGTTGTTTCTCCATTCTATAACGCTCAAGCTCACTTTTCATGTATGCTAGATCAATACAAAGCTGGTCATAAGTAAGTGATACAAGTACAAAACGACGACCATTAAATAAGAAGGAATACTTATTAGTATGTCCGTCATATTTAACTTCTCGTCTCGACATCCATGCTTTGCCCAACAACACGTGTGTCACTTGAATTGGGACTACATCACACAACACCTCGTCCACATATTTGCCGATTTGAATAGGTACAAGTGTGTGCTTAGTAACCCAAACATCACCATGAGTACTCATCAACTTGTACGGTTGAAGATGATCAATGGTTGGAAGATTTAATTTCTCAACCATGATAGCACTTGCAAGGTTGACTTCACAACTCCCATCAATGGCCAAGCTACAAATTTTATCTTTCACACCACAACGAGTATAAAACCAACCAAGCAGCTGAGATTTGACGAGGTCCAATTGCTCATCCACACCACGTAATGCCACTTTTTTGACTCCCGTAGGATTAGGAAGACAATGTTGTGGGCTAGCTTTTATGCGTCTTGTACTCGCCATGATGTATGAGGGAACCTGCAAAAAGGTTAGTGAACAAGAAAAGACTACAAATATATCCTTACTTCGCTCCCTGAGTGTTTCACTCACTCTCGTATTTGTCACTCAAAACACTCTAATGATCTTACCAATTACCTTTACCTGTTGGTTTAGGTAGTTGAGAGATGCTGCTCAAGTCCAATGAATGCAACCAACTTTCTCCACAAGAGTATTCAAGAAGTAAGACACAAGATGGATTGCAAAAGGAAACAAAAATGGACGTTTTTGGAAGGAAGTTAATGGCGGACAGATTTGGAAACTAATGCTAGTGTGAACGGAATCAAATGGAAACCCTAGCTCCTAGAATGTAGGAATGTGTCCAAGTGGAAATAGAGGAGTTATCCAAATTATCTACTTAGTTTCCTAATAGATTCCGTCGCAATTTTTGTTTTTGTTTTTCTTGATTTTAAACCCTAACAACCCAAACACAAGATCCAAGAATGAAATTTGGACAGAAAACACAAAAAAGACAACACCCAAACAAAATTTTCGGATGAACAGTACGCGGATGAACAGTACCAATGAACAGTGACGGTGAATAGTGACGGTGAACAGTACCGATGAACAGTACGATTTTTTTTTTTTTTATAACTCAAACAATAAGAACTCTTGGCCGAATGGAGTAAAAAAATTCCAGGTTTGGGTCAGCCACCAATTCACACCACAAACCCTCAAGAACTTAGCAAGATACGTTTCAAGAATTTCAAGAACTTCAAGATAGGCATCAAGAACTTCAAGAAACCCCTAAATCTTGTAGGTTCCTCTTCAAGATTCACAAATACCCACCAAGTTTACCAAAAGTCAGATTTGAAACACAAGTAAAACACCTTGGATGACTCAAAAGAAACTTGGACAGATTTGGCACAAAAGAAACTTGCACAAACAAAACCCTAGCCGTGAAACCGCAAATATTTTTTTTTGTTTTCTTGTTTATAAACCCTAACAACTCAAACACAATATCCAAGAATGAAATTTGGACAGAAAACACAAAAAGACAGCACCCAAACAGATTTGTGTTTCGGATGAACAGTGCCGCGGATGAACAGTGACGTGAATATATCAGTATCTGAACAGTGATGAACAGTACTTTTTTTTTTTTTTGTGAATAAGGCAGCGGACAACAACGAATTCTAGATGACACAAAGAGGAAAAAAAAAAGGATATAACGAAGAATACCTCCACCTAAGCTCTGAAGCCAACTGATACGGTCTCGATCAACACGTTTCGAGACACGTAGCACGTTTGCCCAAGGATCTAGCGAGGTTGTCCAACGCTTGGATTGCGGAACCTAAAACAAACGGACGACACGATTTGATTAAAGGCGGTAGAACGACGACTCCAAATTGAGGTGAATACTCAGTGGATAGGTCGGTAACAATCAGGACAAGCACAAGATTGCTCAAAACCCTTGCCAAAGCAAGTAAAGGATTGAATCTCTCAATTGAAGAGAAACAAAACTAATTTTTATTATCAAAATTGCGTACCCTTTGACCGTACAAAGTGAGCCTTTATATAGGCTAAGGGGCTAGGTCAAGGGACTAACGAAACCCTAATAAAGCAAGCAAGGGGGCGGCCACTCTTTGGACAAGATGGGCCGGCCCATGACCTAATTTAACAATCTAATCCAACTCTAAACAAAATGGAAATCTAGCACTAAGGCCTAGGGCCTAGTCGACCAACCTACTTGGAGGCCCTTGATTCTTCATGGGCTTGGGTCATCGTGTAGATGACTTGATTATCTCCTTCCAAGCCTTCAATGTCCCTATGGACTCCCTGTTGGTCTTGGACGTTTCGCACAAGGGCTTGGAGTGACTAGGCCCGTGCACGTGTGACTGGGCCCAATGGAACTCGAACGGGGTTATTACTTGGGCTAAGGGCTTTGCACACATCAGTTATTAGGCAAGGTTATGAAGTTTTTTTCTCTTCTCTCTTGAAGCTCAAGAGGTTCGGCCAAGGTGAGAGGGAAAAGGGCTTCAAGAAGGTTTAAATTATTTCCAATCTCTTGGTCAAAAACATCCAAGGCTAGGGTTTGCCACATGGCCTCTTTCTTGTCCATAATCTCTCCTAATCTTTTGACTAATGCTAATTCAACTCTTCCAAGTGTACCAATACTTAATTAACACCCCTAACCTATCTTTTAAAGTCCTTAATCCAAATCAAAGCCACTTGGAAACAAATTATTGGTGGATCATTAAAAATTAACTCAAGTAAATGTTTTTCTTCAAGTAAAAAGGGATGAAATGCAATGTATGAAAAATGTTGTAATACATGGGAAATGTCATGCAAGGGCATGTACTAAGGGGTCTAGATCTTAGAATAAAGCAAGTATTTAAGGAAAATTGGGGTGTCAAGTGAGAGTTCTCACATTTGTCTTCTAGGAACTAAATCTCTTTGGTATCAATTCATGGAACAATGTCCATTCAAACCTGTCCGCCCATTGGAGGACTCATTCGAGCTCATCTTAAAAGGGAAATTCCAGATTCTACTTCTTGTTCTCTACCTATGGTTCATTCATCGCCTTTGCCTTATTTTGAGCATGTTACTAGCACTAACTCTTGTTGCTCTTATGTAGGTGTTGATGTGAAGTGTAAAGGACTAGCACTGGAATCTCGAGTTGAATCAATTGGTGGAAGGAATATTGAAGTGTCAAAGGGAGTTTTCTCATTTAAATCTTGTTCTACACCTTCTTACCATCTAACTAATAATGTCCCATTAGTTTCTTTACCCTATTTCTGAATTGTTTTCAAGTTGAAGGTTATTTTGTGCTTGTAGGGTTGTAACGCTGTCCAAAATCTCCCAACTATGATTAAAGACTTGCAAACCCGATTTCGTGCTTATTCCTGATAAAAGTGGTGCACGTTCGTGCTTCCTCACATGTCCAAAAGCTGGTCACCACAAGCTTACTTTAACAACTCCCAACTTGTGCAAATTCATGCAATTCGTATGGAGTGCGTTTCACTTCACTGTTGCCACTTATGCCGGGTGATGTCCACAAATGTGTCAATCAAGATCCGAATGTTGGTCTTACCTCGCTGGTTCGAGCTTCTAAGGAAGTGCAATCCGATTGGTTTCAATGTTCCACCTCCAGATAGGCAAGTCGTGCCAAATCAGCGACAACCAGGGAAGACTCATACCCCCCTTGAACAACCCAAATTCAGGATTTCCTCTAGCTTCAATGGGCATCATTATGAAGATCCTTATCTTGTGCACATGACTGGTAAGCTATTGCATAATTTTATACCTATGACTACTCACTATGTGATTTATTGTGTAGGTAACATCATGCCCAGTCCATGCTCGAAGGCTAATTAGAGAGTTTTGGGTTGCAACCTGGAATTTCCGTAAGCCTTATACACGTTCTTCCTACTTGGCGAATGTCCTTGTTTGAGAGCCCCTTGAGGCTGGCCCAAACGACATTTAACTTGGCTTGTGACCCTTCATTTCTTTTCCAACGTGGTTCTCCGCTAAGCGTACCGTCGATTTGTGGCCAAATCGCTTTCAAGAGGAGGGGAATGATGCAAACATAAAGATCATCCTCCAAAACTATTGAGTCAAATGAAGAGTGGCTGCAATTTGTTTCCCGTTCCGAGTGCCTCCATTGTGTCAACAACAATGCTTACAAATTGGGGTTACCTGGGGGAGTGCAATGTTAGCACGACTTTCAATGTCGCGGATTTGAGTCCATTCCTTGACGGGGAGGATCCAGATTTGAGGACAAATCCTTCTCAAGTGGAGGGGACTTATGTGTGCACGGACCTTAACTCAAAGTAATGACCCAGTTCGAGTACCATTTGGGCCCATGCACGGACCTTAGCCCAAGTAATGACCCAGTTCGAGTACCATTTGGCCCAGTCACACGTGCACGGGCCAAGCACTTCAAGAGTCACTCCAAGCCCCAGTGCGAAGTGTGCAAGACCAACAAGGAGTCCATAGAGACATTGAAGGCTTGGAAGGGGATACTCAAGTCATCTACACAATGATCCAAGCCCATAAAGAATCAAGTAGGCCTCCAAGTGGGTTGGTCGATTAGGCCCTAGGCCTTAGTCCCAGGTTTTCATCTTGTTAGAGTTGGATTAGCTTATTAAATTAGGTCATGGGCCGGCCCATCTTGTCCATGGAGTGGCCGACCCCCTTGTTTGCTTTGTTAGGGTTTCATTAGTCCCTTGACTTAGTCCCTTAGCCTATAGAAAGGCTCACTTTGTACGGTCAAAGGGGTTACGCAATTTTGATAATAAACAATTAGTTTTGATTTCTCTTCCATTGAGAGATTCGAATCCTTTACTTGCTTTGGCAAGGGTTATTGAGCAATCTTGCGCTTGCCCATGATTGTTCTACCGACCTATCCACTTGAGTATTCACCTCAATTTTGGAGTCGTCGTTCTACCGCCTTAATCAAATCGTGTCGTCCGTTTTGGTTTTAGGCTCCGCAATCCAAGCGTTGGACCAACCTCGCTAGATCCTTGGGCAAATGTGCTACGTGTCTCGAAACGTGTTGATCGAGGACCGTATCAATAAGACTAGGAGGGTGAAATCCATTTTCCAAGTATGAAATGAGGCACAAATAACCAAGAAGTTAGGCTTGAAACCTAGAAAATGTTTCCAAGTGTCTTTGGAGTTTTGTCACTTTACAAGGAAAAATTCAGTTTTGGCAACCTTCTTTGAAAAATCATAACTTGAGTTCCATAAGTCCAAAATTTGTAAATCTTATACCGTTGGAAAATAAACTCAATGAACTAAAACTCTCTAGAAGACACTTTTCCTAGATTTAAATCCGAAATAAGTCAAATCTTAGGTCCAAATCACTGTTCAGTAAGAAACAGAGCAAAACAGTCTTTAATTTCAGTGAAATTTGAAAATGTGGAAAAATTCATAGGAATCGAACCAGCCCTTGAAATTATACCACTAAAAGAACTCCAAATCTAGTTTCAAACGCAATAAATGAAACTCAATTTGGATTTTTCTACACCAAGATACAACAGTTTTATGAAAGCTGGTTTTTGAAACTTGGTTCACGAAATTCCAGCTTTAGAACACCCGACACAGTTTGCAAATCAGGTCATAACTAAGGCTACACAAGTCCGAAATTAGCGTGGTTTATGGCATTGAAAACTAGATTCAAAATTCTAAAAATCAATAGACAAAACTATGACGCCCCCACTTCTCCCTAAGGCGAACCAAAGGGTATCGGCGGGACGCCTGCTCAGCTCTCGCCAGGACTCGATACAAATTCCATTCAAATTTAAGGGTAACTATCGATACTAAAAGTCGAAGATATAAAGAAAATCCGCTTCCTTAATAAACATTCAAGTCTTACATCACAAGATACCAAAAGTACATCTCATTCCCAAAATATACAACCTCCAAAAGTTGTCTAGACAAATACATTCAAAATTCTAATCAAACGTCCACCAAGAAGACTTCTCGATAATTCCTTCCATTTCAGCTCCTGTTAAGGAAAACAAAACTAACGGGGTGAGCGAATGCTCGTGAGGCCAAGAAACACACATGCAAGCACGTAGTCCAAGTAACCACAACAATTATGCAGTAAGTGAAGCTGTAAAGTTCGAGTAATTAACATTTCAAGTAGGAAAAGTAAGCAGAAACAATTCAAGGATACTGTAGCTCTCTGGAGCTAAATTCCACGTAGTCGAGTCAAGGTCTTGATCAAATTTCCATGTTGACACTCCGTCAACCACATAAGTATCAATCCGTAGATACGCCACTTTCTTCGAATCCTGTCACCTTTACACCCCCTTATCGGGCCCGCTCATCAAGGTTTTGTTATTACTTGATTATATCATGGCAATACTACAACGAGTATGCCAAGCAAGATCTCTCCAATAGATCATGCTTTACGAATATCTCATGGTTTGCTAAGCTTATCGACCAAGCCCATGCTGGCTCGATTCGCAAAGTTAGCCAACGAGTTTGGGCATCCCCCGAATACGAATATAAGTCGAGGAGACCACGCTCCAATCGACGATCACAAATACGAATCACAACCACATCACAATCACACGAGTCGAATATCAAGTCACATAGTGAAATTTAATCATAATTTCATGGAAAAGAGAACGAGTGCGATAAAGTACACACTCGTCTCAACAATTCGAATTCACATAACACACAAGCAAATAATCCACATATTTGACAACAATTCATACACTTGACACTCACCAAGTCAAAACAAGAGTGAGTGAGTGAGCAATTAAGCCTTAGGCGTCCGCTTCGAGATTCTCTTGAAGATCTCCTTGAGCGCCTGAACAAATAACAAGTAACTTTCACTCACAACCATGTATTAACCAAGAAAGAGTGTACACTTGTTTAGACTAAGTCAATGTCTCAAAAGAGAACCTTAATCACTCAAAAATCAAGGTTCAAAAGTGAGGATTTATTAACACAAAAGAAACTGATTTCCTCCATGAAATCGAGTTAAAACGATCGATCAATATCAAAGGATAGAGAAAAGTTTTCAAAAACTCACTTCCCATCAAGTCAGAAAATTTCAGTTTTGCGCGTCAAATTTTGAAAAAATCAGATCTTGCACTCGGTAGATCCAAAAATGGAAAACTTTATACCGTTGGAATCCTGGTTCGGAGTACTAAAATTTCCTAGAAGACACTTTTCCAAGATTCTACACGGAAAGCATTCATTTTTCAGCTCAAAGCTTCAGTTCCTAGAAGACAGGTTTGAACTAGTCTTATTTTTCAGCAATCTTTGGAAATTTGGCATAATTCACAGAAAGTGAATCAGCCCTTGAATTTCATAACACAATAAGAGTTCCAAACAAGATTTCAAACACGACAAACAGAATTAAATTCGGAATCTTGAGTATCAAGATATAGCAGTTCAAAGTCGGTAAATTTTCACTACTAGAACAGTGAATTTTCCATATTTAAAAAAGCTATCTTTTGTAGGCATCATTTGGATATCAAAAGGTTGTTTAAATGACACCAAATTTGGTACACTTAAACCTCTATATGTGGACTACCCCTGTATCAAATTTCACATAAAAACTTACGTGGGAAGGAAGTTAACAACATGACTCAAGTTCGTAAAATGTTTCAAGGCTAATCTGCCTTCTTACTTTTATTTCTTTCCAAACATTTTGTACAATGAAATCAGTCCAAATTCGATCCATTTTTGAAACCAAGGTCCTAGAAACCTTTAATAAATACTTGAAAAGTAATTGACATCAAAAATTTTCGAGACAAAACATCCCAAAACAACTCTGACCATTCGGCCAGCAAGAAAGAAAAGACTTTCCAGTTTTCCAGCTTTGTCGCACGTTCAAAATCAGGCCACATCTTACTCAATACAAGTTCAAATTGGAAATGGTTGATGGATTTGGAAAATAGATTCAAAATTATACATTTCATCAGGAGAAAATGTTTTCAAAATCAGTTCACAAGTGAGAGAAAACAGAGCCACAAGGTGTAGCTTCTCCATTCCTCTCGGACAGACAATCAGAACAGGACAGCAAGCTTTTGCCGAATCACTACGGATGACTCACAATGAACTAGCAGATGATTTTTATACCGTTAGAAAGCTACGAATGTCTAATTTCAAATGTCACAAATGGAATTCGATTCCAACTTTTGAAAAAAGAGTTATGTTCCGATCAAAGGAGCACTGTTCGGCTGCCCTGAACCCATTTCCAGATTTCTTTAAATTTCGAAACTCAAGTTTTGCTCAACCAAATCAAATGATTTTTGGACGACACTTTGTACACTCAACATACAACACATAACCATCAATTTCACAACAAAACAAGTACCAAAAATTTTGAAATAATCACTGAATCAACAAGAACAGATTTTCGGCCAGCTCTAGTGCACCACTTTCCTTCGATTTTTCCTTCACTTTCTAAACCGTATTCACCTCAAATACACATAAACAACCACAATCAACTAAATTACACCTCAAGCCAGCTACCTATAATCCACCTCAAGACCCGCTAGCCTAACAATTAAGCAAGAAATGAAAACACCTCAAGTCTGCTAGCCTATTCATGCTTAGGGTTTCAAACCCATGGAAATCCAACCACTAAACTTCGATTAAATGGAAAGATTAGAAGGGTTGATGGGTTTACCTCTAACCCTTGTAGAAACCAGAAATTTTCACCACAAAAAACCTCCAAGAAACTCACTAGATGTTGTCTTCCTCCAAGCTAAAGTTAATCTCCAAGTAGTTTAGGAGTTGGGTGCAAATTTGGAAGTGAAAAGGAAGCAAGAATTGAGCAAGTGAAGTGAAGCTTTTTCCTCCTTTCTTCCTTGGGTGTTCGGGCCGACCAAGAGAGAGGAAGAGAAGGGTTTTGTGTGTTGTGAAGGTTGGTGGATGAAGTGTGTTAAGGAAGCTAGGTTAATGGTGCAAAAGTCAACTCACAATAGTGCGCGAATAGTGAGGTGCACTACCACTTTCTCTCTTGTTGGTTGCACTAGTGCACTAAACCTCAAATGTAATCCCTTTAACACTATAATTATTCACTCTTAGTAGTCTAATATAAATTCCTTAAATCTCCACTTAGTCGTTTTGACGCGAAATACGCGAACTTTCGATTTGCGCGCGATAAAGCGAAATTTAAGGATAATTCCGCAACTAAAATATAATTAACTAACTCTAGGGCAAATAACTTATAGAATGACTATTTTAAGAAATAAAACATAAGCCCTCAAATCTTCAAGATCATTGCACTCTCGGATCGAATATTGCCTCGAAAAACGTGTATTCGCTATTTCTTACTAAACGAGCCTCCGAAAAATTAAATTTGCTAACGGGACATTTTAAAAATATAAGTAAGGCATTGTTCCATGTAAATGGGTTTAAAATGGTTGAAATAAATTATTCGGAGAAAACGGGTGAATAAATATTTAAATAAGCCAGTAAAATAAGATAAAAATAAGAAAATTTTCGGGTCCTCACAAAAACTGTCTTCAAATTCGTTTTGTAAGATGAGTGAAAATGAGCTACAAACTGCAGCTGTGCTTGTTTCGGTTAAAACAGTGAGGAAAACAGTCAAATTTGTCGGTTCACTGCAGCTCAAAGAAAACAAACTAGTAGGTTATTTTACCGTTAGAAAGCCCTCAGAGTCTAGTTCATATGCCTTAAACGGCACTTGATTTTGACTCCGTATGGAAAATCATATGCTTGAATGCACACTGGTCGGCCATACTGATCAGAAATTTCCAGGTTTGATTTCCTCCCTTTAACCTACTTTAACTCATCCAAATGAAATTTTTTGGGAGATAATTTACACACACATAACCCAACATGTAGCAAGCATTTTGGCATCAATATACCCACAAAATTCGAAATTAAAAAAGGGATGATCCAGCAAAATTGGACAGCTTGGCTCCTTCCTTCTCTTCGAATTTTCTCTCCATTTTACAAAAAGTTATAAATCACTACAACAACAACAAACAAGAAATCCTCAAGACCACTACCTAAGAATCTTTCGACATCTACCTAAAAGTCAAGTTTGGGTCAACAACCCAAGTTTAACTAGTTAAAACTAACTAAAACTAACCATAAGATGGAAGAAAAATGAGAGCTTTGAAAAGTTACCTTTCCTCCAAGAGTAGTAGGCAAAACCACAAGAAATCAAGCTCTAACCACCAAGAATTCTCTCTCCAAGTCTCCTACTAAATTGAGGATGATCCAAGAGAATGGCTAGGTTGGAGCAAGTTTTAAGGAGCAAAATGAAGAAGAAAATTTGAAACTTTCTTTGGCAAAAATGGAGGAGAAGTGGCCGGCCAAGGGAGGGAGAAAAAGAGAGGTTTTGTGTGCTTTTTGTGTGAAGTGATTTGATGAAAAGGAAGATTTGGTGCAAAAGTCAACAAGTGAATAGTGGCTCATTAGTGCTCCTAGTTGAGTTTAATTCATCTCACCCGCTTCTAATCCCTCACTTAGCTTTTCTTAGTCTACAATTGATCATCCTTAATTCTCCAAGATCACTGCACTCTCAAACCAAATATTGCCTCGAAAAACGTGTATTCACTAAATTTCACTAATCAAGCGATCGAAAAAATTAACTTTAACAGAAAACGTGTTAAAATATAAAATGAGACAATGTACCATACGGATGCAATTAAAAATGAATGAAATAAATTAATTGGGGCAAATAAATAAATAAATAAATAAATAAGCAGTAAATAAAATAAAATAAAAAATAAATAAATAAAATTCGGGTCTCATAGATTGATTATTGGTTTGAAAGAACAAGATGATGTGATCATCTTGCATTGAACACCACAAGTATCCAAACTAAATACTTGATACAGTTCAAGAAGGACCTCACGTTCCATCAAGGAACTCCATAAAAGGAGAACAACTCACTCGAGATTTTATTACTTGACTCAAACTTCAAACAAAATCCTGAAACAACATTTAGACAAAGTGCTGGAAACAAGAAACAAAGGTAATCAATCAAAAAAACTATTGTGAATAGCAAGTAACAAGATGAAACTCTAATTTGGTTGCGACTAGAGAGAACTAACGGTTGGAAAATTTTCTTGAATTTTGTTGGACTATTTCACGACTAGAACGACACAAATTAACAACACCAATTATCACTAAAACCTGGACAAGAAACCAAAGAAAGTA
The DNA here is from genome assembly GCA_023065735.1 of Coffea humblotiana. NCBI lineage: Eukaryota > Viridiplantae > Streptophyta > Magnoliopsida > Gentianales > Rubiaceae > Coffea > Coffea humblotiana. Next base: position 11,746,659 of record CM041208.1, on the reverse strand, counting down.
ATGACTTCAATTTTGGATAGATTGCAACAATAATTGCCTAGACAAGGACAAGACACGATGGAACGTAAAAGAAACCCTAGCGGCTATGATAATTTTTTTTAAAAAAAAAGACATGACTAAACAACACCAATAGACTCCAAAATTCTGGACAAAAACAAGAAAACAAGACAAAACAAAAAAATACAGACAGATTACTCAAGAAACAACATAACGAACAACAAGAAACTAGACGCAATGAATATGAATCGTAGTGATTCTTAGAGAAAGCAACAGATTGAGTTTTAGCACAAGAACAACTAATGAATTGAACAAAAATAAGGATATAACCTAGAAAATTAACCAACAAACTCTGATGCCAGTTGATATGAATCCCGTTGATGATGAGAATCGCAATGATGAACCCCGGATCGATGGTGATATTCACAGGTTTGAGTTGGATGGAATTCCTAATCTGGTTCTCTCTAATCCCCGTGACTACTAACCAAATTGACCCGCAATCAAACGAACTAGTGAATCCTAGAAATTTGTAGAAGGCACCACAATCAAAGATGATATTCTTGATTGATAAGCCGAAATTAAACACTAGATGATTCTAGATGTTCAATGGAAGCTCGTAGAACCAAAGGGAGGAACTCTCATGAAAACCAAGTTTTTGCAATATCACATTCTGCCATTCCTCATGGAAAACAATGTTTTTATCATCTGTTTCTTGACACCAAGCCCTAACAAAACTAGTTTGGCCATTTTACCCCTAACTAAATTGGTTCCAAGCTTAAGGCTGGACCATTTAATTATTCACTAAATCTAAACCAAAACAATTAAACTAACGACTAACTAACGGCCAATTTAACAACTCCATAAGTTTGGAATATTCACCCCTTCGTGGTCCATCTGCAACCTCGACTCGAAGTAGATTAATGAAATTTGAATCTTCATTTTGAACTCGATCCGGTGCTCCAATTGAGTCCTGAATAGCTCGAACCATCGCTTGCAAATGCTCATTTATTTTCTTGACTCGAGTACGCGTTAATGGTCCCACTGGCACCACCACGAGATCGACTTGAGTGGTTTGACCAAGAGGGGGCGTAGCTCCATCAGTATCTAAAGGTGCAGCATAAGTTGAGCAAGAAACTGTTTGTTGGATCGCCTTCCGTTGAATCATTCTCATACATTATCAAATACAAGTCGGGTAAGACAAGTATTGTTGCCGATACTCTATCACGCAGGTACATCCTAATTGCCACTTTTGTGACAGCCCCACCTCTTCTCAGGGCGAACCCTAAGGATTAGCGAACTGCCTGCCCAGCTCTCGCTGGGACTCAGTCAACTAATGAACCAGTAATCCAAGAAAACTAACGAAATATCTTCAAAAGCAAAGGGTACAACCCTTTATAGAAATATAATCACCTCGCCAACATTCCAAACTTAAAATATAAAACTAAAAGTCAAACTTACCACTCCACACTTAATTGACATAATATATGTTGAACTGACAAATTCAAGTTTACAAGAGTCAAAAGTAAAGTCTTCTAACAAAAGGAATACAATCCAAAGTACAAGTTCAAGATAAAAATTAAAGTTTATGAAAGTTCTCGACCACAGTTCCATCCCAGAACTGTTAAGAAAAACAAAAGGAGTGGGGTGAGCTAAAACTCAGTAAGATTCCAAGTAAACATGTAAGCACATAGCCAATTAAGGGCGTAATATAAACAAGTAAACACCATTGTACTATAACAATTTAATCATAGTTCAATTCAAGGATACAGGTGGCTTCCAAAAGCCAAATCCACTTAAGCTTGATCATATGAGAACCCGTTGACTCTCCGTCAACGTTTGCGTTTAAAGAATATACTGTCCGTAGAACACCATTTTCTCCAAATCCCGTCCACTAGTCAATCCCCTTACCGGGTCCGAACTCCTCAAACAGTAAGTAAGTAATACTCGAGTATACCAGAGCCAGATTCAGTAAACAGTCCTCAGGATTTATCGGCCTTCTCGACCAAGCCCTTGCTGGTTCGATACAACCGACTCACCTATGAGGTTGGGTACTCAAACAGTCACAGTAGTTGATGGGATATCGCCCAAACAACTCACATACAGTCAAATATAGAGAAATCACATCTCATAATAGCAGTATACAGAGCCTCAGTGGAATCGAAGGAGGTCGGAGTGTGATAAAGTACATGCTCGCCTCAAATTTATCAAAACAAATGTTTAACTCAATCAGTCACAGATCAGGTATTCAGATATTTCACATAGACAGTTAACAGGCAATGGAACACTCACCTATCAAGAAATGCAGTGTTCAAAAGTCAAGTTCTGTGGTTACGTTCACCTCCGTTTCCCAATCCTAGGGCAACGAGTGAAATCATTAACAATCTAGGTTCATTTCCAACCCAAATGTAGGTTCAATAGGTGACCAAGTGAGTGGTTAAATCGACTCAATTCACCATGCAAGTTAGGCCCCAAAATGCAATAAAAGATCATAAGGAAAACAAGTTTGATAAGTGCAAGAATGTTGAGCAAAAGAAAAATCTCATTTAAGTTCAAAGTAGTCTTACGGGTAAAACAGTCGCGCCCTCGTAGACTCGGGAAAACGGCTATATTCTCACTGTAGGAAAGTTAGAATCAAGTACTGGTTAGTGGGCGTTGGAAACTAGACTCGAAGGGATTTCCAACGGTATAAAATTCAAACTCTAGTTCCTCTCCTATCAATACCAGTGATTCGGGGAAGTTGGCTGATTTTTCAGTTCTGATCAGCTTAGAACCCTAACAAAGTCACTCTATTTCTTCTTGCCACTTCACTTGTTTTGGCTCAAATTCATCCAATTCAATCTCCTAGAGTTCATATACATGGGGATCAAGTTATCTAGCACCATTGAAGCTTAAAATGCAACATACAAAAATGATTAAAAGAGCCAAAAACAGTCTAGCCAACAAAAAGAACCAAAACAGTCCCACTACTTGCCCAAAAACAACCACTTGCTTCATTTCCAATTCAACTCGCACCAAACATTAAACCAATGTTTAGCCAAGTTCCTTAGGCTTAATTAAGGTGCAAAGAGCCACAAAAATCAAGGAGAAACCTTCCCTCCAAATCCGGTCAGCCAAGAGAAAACAAATCAGTCCCACTAGTTCTCATGCAACTCCCAACTTCCATCCTTTCCTATAGCTAACTCAAAACAACATTCCAAGAGTTATCCTTAACTTTACAAGGATTCAAAACATGTTAAATACATCAAGAAAATCATAAACAAAGCTTAAACAATTAATCAAACACATGGCATGCTAACCAACCAACCCCTACTACCACTTGTTTAGTTCAAGAAATTTAACCCGCAAATAACATCCATACAACTCCTAGTTTGCCATCAAAAACCTCAAATACTTAATATAACACAAGAAAGCTAGGATTTAAGGATCATATACCTCTCTTAAGTGAAGCTTGAACCACCAAAAAAAACCACCCAAAACCAAAGCTCCAACCTTGAATCACACACTAGAGTTGAAGGCTGTTCAACTCAACTAACTCAAGTCGCTTCACTTTTGATTTTTGCTTAAGATCAAGCTAGGGTTTAAAAAGCATGGAAAATGGAGTTTTCTCTCTTCCCATTGGAAGCTTCAAGGTGGCCGGCCCATATGGAGGTAGAAAATGGAGCAAGAATGGTTAAATTTCCTCTAATTCCTTGGTGGAAATGTAGGTTGGATGGTTTGGGGTTTTGGCCACATGAACTCAATCTTGGCCATTCTCCCTCTAATCTTTGCCAAATAAGGTTGCTACCCTCCAAATGTTTCCAATGTCTAACTAAACACCCCAAAGTATCACATAAAGTCCCTACCACAATAAAAAAGATATTTGGTCATAGTATATATAGTGAAACAAAATAATACCAAGTCAAGGAAATGTTACAATTTAAATAAAAGGTAGTGCAATGCAATGCAAAGGAAATGTTTTAAGTGATTTAATCTTAGGGTAAGGCCAAGTAGCTTAGGAGAATTTATATTTTAAAGTAAGGGTTCTCACACTCGCTCCCCCTTAAAAGAATTTCGTTCTCAAAGTTTCTCACCTTGATTATTGAATAGCTCAGGATACTTTGCGCGAATGACCTCTTTCCACTTCCCAAGTAGCTTCTTCTACCTCATGATTTGATACGCCCTCGATCAACTCGTTTCGAGACACTAGCATGTTTGGCCCAAGGATCTAGCGAGGTTTGTCCAACGCTTGGTTTGCGGAACCCAAAACAAAGACGGGCCACACGACTTGATTGAAGGTGGTAGAACGACGACTCCAAACGAGATGAATACTCAAGTGGATAGGTTGGATGAACAATCAAGAACAATCACGAGGTTGCTCAAGGACCCTTGCCAATGCAAGTAATGGATTGTACTCTCAACAATTGAAGAGAACAAAGCTGAAATTTTATTGATAAAAGTGTCTAACCCTTTTCTCGTACAACTTGTGCCCTTTTATAAGCTAAGGACTAACGAAAACCTAGGGCTAAGGAAGGGGAAAAGGTTCCGCCACCCTTGGACTTCAATGGGCTGAATCCTTGACTCAAACAAGGTCACACACTAGTAGCTAGTCTAAAACAATGACTTTGACGACAAACGACTCGCAACTAAAAGGCCTAACATTGTGGTCGACTTACTAAGTGGAATCGTGGCCCCCACTTGGCTCTTCATGGGCTTGGAGCAAATGTGTAGGTGCCTTGGCCCGCCATGTCCTACCCTTCAATGTTCCTATGAATCCCATGTTGGTCATGGACACTTTCGAACAAGGGTTTGAAGTGACTCTTTGAAGCGTTTTAGCCGTGCACGTGTACTGGGCCCAATGGAACTTGAACTGGATCGTCACGTGGGCTTGAGTCCGTGTACACATTAGTCTCCTCCACTTGAGAAGGATTTGTCCTCAAATCTGAATCATCGTCCTCAAGGAACGGGCTCAAGTTCGCGACATTGAAGGTCGCGCTAAACAGTGTACTCCCCAGGTAGCTCCAATTTGTAGGCATTGTCATTGATTCGTTGGAGTACTCGAAAGGGTCCATCACCTCTTGGGGACAGCTTGCTTTGGCGTTGCTTGGGAAATCTTTCTTTCCTCAAGTGCAGCCAGACCCAATCTCCAGGGTCAAAGGTCATCTTGCGACGGTACTTGTTAGCTTGCTGGATGTATTGCTGCGTACGCTTCTCAATATTTGCTCCAACCGCTTCATGTAACCTGGGCACAAAATCAGCTTTCTTTTTCCCATCTAAGCTTGTGTGCTCAGAGGAAGGTAAGGGTGCCAAATCAAGGGGGGTCAGGGGGTTAAAGCCATAAACATCTCAAAAGGTGAGTAGTGGTGTCGCACTATGAATAGTTCTATTATAAGCAAATTCAACATGTGGCAAACACTCTTTCCAAGATTTAAGATTCTTTTTAATCAAAGCCCTGAGTAAAGTACCAAGTGTGCGATTGACAACCTCAGTTTGTCTATCGCTCTGGCGATGACTTGTGGTCGAAAATAACAATCTAGTGCCAAACTTTGACCACAAAGTCTTCCAGAAATAGCTCAAAAACTTTACATCTCTATCACTAATAATGGTTTGAGGCATACCATGTAAACGAACAATTTCCTTAAAGAACAAGTTAGCAATGTGAGATGCGTCATCAGTTTTGTGACAAGGATGAAATGAGCCATTTTAGAGAATCTATCAATGACCACATAGATGGAGTCATTACCCCTTGGTGACCTAGGTAGTCCCAAACAAAGTCCATAGACAAGTCTACCCAAGGATAATATGGAATGGGCAACGGGGTATACAAGTCATATGGGTTTGTTTTATACTTGGCCTTGTGGCAAGTGGCACATCTACCAACCATGCGCTCAACATCCCTATGCATATGAGGCCAGTAAAAGTGTTCTTGCAACATTGTTAAGGTCTTAACAACGCAAAATGACCCATGAGACCACCACTATGTGCCTCTCTAACCAAAAGATCACGAATAGAAGAATTAGGCACACATAACTTATCCACATAGAATAGAAATCCATCATGCAAAAAGTACTTTCCATGCGGACTCTTAGCACAAGAAGCATATATTTCGCCAAAATCAAGATCACGTGCATAAAGTTCCTTAATCATCTCAAACCCTAATAACTTAGCATCAAGGAAAACAAGCAACGAATGCCTACGAGATAGTGCATGTGACAGCCCCACCTTTGCCTAAGGCGAACCAAAGGGTTTGGCGAACCGCCTGCCCAGCTCTCGCCAGGACTACGAAGTCGAATCACACAAACCCTAGATCACGCACAATAGAACCCAAAGAAAACAACAATCGGAGACTACTAAACCGATCACACACAAACTAAAACATTCCGAATGATAATACAATGATCAAATGTATCGACGGCCACGATAACGAAAACAAAAAAAAATGAAACTGAAAACGAACAGTGACTGCCACGTCACAATCCGGCCGGATTCCTGGCCGGATTGGAGGCAGTAGCTCAACCAAAAACTCTTCAAAATCCCCTGCAAATCCGACCAGATAACCGGCCAATAACTGGCCGAATACTCGGCCAGATTCTGATGAACAGTTCCCGCCAGAAATTTTCTTTCCTTGCTCAAACGCCGCGCTCGTCCAATCGTCCAATGGTTACAAGTAGCATCTCAAACAAATACACTTAATGTACATGATTAAACACTTATATACATACATAGTAAACTTTACAAATCAGAACGTGATACTTGATTTAAAAGCAATTAGGGTTTTGGTTACAAAAGAGCGTAACAAAAGAACATTTACACTAGCTCGACCCTTTCTTCAAAATCACGGTTCAAAAGTGTTGTTCCATATAAGGAAAACAAAGATAATGGGAAGGGGGTGAGCTTACGCTCAATGAGGTACCAAAAGTACAAGTAGTCATGAATCATGGCATTTCACTTTTCAATTATGCAGTTATACACACCAGATAGGGAAATGAATAAACACTGTAACTGGAAAGGATACAGGTGGCTCTCAGGAGCCAAAGTTCTCATTGCTTCACCGGAGCTTGATCAAATAGTAGTTGACATTCCGTCAACTTTCAAATAAAGTAACCCGTCCAGTAGAGCACCACTTTACGCCAATTCCGTCCACCAAACATCCCCCTCACCGGGCCCGAACACCTCAACAGTAACAGTGATTGGTAATACTCGAGTATACCGGAAATCCAGAGTCTCCAATACCCAAAGATTTCCTAGAAGTGGACTACCGTGGTTCGTTATCTAATCGATCAGGCCCTTGCCGGCTCAACTCGAGTAACTAGCCCCCGGTCTTAAGCTCAAAGGTCATAGAATGGTCATTGGACTCAACCATCCAAACGACATCAACAAATACAGATAACAGATACAGAGAACAAGTACAGACTTTTACAGTATACAGGAACCAGAATAAATAAATGAGAGAAACGAGTGTGATAAAGTACACCCTCATTTCGTACAAAGTATACAGAAGTCACAGATAATCAGGTTGCAAATTGCAAGTACAGATAAATCAGATAAGCACCAATTTAAGGGAGTGGTACACTCACCAGTTTAAACAAACAACTTCAAACGTTTCCTCTCGAAGTACTTGGATCACCAGCACGTCCTAAACCACCAGGGTAAAACAATTGAGACTCGATTACGAGTCATATGCCTAACCAAGTAAATTACCAAAGCAATACAAAAGTATAGTTTTGGAGTGAAAAAGTAGTAGTTGGTCCTAAAGACATGAACGATCAAAAAACCCTTCGTTTCTACCCAAAACCATACCTACAATGATTTACTAACTCCAAACTTAAGGTGCAAAATGAAAGTAGGAATAATTCTAGGAAAACAGGATTTTCCAGTTTTGCGCACCACCATTTGAAAAATCATATCTCATGATTTTTAAGTCCAAAATTGATAACATTTACACCGTCAGAAAATAGACTCAAAGGGGTACAATTTCTCAGAAGACACATTTATAAGATTCATACCACAAGTCAGTCAAATTCAAGCCTCAAGTCGCAGCTTCATCCAGCAAAAGACAGAACAGGTACGTAATTTCAGTCACCTTTGGAAAATCACCATAAATCACACAAACCGAACTAGGGTCTGAAATTTTCACGGTTTATAGCTCTCTGAATCTAGTTTAAAACGCAACAAACGGAACTTAATTCCGATATTTCTACAACAAGATATAGCAAGTTTCCCAAAACTGCTCAAGGATCCTACGAAATTTCAGCAGCACTTCCCTTGTTTCTCTTTACTTTTCCAACCTAACATCCACCCAATCTCACCTCAATTCAGCCACACTTTCACATTCAAATCATAAACCATTTAACACACTTAATTAGGGTCACAATACGCTTCAATTACAACCAATTGGTAGCTCTAAAACTAACCCTAATCATGCTCAAAATAAAAAACCCTAATCTGAAATTTAGGTACACAAACTAAAAATTTCTTTAGGCAAGTCCATCTAACACATAATACCTCAATAATTAATATAACAAAGCTATCAAAACATGAACAACCCTCAAGCATCACATGTGACCAGAATTTTCACCATAAAACTGAAATTTACCATAAAACTACTTCAAACCATGAAATATTCTCATAAAACTACTAAAACTACAACCTTAAGCCACAAATTTGGAATTATTAAGAACAAAGGGGGATTTCTTTAGCAAGTTACCTTGGAACCTCAAGAAAAATGGTGGTTTAGGCTTCTTCCTCCCAAAATTACTCCACAACCACCTTAGAAACCACTTTGACTAGCACTTTTATGGAGTGATTAGCAAAAGCTATGGTTGGAACTCAAGATTGAGCTTGGAAATTGAAGTGCAAGATGAAATTTTTCTCTCCTTTTCTTCCTCAAAGTTTCGGCCAAGAGAGCTAAGAAAGTGATGAGATTTTGGGTCAAATTTTGAATTTTAGTAAAATGAAGAAAGGTTGGGTCAAGTCCAACTTCGAATAGGGTCGCGACATGTGGCGTCTTTTAGGGTTCAACCTTATCTTCTTTCTTCCAATGGTTAATCTATCTAGCTAACTTCTAATTATATCCTAGCACCTTGTAAAATAATATCACTTAACACAAAACTCCAACTAGTGGTCAAAATTTATCGCACTTAACGCCCTAGCGGGTCCCACGTAAAATATACAGTACTAATGTCCCATAAACTGGCTTATACTCGAAATATGATTTAAAAACTATACTTTCTTATAGAAATCCCTGGTAAATTAATATAGTAGGGTAAGGTATATAAAAAAAAAGGCACACGAAAAATAAAATAAAAGAATATAAAATAAGGAAATTTTACGGGTCCTCACAGTGCATCAGTTACTACATTCGTTTTGCCAGTTTTGTACTTAATGACATAAGAAAAGGTGTCAATGAAACTTACCCATTTGGCATGTCTCTTGCTCAATTTTGGTTGCCCCTTGAGAAACTTCAATGACTCGTGATCAGTGTGTATCACGAACTCCTTTGGACGGAGGTAGGGTTGCCAGGTCTCCAAAGCTCTCACCAGTGCGTACAACTCCTTGTCATACGTGGGATAGTTCAAGGCAGCACCTCCCAGTTTCTCACTAAAGAATGCACAAGGCCTCTTGTCTTGCATGAGAACAGCTCCAATACCTACACCAGAAGCATCACATTCAATCTCAAAAGTCTTGTTAAAGTTAGGTAATGCTAACACATGTGCATGTGTGAGTTTGTCCTTAAGGGTAAGAAATGCTTGTTCTTGGACTTCTCCCCAATGGAATTTATCATTTTTCTTGGTCACGGCGGTCAATGGAGCAGCAATGGAGCTGAAGTCTTTGACAAAACGCCGATGGAAGCCCGCCAATCCATGGAAACTTCGCACCTCAGGGACGGATTTTGGTGTTGGCCATTGCTTGATGGCCTCAATCTTGGATTCATCTACTTTGATGCCCTGCGAATTCACAACATAGCCTAAAAACACAAGCTCATTAGTACAAAAAGTGCACTTCTTAAGGTTAGCGTATAGACGCGTCTTTCGAAGTGTATCGAGAACTAATCTCAAATGATCCATGTGCTCATGCTCGTTTCGGCTATATATCAAGATATCATCAAAGTAAACAATAACAAATTTGCCAATGAATTGTCTCAAAACATGGTTCATTAATCTCGTGAAAGTGCTAGGGGCATTAGTCAACCCGAAGGGCATGACTAACCACTCATAAAGTCCATGTTTTGTTTTAAAAACTGTTTTCCACTCGTCTCCCTCTTTCATCCTAATTTGATGACAGCCACTTCGTAAATCAATTTTAGTGAAAATCACAGAACCATCAAGTTCATCAAGCATATCATCTATTCTAGGAATTGGATGACGGTATTTAACAGTTATAGCATTAACAGCTCTACAGTCAGTGCACATACGCCAAGTACCATCCTTTTTTGGGACAAGTATCACAGGCACAACACAAGGACTTAGACTTTCCTTTACCCAATCCTTACCTAATAGGCCATCAACTTGTCTTTGAACCTCATTTGTTTCCTCAGGAGCCATGCGGTACGCGGGTTTGTTGGGTAGTGGTGCTCCAGGAATCAAGTCTATCTGGTGCTCGATCCCTTGAATATGTGGTAAGCTATCAGGGACCTCATCAGGGAATACGTCCTCGAATTCCTGCAAAAGAGCAACTACACTCGAAAGCAATGCCTTATCGACCTCATCAATATTTAGGAGCACATGTTTGCAAATCATGAGTAACACAGGCTGATCAGAATTCACAATCTTTCTAACATCCTTAGCCTTAAGTATCATGTTTTGCTTCCTAGTGTTGGGTTTTGTTAATGCATGATCATGTGTGACACTAGGTGTGCTCACTTGACCCTTGGTCGATTGCTCACTTGTGGAAGTGGAGCATTTCCCAAGGTCGGCCGCCTTTTGTTTCCTCTTTTGGCGGTCCAATTCACACTCCCTTTGCAATTTAAGTTGGTCCTCATACACTTGTGCAGGTGTGAGTAGTGTTAGGACCATGCGTTTACCATTGTGCAACAGAGTGTACTTATTTACCCTACCATCAAATGTGACATGTTTATCAAATTGCCAAGGTCTTCCTAAGATAACATGTGTCGCATGCATAGGAATAACATCACACACAATTTCATCAATGTAGTTGCCAATTGAAAAAGGAATACGTACCTGTTTGTAGACACGCACCTCACCTTCTTCACTTAGCCATTGGAGACGGTATGGGTGTGGATATCGAGTTATAGGAAGGCCCAAACTTTCAACCATGAGTAGGCTTGCCACATTGGTGCAACTCCCACCCTTGATGATGAGGCTACATACCTTATCACTTACTTTACATCGAGTGTAAAATAAGTTTTTCCGTTGCAATTGCTCGTCCTCCTTGACCCGGGCAGTCAGCACGCGTCGTGCCACCAAACAACCGATTTCTCATTGAGTAGGAGAGCATTCTTCCTCAGCCGAGTCATCCTCCAAGCAATCACCCTTGATCAATCCAGGCGTATCCTCACAGTCGTCTTCGTCAGACACAATTTTCCCATTTTGAGTGACCAACATGACCCTTTGGTTTGGACATTGGGACTGGATGTGTCCAAATCCTTGGCACTTGAAGCACTTGATAACTCTATTCCTAGTCTTAGGAGTCTCATGAGGGGTCTTAGAAGTGGATCTGGATTCATCAACTAGCTTGTTAGGGATAAATTGGGAATTTCAGTTAGGAGCACTACCTTGAATTCGGTTAGAAGAAGTTGGTGTAGCCGAATTTCCAGCTTCGGGGGCTGTCCTTCTTGGTTGGTTTCCCCTCAACGAAGTCAAGTTGGAAGGTTGGAAGGTACGGGCCCCTCGCCTCAGTTTCTTCGTCCGCTCGGCCTTGATGGCTAGTTCAAGAAGATCATGCATGTCCAAGTAATGTTGGAGCTCCAAGGCTTCTTAAAGGTCAGGGTTGAGACCTCTAAGGAACCTTGCCATTATAACTTCACTATCTTCTTGAATGTTTGCCCTCATCATGGCCATCTCGATCTCCTTGTAGTAGTCCTCCACACTCATGTTGCCTTGAGTGAGATCGCGGTTGTAATAGCTAGTGACAAATCTCTTGCACAGTAATGCCTTGAGTTCTCGCCAAGTCCGGAGTCGTGGTTCTCCCATTCTCCTTCTATTAGTCCTTACTTGGTCCCACCAAACCAGTGCATAGTCGGTGAACTCAACAGTGGCAACCTTCACCTTTTGCTCCTCACTATAGTCATAGCAGTCGAAGACCATCTCGATGCGGCTTTCCCATTCCAAGTAAGCCTCAGGGTCGCTTTTGCCCTGGAATGTAGGCACTTGGATCTTAAGTCCCTTGAGCTCATTCTTGGATGTATCCCTTTTAGGCCTCTCAGCTCTTTCGTCATCCTCACTAGCCGAGTAATCCTCATAATTGGCTCTTTTGGTGCCATGGTTTCCTCGGTTGCGAGACCTAGACCGAGAGCCTCTGGTGAAGCTCTTTGAGAGCTTGTCAAAGCGGGTGTGCATCTCCTCCATTTGTTGCTCATTGATCCGCTTAAGCTCGTTTTTCATAGCAGTGAACATCAATGAGTAGTCAGTGGTCGGTGGAGCCTGCTCCATATCTTTCGTCTTATATGCAAAAGGTTAGTGAACAAGAAAATAGGACAAATATAACCTTACTTCACTCCTTTAGTGTTTCGCTCACCCTCGTATTTTCACTCAAAACACTCTAATGATCTTACCAAAAATCCCTTACCTGTCAGTTTGAGCAGTTGAGGAATGCCGCACAAAGTCCAATAATTGTCACCAAACTATCCACAAAAGTAATCAAGAAGCAAGACACAATGCGGGTGCGAAAAGGAGACAAGAATGGACGGTTTTGGAAGCTTTCGAGACTCGGACAGAAATGGAAACTAGTGCTAGTGTGAAAGGAATCAAACGAAAACCCTAGTTCCTAAAATGTAGGAGTGGGTCCAAGTGGAATTGAAAGAAATACCCAAACTATCTATTTAGTTTCCTAAGTGATTTTGGAAAACTAGTTAGTTTTTGGAAACCTTTTCTTTCTTAACAACTTTTAGTAACTTCCAAATTCCTTTCCAATAAGAATTGCAAAATCAGATTCGGTTCCAAGCTTCCCTCACGCAAAGTCAGATTTGTTCAAGCTCACACCCAAGTCGGTTGGAGAGGGTCTTATTTAAGCTCCACCACGCAACTCTCCTCTTGCAAAACTCAACACCAATTTCGGATTTTCTGGTCAAGACTCAAAACAGTTCCGGTTCTCTCTCAAACAATGGAGGATCAACAAGGTGGTGCACACAACCCTCCTCGGGCTCCCCCCCAACTTCAGCGTCCCTTTGCTGATTATCAGGCACTTGACCTTGCTGGTCAACCAATCGGGCTAATAAATCAGTCATACAATTGATAGCCATAGCTATCTGGTCCCCTTCTTCACCTCCAAGTCCTTGGTTCTGATTTGCTACAGATCCTTGTTCCTCTTCTTGATCCTAGGCTTGCCTAGGTCCACGCCCACGACCCCGACCACGTTGTCGTCTACCCTCCATTATTCCTCACCGGTCTAGGGTCCACTGATTATAACTAATGGTGTAAGCAAGTACTTGTATATAATAGATACTTATGCAAAATCAAAGTCGAAGGGAAATAAAGTCAAAATCACGATAAGCAAATGAAAACACAAAACAATTAAATGCGAAATCGAAATAAAGTCAAAGTCAAAGTTAATATACATTCAAGGACTAATCATCAGTTATTTACAAGCCCACAAGGCCAAAATATCAAGCACAAGTCCCAAAAGTACAGACACAGTCCATCAAGCCATGTCACACAACCATCAAGTCAAAAGAAAGTTGTACAACCACCAAGTCACCACATCCCCTAATCTTTCTATGTACAATGGTCAAAATCACCCAAAATAGTAACCTAACAATCAAGACTTAGTCTGCCGCGGGACTAGCTGACCTCCCATCCTGGGTAGGTTCGGCTCCTGCCTCATCTCCTACATTAGAAGCCTCATCGTTTAAGTCCCCAAGTAGATCTCTACAAATATTCAGGATCGACTTAGCTCTAGTCCTCACCTTCATTGTTCCCCTAACCAGTCGCTCCCAGGCTTCCCCAAGTTGTGCACAAAGATCATCGGTCCTTTCTTGACCCTCCACTACGTCATCCTCAAGTTCCTTAATCCAGCCGGCTTGCATTTTTATAGTTTCCCTTAGTTGATTCACTTCAGTTTCAAGCCTAGCATTGTCCTTCACTAGCGCCTTCCTCTCCTCCACAACAGCCAAATTACTGGGTTAGGATAGGCGTAAGTAAGTCGACACTCGCAACGCCAATGACGATTAGTGATACGAACCCAACCGTGATTGGAGGAACTCGTATACCAACAAACAGGATCTAGACAATCGATCTCCAAGGCTTGGATTTGTGCGGAACCCTAAACCCCTTGGATGAGAACTAAGAGTAATTTCTTAACCCTCAAAAAGTGATTAAAGGAATTTGTGGTATTTGGTAGAAAAACGCTACGATCAAGGAGGTACTTGATTGATAAGTTCGGTCGAATAACCTAAGAAAACTCTCTTGGAAAAAAGAAGGTGAGAAACTCACGAAAATTGTATTAAAATTCTGACCTCTTGCATGAATAAGACTAGGGCTATATATAGCCTTACAATGACTAAAACCTAAAGCTAATTGGACTCAATCTAGACCCTAAAATTAAGGACTACGGTTCGGCCATGATAAGGCAGTGTTTGGCCCGAAATTATTAAGCTAAAATTAATAAGTAGATGATACGCCCCTCGATCAACTCGTTTCGAGACACATAGCACGTTTGCCCAAGGATCTAGCGAGATTGTCCAACGCTTGGTTTGCGGAATCCAAAACAAAGACGGGCGACATGACTTGATTGAAGGTGGTAGAATGACGACTCCAAACGAGGTGAATACTCAAGTGGATAGGTCGGATGAACAATCAAGAACAATCACGAGATTGCTCAAGGACCCTTGCCAATGCAAGTAATGGAATTGTACTCTCAACAATTGAAGAGAAACAAAGTTGAAATTTTATTGATAAAAGTGTCTAACCCCCTTTTCGCACAACTTGTACCTTTTATAAGCTAATGACTACGAAACCCTAGGGCTAGAGAAAGGAAAGGTTCCGCCACCCTTGGACTTCAATAGGCTGAATCCTTGACTCAAACAAGGTCACACACTAGTAGCTACTCTAAACAATGACTTGACGACAAACGACTCGCAACTAAAAGGCCTAACATTGTGGTCGACTTACTAAGTGGAATCGTGGCCCCCACTTGGCTCTTCATGGGCTCGGAGCAATGTGTAGGAGCCTTGGCCCGGCATGTCCAAACCTTCAATGTTCCTATGAATCCCGTGTTGGTCTTGGACACTTTGAACAAGGGTTTTGAAGTGATTCTTTGAAGCGTTTAGCCCGTGCACGTGTAACTGGGTCCAATGGCACTCGAACTGGATCATCACGTGGGTTTGAGTCCGTGCACACATCAGTCCCCTCCATTTGAGAAGGATTTGTCCTCAAATCTGGATCATCGTCCTCAAGGAACGAGCTCAAGTCCGGGACATTGAAAGTCGCATTCACGTTGTACTCTCCAGGTAGCTCCAACTTATAGGCATTGTCGTTGATGCTTTGAAGCACTCGAAAAGGTCCATCACCCCCTTGGGGACAACTTGCTGTGGCGGTGCTTGGGAAATCTTTCTTTTCGCAAGTGCAGCCAGACCCAATCTACAGGTTCAAAAGTCATCTTACGACGGTGCTTGTTAGCTTGCTGGATGTATTGCTGCATACGCTTCTCAATATTGGCTCGAACAGCTTCATGTAACCTGCGCACAAAATCAGCTTTCTTTTTTCCATCTAAGCTAGTGTGCTCAGAGGAAGATAAGGGTGCCAAATCAAGGGGGGTTAGGGGGTTAAAGCCATAAACAATCTCAAATGGTGAGTAGTGTGTCGCACTATGAACAGTTCTATTATAAGCAAATTCAACATGTGGCAAACACTCTTCCCAAGATTTAAGATTCTTTTTAATCAAAACCCTGAGTAAAGTACTAAATGTGCGATTAACAACCTCAGTTTGTCTATCGCTTTGGGGATGACTTGTGGTCGAAAATAACAATCTAGTGCCAAGTTTGACCACAAAGTCTTCCAAAAATAGCTCAAAAACTTCACATCTCTATCACTAACAATGGTTTGAGGCATACCATGTAAACGAACAATTTTCTTAAAGAATAAGTTAGCAATGTGAGATGCATCATCAGTTTTGTGACAAGGGATGAAATGAGCCATCTTAGAGAATCAATCAACGACCACATAGATGGAATCATTACCCCTAGGTGACCTAGGTAGTCCCAAGACAAAGTCCATAGACAAGTCTACCCAAGGATAATGGGGAATGGGTAATGGGGTATACAACTAATATAAGGCATATGGATTTGTTTTAGACTTGGCCCTGTGGCAAGTGGCACATCTACCAACCATGCGCTCAACATCCCTACGCATATGAGGCCAGTAAAAGTGTTCTTGCAACATTGCTAAGTCTTAACAATGCCAAAATGACCTATGAGACCACCACTATGTGCCTCTCTAACCAAAAGATCACGAATAGAAGAATTAGGCACACATAACTTATCCACAGAGAATAGAAATCCATCATGCAAAAAGTATTTTCCATGCGGACTCTTAACAGAAGCAGCATATATTTCACCAAAATGAAGATCATGTGCTTAAAGTTCCTTAATCATCTCAAACCCTAATAACTTAGCATCAAGGAAAACAAGCAATAAATGCTTACGAGATAGTGCATCAGCTACTACATCGTTTTGCCAGTTTTGTACTTAATGACATAAGAGAAGGTGTCAATGAAGCTTACCCATTTGGCATGCTTCTTGCTCAATTTTGGTTGCCCCTTGAGAAACTTCAATGACTCGTGATCAGTGTGTATCACGAACTCCCTTGGACGGAGGTAGTGTTGCCAGGTCCCTAAAGCCCTCACCAGTGCGTACAACTCCTTGTCATACGCGGGGTAGTTCAAGGCAGCACCTCCCAGCTTCTCACTAAAGTATGCGCACGGCCTCTTGTCTTGCATGAGAACAGCTCCAATACCTACACTAGAAGCATCACATTCAATCTCAAAAATCTTGTTAAAGTTAGGTAATGCTAAAATAAGTGCATGTGTGAGTTTGTCCTTAAGGGTAAGAAATGCTTGTTCTTGGGCTCCTCCCCAATGGAATTTATCATTTTTCTTGGTCATAGCGGTCAATGGAGCATCAATGGTGCTGAAGTCTTTGACAAAATGCCGATAGAAGCCCGCCAATCCATGGAAAGTTCGCACCTTAGGGATGGATTTTGGTATTGGCCATTGCTTAATGGCCTCAATCTTGGATTCATCTACTTTGATGCCCTGTGAACTCACAACATAGCCTAAAAACATAAGCTCATTAATACAAAAAGTGCACTTCTTAAGGTTAGCATATAGTCGCGCCTTTCAAAGTGTATCAAGAACTAATCTCAAATGTTCCATGTGCTCATGCTCGTTTTGACTATATATCAAGATATCGTTAAAGTAAACAATGACAAATTTACCAATGAATTGTCTCAAAACATGGTTCATCAATCTCATGAAGGTACTAGGGGCATTAGTCAACCCGAAGGGCATGACTAACCACTCATATAGTTCATGTTTTTTTTTGAAAGCTGTTTTCCACTCGTCTCCCTCTTTCATCCTAATTTGATGATAGCCACTTGGTGAAAATCACAGCACCATCAATTCATCAAGCATATCATATAATCTAGGAATTGGATGACGGTATTTAACAGTTATAGCATTAACAGCTCTACAGTCGGTGCACATGCGCCAAGTACCATTCTTTTTTAGGACAAGTATCACAGGCACAGCACAAGGACTTAGACTTTCCTTTACCCAACCCTTACCTAATAGGCCATCAACTTGCCTTTGAATTTCCTTTGTTTCCTCAGGACCCATGCGGTAAGTAGGTTTGTTAGGTAGTGGTGCTCCAGGAATCAAGTCTATCTGGTGCTCGATCCCTCGAATGGGTGGTAAGCCATCAGGGACCTCATCAGGGAATACGTCCTCGAACTCCTGCAAAAGAGCAACTACACTCGAAGGTAGTGCCTTATCGAGCTCATCAACATTTAGAAGCACGTGTTTGCAAATCATGAGTAACACAGGCTGATCAGAATTCACAATCTTTCTAACATCCTTAGCCTTAATGATCATGTTTTGCTTCCTAGTGTTGGGTTTAGTTAATGCATGATCGTGTGTGACACTAGGTGTGCTCACTTGACCCTTGGGTCGAGTGCTCACTTGTAGAAGTAGAGTATTTTCCAGGGTCGGCCGCCTTTTGTTTCCTCTTTTGGCGGTCCAATTCACACTCCCTTTGCAATTTAAGTTGGTCCTCATACACTTGTGCAGGTGTGAGTGGTGTTAGGACCATGTGTTTACCATTGTGCAAAAGAGTGTACTTATTTGCCCCTACCATCAAATGTGACATGTTTATCAAATTGCCAAGATCTTCCTAAGATAACATGTGTCGCATGCATAGGAACAACATCACACACAACTTCATCAATGTAGTTGCCAATTGAAAAAGGAATACGTACCTGTTTGTAGACACGCACCTCACCTTCTTCACTTAGCCATTGGAGGCGGTATGGATGTGGATGTCTAGTTGTAGGAATGCCCAAACTTTCAACCATTAGTAAGCTTGCCACATTGGTGCAGCTCCCACCATCAATGATGAGGCTACACACCTTATCACTTACTTTACATCGAGTGTAAAATAAGTTTTCCTTTGCAATTGCTCGTTCTCCTTGACCCTGGCGGTTAGCACGCGTCGTGCCACCAAACAACCGATTTCCCCTTGAGTAGGAGAGCATTCTTCCTTAGCCGAGTCATCCTCCAAGCAATCACCCTTGATCAATCCAGGCATATCCTCACAATCGTCTTCATCGGACACAATTTTCCCATTGTGAGTAACTAACATGACCCTTTGGTTTGGACATTGGGACTGGATATGTCCAAACTCTTGGCACTTGAAACACTTTATATCTCTACTCCTAGTCTTAGGAGTCTCATGAGGGGTCTTAGAAGTGGACCTGGATGCATCAATAGGCTTGTTAGGGGTAAAATGGGAATTTCGGTTAGGAGCACTACCTTGAATTCGGCTAGAAGAAGTTGGTGTAGCCGAATTTCCAGCTTCGTGGCCAATCCTCCTTGGTTGGTTTCCCCTCCATGAAGTTGAGTTGGAAGTTTGGAAGGTACGGGCCCCTCCCTCAATTTCTTCCCCTTTCGGCCTTGATGGCTAGTTCAAGAAGGTCATGCATGTCCAAGTATATTGGAGCTCCAAGGCTTCTTGAAGGTCAGGGTTGAGACCTCTAAGGAACCTTGCCATTGTAGCCTCACTATCTTCTTGTATGTTTGCCCTCATCATGGCCATCTCGATCTCCTTGTAGTAGTCCTCCACACTCATGTTGCCTTGAGTGAGGGTTTGAAGCTTAGAGTGGAGATCGCTGTTGTAGTAGCTAGGAACAAATCTCTTGCGCATTAGTACCTTGAGTTCTCACCAAGTCCGGACTTGTGGTTCTCCCATTCTCCTTCTATTAGTCCGTACGGTAACTTGGTCCACCAATCTAGTGCGTAGTCGGTGAACTCACGGTGGCAACCTTCACCTTTTGCTCCTCGCTATAGTCATAGCAATCGAGAACCATCTCAATGCGGCCTTCCCACTCCAAGTAAGCCTCAGAGTCACTTTTGCCTTGGAACGGTGGAACTTGAATTTTAAATCCCTTGAGTTCATTCTTAGGCGTGTCCCTTTTAGGCCTCTAGGCTCTTTCCTCATCTTCACTAGCCGAGTACTCCTCATAATTTGCTCCTTTGGTGGCCATGGTTACCTCGGTTGCGAGATCTAGACCGAGACCCTCTTGTGAAGCTCTTTGAGAGCTCATCAAAGCGGGTGTGCATCTCCTCCATTTGTTGCTCACTGATCTGCTTAAGCTCGTTTTTCATAGCAGTGAACATCAATCAGTAGTCAGTGGTCGGATGAGCTTGCTCCATATCTCTCTCTTAGTCCTGCAAAAGGTTAGTGAACAAGAAAATAGAACAAATATAACCTTACTCCACTCCCTTAGTGTTTCACTCACCCTCGTATTTCACTCAAAGCACTCTAATGATCTTACCAAAAATTCCTTACCTATCGGTTTGAGTAGTTGAGGAATGCCGCACAAAGTCCAACAAATTGTCACCAAAAACTTTCCACAAGAGTACTCAAGGAAACAAGACACAAAGGGAATACACAATGAATCAAGAATGCACGGTTTTGGAGGTTTTCTAAGTGGCGGACAGGAATGGAATGTGCGCTAGTGTGAAAAGAATCAAGCGAAACCCTAGCTTCCTAAAATGTAGAGTGTGTCCAAAGTGAAAATAAAAGAGTTATCCAAGTTGTCTACTTAGTTTCCTAATTGATTTTGGAAACAAATTAGTTTTTGGAAACCTTTTAGAAAAACCCTTTCTTTTTTAACAACTTTTAGTAGCATCCAAATTCCTTTCCAATAAGAATTGCAAATCAGATTCGGTTCCAAACTTCCTCACGCAAATCCAGATTTTATTTCCTTCCCAAACCCCTTCACTCAAGTCGGTTGGGGACTCTATTAAACCCCAAGGAAAATCCGACACTCACTCACACTCAAGATCAGATTCGGCCCTCTTGGTTCTTGGCAATGGAACCTCAACCAAGTGCTGCAAACAACCCTCCTCGGGTTCCACAAGATGTTCCTAAGAAATTCACACCAACCCCAAGGAAGCCCTTCACCACCGCAAGAGAGTACAAGAAGATGTACTCTAGGAGGATGAAAGAAACTCCCAAGGAACAAGATGTTCAAGAACTCCAAGAAGTGGTGGATCAAAACTTTTGAAGCCTTCCCTTTGTTTTAATTTTCTGTTTTGAATTGGAAACAAGATGTAAGCAAACTGATTTTGGCAATAAAGATTCGACTTGTCTTTCTTGTTTGTTTTTGCTCTCTTGCTACCCGACTCCTCTTTCTTTCTTTTCTTTCGTTCTGTTTTTTTTTACTTCAAGAAACGACACAATCACTTGGCCGAAAGGATCAAAACCAGAATTTGGTCAGCCTTTAATTTTCCCACAATCAACAGTCAAAACTCCAAGATCTTGCAAGAACTTACCAAGAAATTATCAAGAGCTTCAAGATTGATTTCAAGAAACCCAAGAAACCCTACATCTTGTAGGTTTCCTTCAGATTCACAAACACCAATAAGTTTTACCAAAAATCAGATTTGAAAATTAAGTAAAACAGCTTGGATGACTCACGACAACCTTGGACAGATTGCAATTCGAGTAACCTTAGCACATGGAGTAACCTTAGCCGCCGCAAGAGTTGGTTTTCTTCCTACCCAAGCGACGACCAACTAACCAAAACGGCTTGTGACTCCAACCAGAATTTTGTAAGTTCCAAGTGTACACAAACCACGACAGATTTGACACAAAACAACGAACAAGACTATGGGCAGATTTGATGAGCAACTATCGACCAATAACAAGAACAAGTTGCAGACAGAATTTGATGAACAACTAGCGACTCAATAACAAGAACAAATTGTAGCAACACGTGAATACTACACTGACAGCATGCACGACACAACACACGAATAGAAATTGACGCGACAAGAAACAACAAAAAGTGCGGACAGAATTTTTTTTGAGCAAGGCAGCGGAAAAACACAAAACCCTAGACGACACAACAACGAAAAACACGGATATAACGCCTCTCGAAGCCAACTGATACGCCCCTCGATCAAACTCGTTTCGAGACACGTAGCACGTTTGCCCAAGGATCTAGCGAGATTGTCCAACGCTTCGTTTGCGGAACCCAAAACCAAGACGAGCGACACGACTTGATTGAAGGTGTAGAACGACGACTCCAAACGAGGTGAATACTCAAGTGGATAGGTCGGATGAACAATCAAGGACAATCACGAGATTGCTCAAGGACCCTTGCCAATGCAAGTAATGGAATTTTACTCTCAACAATTGAAGAGAAACAAAGCTGAAATTTTATTGATAAAAGTGTCTAACCCCCTTTTCGTACAACTTGTACCTTTTTATAAGCTAATGACTACAAAACCCCTAGGGCTAGAGAAAGGAAAGGTTCGGCCACCCTTGGACATCAGTGGGCCGAATCCTTGACTCAAACAAGGTATCAACTAGTAGCTACTCTAAACAACGACTTGACGACAAACGACTTGCAACTAAAACCCTAATAGTGTGGGCCGACTTTACTAAGTGTAGTCGTGGTCTCTCCTTGGCTCTTCATGGGCTTGGAGCAATGTGTAGGTGCCTTGGCCCGGCATGTCCAAACCTTCAATGTTCCTATGAATCCCGTGTAGGTCTTGGACACTTCGAACAAGGGCTTGAAGTGGATTCTTTGAAGTGTTTAGCCCGTGCACGTGTAACTGGGGCCCAATGGCACTCGAACTGGATCATCACGTGGGGCTTGAGTCCGTGCACACATCACTAGATCAGCAAGATAAATGACAAATATACCTTGCTTAACAAGACTAAACAACGACTTTAATAACTTCAGAAATTACTAATGAAACTACTCTTCGTTTTGACTCAATAAGCTGGAGCAAAGTGATCAATATGAGTTGGGCAGATTGCAACTCTTTTGGAAGGGTACTGGTTCATCATGTTTGCATCATTCCCCTCCTCTTGAAAGCGATTTGTCCCTAAATCAACAGTGCGCTTGGAGGACAGCCACGTTGGAAATGAATGAAGGGTCACGAGCCAAGTTAAATACCGTTTGGTTAGCTTCATGAGGCTCTCAAACAAGGACATGCGCCAAGGTAGGAAAGAGCTTGTGTAAGGCTTGTGAAAATTCCGAGTTGCAATCCAAAACTCTCTAATTAGCCTTCGAGCATGGATTGTCATATTGTCACCTACACAATAAATCACATAGTTAGTAGTCATAGGTATAAAACGATGCAATAGCTTACCATTCACGTGTACAAGATAAGGATCTTCATAATGATGCTCATTGAGGCTAGAAAAATCCCGAATCTGGTTGTGTAAGGTGGTATATAATTCGACCCTAGTTGTTGCTGATTTGGCACCACTTGCGCATCAAGAGATAGAACAATGAACCAATCGTGTTGCACATCCGTAGATGCATGAACTAGCGAGGTAAGAACAACATTCATCTCTTGGTTGACACACTTGTTTGCATCACCCAACATAAGTGGCAGCAATGAAGTGAAACGCACTTCATATGAATCACATGGATTTTACGCAAGTTGGAGTTGGTAAAATGAGCTCGTGGTGACCAGCTTTTGGACATGTGAATAAGCATGAAAGTTCACCACTTTTCAACTGGGAATAAGCACGAAATCGGGTTGCAAGCCTTTAATCATAGTTGGAAAATTTTGAACAGCTTTACAACCTACAAAAAAAAATAACCTTCAACTTGAAACAAATCAGAAATTGGACAAAGAAATAATGGGACATCATTAGCTAAATGGTAAGAAGGTATAGAACAAGATTTAAATATGAGAACTCCCTTGGACACGTCATTATTCCTTCCATCAACCAATTCAACTAGATGAGTCATTGCTGGCACTTTACACTTCTCATCAAAATCTACATAAGAATGACAAGAGTTAGGACTAGTAACATGTTCAAAATAAGACAAAAATGACGATGAACCATAGGTAAGGGAACAAGAAGTAAAATCTGGAATTCCCCTTTTAAGATGAGCTCGAATCAATCCTCCAATGGTGTGGATAGGTTTGAATTGATATTGTTCCATGAATTGATACCAAAGAGATTTAGCTCCTAGAAGACAAACTCCATGAAAACTCGCAAAGTGTCCAAATGACTTCGGAATGGAACAGGCCATGACCAACCCTACTTGACTTTGTTTAATCTGCACAAAAGAAGAAACACTAAACAAGGCAAAGTTAAGATTGTTAGGAAAATTATAAACACTCGCCTTCCCACGCGCATTCAACTCACTTGATGCTTCACTCATCTCATCAAATTTGTTGACCTCTTTTTTTAGCTCACTTTCCCTCAACTTTTACCTCATGCTTCTCGCTAACAACTTCATCTTCCCACTTTGTAGCTTCTATTACAATTTCCTCAAACTCGATCCTTTCAACTTGCCTTTTCTTTTGTTTTTCTTGAAGCAATCGTTGGTAAGTATCCCATATACTACCACATATTTCATCCATGGATGGTGTATTGGCATGCTTAGAATTGGAAGAAATTAATGTAGTAGGCTCCTTTTCCCTTTTGAGTGGTCTTTTCTCCTTTAAATCACCATGTGTTGACCTAATGTAAGGACTCTTAAGCTTCACAGGCTTGGTTAAGGATCCTCCAAGCAATATCTTGGTAGTCTTACGCACATTGAAAGAAAGATGACTTGATCTGAATATGCACGTCACAATCGAAAAAGGTGACTTTTGAACCTGGGAGATTGGGTCTGGCTATACTTACGAAAAGAAAGATTTCCCAAGCAACGCCAAAGCAAGTTGTCCCCAAGGGGTGATGGACATTTTCGAGTGCTTCAACGCATCAATGACAATGCCTATAAGTTGGAGCTACCTGGAGAGTACAACATGAGCGCGACTTTCAATGTTGCGGACTTGAGCCAATTTCTTGACGAGGAGGATCCTGATTTGAGGACAAATTCTTCTCAAATGGAGGGGACTGATGTGTGCACGGACCTTAGCCCAAGTAATGATCCAGTTCGAGTTCCATTGGGCCCGGTTACACGAGCACGGGTCAAGCGCTTCAAGGAGTCTCTTCAAGCCCTTCTGCGTAACGTTCAAGACCAACAGGGAGTCCATAGGAACATTGAAAGTTTGGAAGGTGATAATCAAATTGTATACACTTTGATTCAAGCCCACGAGGAGCTAAGTGATGGTTGTTAGTGGCTTCAGCCCATTAGCTAGTTCCTTCCATTTGTCTTAACTAAAGGCTCGGCCTACCTATCCATAAGGATGGCCGAACCCTGTTAGCCTATAAGAAAGCTCACTTTGTACGGAATAAGGATTAGACGTTTTATCAATAAAGTTGATTATTTTCGATTCTCTTTTGGTGTGAGAAACTGGATCCTCTACTTGCTTTTGGCAAGGGTTCTTGAGCAATCTCGTGCTTGTCCTTGATTGTTCATCCGACCTATCCACTTGAGTATTCACCTCGATTGGAGTCGTCGTTCTACCCTCTTCAACCAATTCGTGTCGTTCGTTTTGGTTTAAGGTCTCGCAATCCAAGCGTTGGACAACCTTGCTAGATCCTTGGCAAATGTGCTACGTGTCTCGAAACGTGTTGATCGAGGAGCGTATCAGTTGGCTTCAGAGTTTAGGTGGAGGTATCTTCCGTTATATTCGTTATTTTTGTCTTTGTTTTTCGTCTACAAATTCCTTGTTCCGCTGCCTTGTTCAAAAAAATATATACTCAAATCTGTCCGCATCGTGTTTGTTGTGTTGAGTCGTTCGTTGCTTGCAAATCTGTCCACACGTTGTGTCCGTTGTCGCGTCTTGAAAATCCTACCGTAGTGTTATTTGTTTGTTCTGCAATCTGTCCGAAATCTTCCTTGATAAGTGGTTTGTCCGAAGTTAGTTTCCTAGTGGTCAAATTCTGTCCATTTTGCGTGCGCTTGTAGTGCTTTCAATTCTAGCCGAAGTTGTTCCACAAGTCTGTCCGTGGTTGGTGCGCACTTGGAGGGTACAAATTCTGTTTTGAGTCTTCAAAGTTGTATTGTCGGTTCATCATTGTTTGAGCAGCAAGAAATAAGTTTGGTGGTGACTAGGGTTTCATACGTCGCTAGGGTTTCGTTAGCACAAATCTGTCCAAGTTTGTTTTGAGTCATCTAAGTTGTTTTACTTGATCTTCAAAACTGATTTTTTGGTAAAACTTGTTGGTGTTTGTGAATTTTGAAGGGAACCTACAAGAATCTAGGATTTCTTGAGTTTCTTGATTACAATCTTGAAGTTCTTGCTAATTGTCTTGGAAGTTCTTGAGGGATCTTGGTCGTTGCTTGTGTGTGTTAGCCGAAACCAAATATGGAAATTTAATTCCATTCGGCCAAGGGCTCTTGTTGTTCGTTTGAGTTAAAAAAAATAGAAACGAAAAGG
This sequence comes from Coffea humblotiana, assembly GCA_023065735.1. NCBI lineage: Eukaryota > Viridiplantae > Streptophyta > Magnoliopsida > Gentianales > Rubiaceae > Coffea > Coffea humblotiana. The sequence continues at coordinate 11,720,490 of CM041208.1, read as the reverse complement.
AAAGAAAGAGAGAAACTCGGGTGGCAAGAAAAACAAGAAGGGAATCGCACTTTTATTGCCCAAATCAGTTTGAATACATCTTGTTCCTACCCAAAAAAACAGCAAAATAAAACAAGGAAAGACTCAAAAGTTTTGATCTACCACTTCTTGAAGTTCTTGAACATCTTGTTTCTTGGGTACTTGTTTCATCCTCTTAGAGAACATCTTCTTGTACTCTCTTTGCGGTGGTGAAGGGTTTCCTTGGTTTTGGAGTGAATTTCTTGGGAGCATCTTGAGTAACCCATTGGGGGGGGAGCTCGAGTAGGGTTGCTTGCACCATCTTGTTGATTCTCCATTGTTTTGACAAAGAACTGAAACTGATTTGTTCTTGACCCAGAAATTCTGATTTGGTATTGTGTTTTGCAAGAAGAGTGTGCGTGGTGGAACTTAAATAGAGTCCTCTCCAAACCGACTTGTATGATTGTGCAAATCTGGAATTGCGCACGAAGGAAGAAGGACCGAATCTGATTTGCACTTCCTATTGGGAAAAGATTTTTGGAAGTTTCTAAAAGTTATTTCCAAGAGGAAAGGGTTTTCTAAAAGGTTTCCAAAACTAACTTGTTTCCAAAATCAATTACGAAACTAAGTAGACAGCTTGGGAAAACTCTTCTACTCCCACTTGGACACATTCCAACATGTTAGGAACTAGGGTTTTCGTTGGATTCTTTCACACTTAGCGCTCTTTCCTATTTCTGTCCGCGACCCTTGAGCCCTAAATTCGCGCCTTCTTGTTCTATTTTTGCATTCCATTTGTGTCTTAATTTTTGATTACTTTTCTGGAAAAGTTTGGTGACAATTGTTGGATCTTTGCGGCATTTCTCACCTACCCAATCTGACAAGTAAAGGAATTTGGTAAGATCAATAGAGTGTTTGAGTGAAACACTAAGGGAGTGAAGTGAGGTTATATTTGTATTATTTTCTTGTTCACTAACCTTTGGCAGGACCAAAACGAGACATGGAGCAAGATCACCCAACCAATGACTACTCACTGATGTTCACCGCCATAAAAATGAGCTCAGACGAATTAGTGAGCAACAAATGGAGGAATTGCACACTCGTTTTGATAAGCTAACCAAGAGTCTCACGAGGGACTCTCGCTCCGGATCTCACAACCGAAGTAACCATGGCACCAAAGGGGCACATAGTGAAGATTATTCGGCTAGTGACGAGGAGGAAAGGGCCGAGAGGCGAAGGAGGGATACACCCAAGAATGAGATCAAGGGACTTAAGGTCCAAGTCCCTACATTCCAAGGCAAAAGCGACCCTGAGGCTTACTTGGAATGGGAAGGCTGCATCGAGATGGTCTTCGACTGCTATGACTATAGCGAGGAACAAAAGGTTAAGGTTGCCACTGTTGACTTCACCGACTACGCACTAGTTTGGTGGGACCAAGTAAGGACTAACCGAAGGAGAATGGGAGAACCACGAGTCCGGACTTGGCGGGAACTCAAGGCATTGATGCGCAAGAGATTTGTTCCTAACTATTACAACCGCGATCTCCACTCTAAACTACAAACCCTCACTCAAGGCAACATGAGTGTGGAGGACTACTACAAGGAGATCGAGATGGCCATGATGAGGGCAAACATTCAAGAAGATAGTGAGGCTACAATGGCAAGGTTCCTTAGAGGTCTCAACCCTGACCTTCAAGAAGCCTTGGAGCTCCAACATTACTTGGACATGCACGATCTTCTTGAACTAGCCATCAAGGCCGAGAGGGGGAAAGAAGTTGAGACGAGGAGGCCGTGCCTTCCAAACTACCAACTCGACTTCATGGAGGGGGAAACCAATCAAGGAGGACTACCCACGATGCTAGAAACTCGGCTACGCCCACTTCTTCTAGCCGAATTCCAGGTAGCACTCCTAATCGAAGTTTCCATTTTACCCCTAACAAAGTTATTGATCCATCGAGGTCCACTTCTAAGGCACCTCATGAGACTCCTAAGACTAGGAGTAGGGATACCAAATGTTTCAAGTGCCAAGGGTTGGGACATATCCAGTCTCAATGTCCAAACCAAAGGGTCATGTTAGTCACTCACAATGGCGAAATCGTGTCCGATGATGACGATTGTGAGAAGATGCTTGGATTGATCAAAGGTGATTGCTTGGAGAATGACTCGGCTGAGGAAGAATGTTCTCCTACTCAAGGAGAAATAGGTTGTTTGGTAGCACGACGAGTGCTGACCGCCCGAGTCAAGGAGGACGAGCAATTGCAAAGGGAGAACTTATTTTACACTCGATGTAAAGTAAGTGATAAGGTGTGCAATCTCATTATTGATGGTGGGAGTTGCACCAATGTGGCAAGCTTACTCCTAGTTGAAAGCTTGGGACTTCATACAACTAAACATCCACACCCATACAGCCTCCAATGGCTAAGTGAAGAAGGAGAGGTACGTGTCTACAAATAGGTACGTGTTCCTTTTTCAATTGGCACCTGCATTGATGAAGTTGTGTGTGATGTAGTCCCCATGCATGCTACACATGTCATCTTAGGAAGACCTTGGCAATTTGATAAACATGTCACATTTGATGGTAGAGCAAATAAGTACACTCTTTTGCACAATGGCAAACGCATGGTCCTAACACCTCTTACACATTCACAAGTCTATGAGGTCCAACTAAAATTGCAAAGGGAGTGTGACTTAGACCGTCAAAAGAGGAAGTAGAGGACGATCGACCCTGGCACTTGCTCCACTTCCACAAGTGAGCAATCGACCAAGGGTCAAGTGAACACACCTAGTATACCCCATGATCATGCACTGACTAAACCAAAACACTAGGAAGCAAAACATGATAATCAAGGCTAAGGATGTGCGAAAACTTGTAAATGCTGACCAGCCTGTATTACTCATGATTTGTAAACATGTGCTACTAAATGTTGATGAGCTCGATAGGGCATTGCCTTCGAGTGTGGTTGCTCTTTTGTAGGAATTTGAGGATGTATTCCCTGATTGAGGTCCCTGATGGCTTACCACCAATTCGAGGGATCGAGCACCAGATAGACTTGATTCCTGGAGCACCACTACCCAACAAACCTGCTTACCGCATGGGTCCTGAGGAAACAAAGGAGCTTCAAAGGCAAGTTGATGGCCTATTAGGTAAGGGTTGGGTAAAGGAAACTATAAGTCCTTGTGTTGTACCTGTGATACTTGTCCCCAAAAAGGATGGTATTTGGCGCATGTGCACCGACTGTAGAGCTGTTAATGCTATAACTATTAAATATCGTCATCCAATTCCTAGATTAGATGATATGCTTGATAAACTTGATGGTGCTGTGATTTCACCAAATTTGATTTACGAAGTGGCTATCATCAAATTAGGATGAAAGAGGGAGACGAGTGGAAAACAGCTTTCAACAAAACATGGACTTTATGAGTGGTTAGTCATGCCCTTCGGGTTGGACTAATGCCTCTAGTACCTTTATGAGATTGATGAACCATGTTTTGAGACAATTCATTGGAAAATTTGCCATTGTTTACTTTGATGATATTTTGATTTATAGTCGAAACGAGCATGAGCACATGGAGCATTTTGAGATTAGTTCTTGATACATTTCAAAAGGCGCGTCTATACGCTAACCTTAAGAAATGCATTTTTTGTACTAATGAGCTTGTGTTTTTAGGCTATGTTGTGAGTTCATAGGGCATCAAAGTCGATGAGTTCAAAATTGAGGCCATCAAGCAATGGCCGACGCCAAAATCCGTCCCTGAGGTGCGAAGTTTCCATGGATTGGTGGGCTTCTATCGGCATTTTGTCAAAGACTTCAACACCATTGCTGCTCCATTGACCGCCGTGACCAAGAAAAATGATAAATTCCATTGGGGAGAAGCCCAAGAACAAGCCTTTCTTACCCTTAAGGACAAACTCACACATGCACCAGTTTTAACATTACCTAACTTTAACAAGACTTTTGAAATTGAATGTGATGCTTCTGATGTAGGTATTGGAGTTGTTCTCATGCAAGATAAGAAACCGTGTGCATACTTTAGTGAGAAGTTGGGAGGTGCTGCCTTGAACTACCCCACTTATGACAAGGAGTTGTATGCACTGGTGAGAGCTTTGGAGACCTGGCAACACTACCTCCGTCCAAGGGAATTCGAGATACACACTGATCACGAGTCCTTGAAGTTTCGCAAGGGGCAACCAAAATTGAGCAAGAGACATGCCAAATGGGTAAGCTTCATCGACATCTTCTCTTATGTCATCAAGTACAAAACTGGCAAAACGAATGTAGTAGCTGACGCACTATCTCGTAGGCATTCGTTGCTTGTTTTCCTCGATGCTAAGTTACTGGGGTTTGAGATGATTAAGGAACTTTATGCACATGATCTTAATTTTGGTGAAATATATGCTTCCTGTGTTAAGAGTCCGCATGGAAAGTACTTTTTGCATAATGGATTTCTATTCTATGTGGATAAATTATGTGTGCCTAATTCGTCTAATCGTTATCTTTTGGTTAGGGAGGCACATAGTGGTGGTCTCATGGGTCATTTTGGCATTGTTAAGACCTTAGCAATATTGCAAGAACACTTTTACTGGCCTCATATGCATAGGGATGTTGAACGCATGGTTGGTAGATGTGCACTTGCCACAAGGTCAAGTCTAAAACAAACCCAAATAGCTTGTATACCCCATTACCCATTCCACATTATCCTTGGGTAGACTTGTCTATGGACTTTGTATTGGGACTACCTAGGTCACCAAGAGGTAATGACTCCATCTATGTGGTCGTTGATAGATTCTCTAAGATGGCTCATTTCATCCCTTGTCACAAAACTGATGATGTATCTCATATTGCTAACTTGTTCTTTAAGGAAGTTGTTCGTTTACATGGTATGCCTCAAACCATTATTAGTGATAGAGATGTGAAGTTTTTGAGCTATTTTTGGAAGACTCTGTGGTCCAAGCTTGGCACTAGATTGTTGTTTTCGACCACAAGTCATTCCCAAAGCGATGGACAAACTGAAGTTGTCAATCGCACACTTGGTACTTTACTCCGGGCTTTGATTAAAAAGAATCTTAAATCTTGGGAAGAGTGTTTGCCACATGTTGAATTTGCTTATAATAGAACTGTTCATAGTGCGACACACTACTCACCATTTGAGATTGTGTATGGTTTTAACCCCCTGACCCAAGTCAAAGTCCCTTGACTTGGCATCCTTACCTTTCTCTGAGCACACTAGCTTAGATGGGAAAAAGAAATCTGATCTTATGCGCAGGTTACATGAAGCTGTTCGAGCCAATATTGAGAAGCGTACGCAGCAATACATCCAGCAAGCTAACAAGCACCGTCACAAGATGACTTTTGAACCTGGAGATTGGGTCTGGCTACATTTGCGAAAAGAAAGATTTCCCAAGCAACGCCAAAACAAGTTGTCCCCAAGGGGTGATGGACCTTTTCGAGTGCTTCAACGCATCAATGACAATGCCTATAAGTTGGAGCTACCTGGAGAGTACAACGTGAGCGCGACTTTCAATGTTGCGGACTTGAGCCAATTTCTTGACAAGGAGGATCCTGATTTGAGGACAAAATTCTTCTCAAGTGGAGGGGACTGATGTGTGCACGGACCTTAGCCCAAGTAATGATCCAGTTCGAGTTCCATTGGGCCCGGTTACACGAGCACGGGCCAAGCGCTTCAAGGAGTCTCTTCTAACCCTTGTGCGTAACGTTCAAGACCAACAGGGAGTCCATAGGAAAATTGAAGGTTTGGAAGGTGATAATCAAGTTGTATACACTTTGATTGAAGCCCATGAGGAGCTAAGTGATGGCTGTTAGTGGCTTAAGCCCATTAGCTAGTTCCTTCCATTTGTCTTAACTAAAGGCTCGGCCCACCTATCCATAAGGATGGCCGAACCCTAGCCCTAGGGTTTCATTAGCTTTGTTAGCCTATAAGAAGGCTCACTTTGTACGGATTAAGGGTTAACCGTTTTATCAATAAAGTTTATTATTTTCGATTCTCTCTAGTGTGAGAAACTCGATCCTCTACTTGCTTTTGGCAAGGTTTCTTGAGCAATCTCGTGCTTGTCCTTGATTGTTCATCCGACCTATTGGAGTCGTCATTCTACCCTCTTCAACCAATTCATGTCGTCCGTTTTTGGTTTTAGGTCTCGCAATCCAAGCGTTGGACAACCTCGCTAGATCCTTGGCAAACGTGTTACGTGTCTCGAAACGTGTTGATCGAGGAGCGTATCAGTACCTGTTTGTAGACACGTACTTCACCCTCTTCACTTAGCCATTGAAGCCCTATACGGGTGCGGATGCCTAGTAGTAGAAAGTCCCAAACTCTCTACCATTAGCAAGCTTGCCACGTTGGTGCAACTACCTCCATCCAATGATGAGGCTGCACACCTTGTCACTTATTTTATATCGAGTATAAAACAAGTTCTCCCTTTGTAACTACTCATTCCTCCTTGACTCGGGCGGTTAGCACTCGTCATACCACCAGGCAACCGATTTCCCCTTGAGTAGAAGAGCACTCCTCCTCGCCCAAGTCATTCTCCAAGTAGTCATCCTTGGATAAGGGTGGCATCTCCTCACAATCATCATCATCAGACACGATTTCGCCGTTGTGAGTTACTAGCATAATCCTTTGATTCGGACATTGGAACTGGGATATGTCCAATCCTTAGCATTTAAAGCATTTGATCTCCCTACTCCTAGGCTTAGGAGTTTCTTGAGTGGACTTGGATGCATTAACAAACTTGTTAGGGGGTAGGATTGGAATTTCGGTTACGAAATTACCTGGTGTTCGGCTAGAAGGGCTTGGGTGTAGCCGCATTTCCAGTTTCATGTGCGGTTCTCCTTGGTGGATTTCCCTTCCATGCACTCGAATTGGCGGTTTGGAAGGTTCGGCCTCCCCTCCTCAGTTTCTTCCCCTCTCAGCCTTGATGGCTAGTTCAAGAAGATCGTGCATGTCCAAGTAATGTTGAAACTCTAAGGCTTCTTGAAGGTCGGTGTTTAGACCTCTAAGGAGCCTTGCCATAGTGGCTTCACTATCTTCTTGAATGTTTGCTTGCATCATGGCCATCTCGATCTCCTTGTAGTAGTCCTCCACACTCATATTGCCTTGAGTGAGGGTTTGTAGCTTGGAGTGGAGATCGCAGTTGTAGTAGCTTGGAACAAACCGCTTGCGCATTAGTGCCTTGAGTTCTCGCCAAGTTCGGACTCGTGGTTTGCCATTTCTCCTCCTATTAGTCCTTACTTGATCCCACCAAACTAGTGCATAGTCGGTGAACTCAACAGTGGCAACCTTCACCTTTTGTTCCTCGCTATACTCATAGCAATCGAAGACCATCTCAATGCGGGCCTTCCCATTCCAAGTAAGCCTCAGGGTCACTTTTGCCTTGGAAAGTAGGAACTTGAATTTTAAGTCCCTTGAGCTCGTTCCTAGACGTGTCCTTTTTAGGCCTCTCAGCTCTTTCGTCATCCTCGCTAGCCGAGTAGTCCTCATAATTTGCCCCTTTGGTGCCATGGTTATTTCGGTTGCGAGATCTAGACCGAGAGCCTCTGGTGAAGCTCTTTGAGAGTTCGTCAAAGCGGTTGTACATCTCCTCCATTTGTTGCTCACTAATTCGTTTAAGCTCGTTTTTCATGGCAGTGAACATCAATGAGTAGTCAGTGGTCGGATGAGCTTGCTCCATGTCTCTCGCTTGGTCCTGTAAAAGGTTAGGGAACAAGGAAATAGCACAAATATAACCTTGCTTCACTTCCTTAGTGTTTCACTCACCTTGTATTTTCACTCAAAAAAACACTCGAATAATCTTACCCAAAAAAATTCCTTACCTGTCAGATTGGGTAGTTGAGAAATGCCGCACAAAATCCAACAATCGTCACCAAACTATCCACAAGAGTAACCAAGAAAGCAAGACACGAAATGCGGATGCAAAATGGGACAAGAATGCTCGATTTGGAAACTTCCTAACGCGGACAGCAATGGGAATATGCGCTAGTGTGAAAAAGGAAGCCAACAAAACCCTAGTAGTCCTAAAATGTAGGAGCTTGTCCAAGTGGAATTAAATGAGTTACCCAAGCTGTCTACTTAGTTTTCCTAATTGATTTTGGATACAAGTTAGTTTTTGGAAACCTTTAGAAACCCTTTTCTTCTTGAAACAACCTTTAGAAACTTCCAAATTCTATTCCAATAAGGAGTTACAAATCAGATTTTGTTTCTTTCCAAACTCCTTATGCAAGTCGGTTGGACAGCCACTTATAAGCTCCCTCTCACAATCTGAAGCTCACACACACACAAGATTTAGTGCGGATTATCCTCTCCTTTTGGTGCAAACAGTTTCGGCTCTTCCCAACAATGGAGTTCTCCACAGGTAATGCAAACAACCCTACTCTGGCTCCCTCCCAATGGGTTTACCCAATATGTTCCCAAGAAAGAAACAACAACTCCAAGGAAACCCTTCACCAATGCTAGAGAATACAAGAAGATGTTCACTAGACGAATGAAGCAAGTTTCCAAGAATCAAGATATTCAAGAACTCCAAGAAGTGGTGGATCAAAACTTTTGAATCTTTTCCCCTTTGTTTTATTTTCCTTTCGGCTAGGAACAAGATGTATTGGTGACTGATTTGGTAATAAAAGTTGCGAGCTCTCTTTCTTGTTTTTGTTTTCTTGCCAACCGAATACTCTCTCTTTTCTTTTCTTTTCATTTCTTTTTTTTTTGACTTAAACGAACAACACAAACACTTGGCCGAAGGAGTTAAATTCCAGAATTTGGTTTGGCTAATTCACAACAAGAAACTATCAAGAACTCCAAGATCCTTCAAGAACTTCCAAGTAGGTTATCAAGAATTTCAAGAACTTCAATGTTGTGGTCAAGAAATTCAAGATTCTTGTAGGTTCTCTTTAAGATTCATAAATACCAACAAGTTTTACCAAAATCAAATTTGAAAAGCAAGTAAAACAACTTGGATGGCACACGGTTAACTTGGACAGATTCCTACACGATGACACAACGCAACTAGCGAGGAAAGGAAACCCTAGCCGCCGCTGATGAGCAACCCTAGGGGAAGACCCTCCTAGAACCTCCCAATTTTGTAATATCAAAGTTTGACCTTTTCTCCCAATGGAAATTGAACGCGATTGTTCTTGTGAGAACCCGAAAATTTTCACATTTTTGAGTATTATTTTATTTCTTTGACTACATTTTTTATACTGTCTTTGAAATATTAAATTTTCTATACATTTTACAAGTAAGTACAGTTTTTAAATCATTTTCTTGGCATAAGTTAGTGTACATTAGTTTTGAGTGCATTATTGGATGTGAGACCCGCAAGTGCGATAAAATTTTGTCGATTAGGTGATGAAATATTAAGTGATATTATTCTACATGGTGCTAGGAGATGATTAGAGGTTAGCTAGATAGATGAATCATTGGGGGTGAGAAGATAAGTTTAGAACCTTCAAGGAGCCAAGTGTCATGCCTTCATTGGAAGTTGGACTTTTGACTTAAGATACTAACTTTACTAAAACCAATTTTTTGACCAATTTTTCCTCATTTTTGCACCTCCTTGGCCGAACCTCTTGAGGAAAGAAACAAGGAAGGCTTCTTCAATTTCTAGCTTCCAACCTTGCTCAAATCTTGAGTTTTAGCCAACCAAATTGAAAACTACACCATACAAGTGATCACTAAGGAAGTCTAAAGGCTTGGTGGAGTTGTTTTGGAGGAGGAAAGTCTAAGCTACTATTTTCTTTGAGGTTTTAAGGTAAATTGCTAAGAACATCCTTCTTTGCTTCTAATAGATGGAATTTAGTGGCTTGTGGTGGCCACTTTGGTAGTTTTGTTGCAATATTTCTTGGTTAAGAGTGGTGATATGTGGATTTTCAGTTTTATAGTGAATTTTTCTGCCCATACTTGTAGCTTGATGGTTGGCCATGTTTTATTAGCTTTGATATGGGAAATATCTAGTATTTTGGTGTTAGTTTCATTTGCCTAAAGAAATTTCAGCTTGGGTGCATAATTTCAGTTTTAGGGTTTTCTAATTTTGAGCATGATTTGGGTTTCTAATTAGGGCTTTATTGTGGTTGGTTGTGAAGCTATCAATTGGTGGTATTATAAGGGTGTTTAATAGCCTATGATGTGTTTGTGAAATTGTGGTTGAATGGTATGATTTGGTGGTTGGATTGTAATCAAGGAAAGTGAAGGAATTCAAGGGGAAATGCTGTCCGTTTATTTTCTTGAAACTTGAGTAAGTGAAAATGAGTTTGAAATATGATTTTTGATGCATTGGGTTTATTTTGCTTAGGCATACTTGATTCCACTCTAGTGGTGTTAGATGAACTATTTTACTTGCACTTATACATTTCCATTTTAACCATGATGTTTAGTTACAAATGTCAAGTTTTGAACTTCAAATGTTTACTCATTTGCTTCCCAAAACAGAGAGGAGTGGTGTAGGGTTTCCCGGCCACAAAACCTATTTTTAACGCGCAAGGCTTTAGGGTGAATTCAAGGTATTTGTCTACTTTTTCTATATGATTTTAACCAAGACATTTGTTGCACATTATTTCCTTGCCTATGTATTGGTTTAGAGCCAAACAAAAGTTTTACAAAAAAGAGAAAAAAATACTGTTTTCCATATCCGGCCGTATATCCGGCCAAGTCTTGGCTGGATTGACAGGGGAAGAAGAAAAAATTTTGGTTTGCTCTCTGCCTTGAATCCGGCCGGATTCTAACGTGGCATCTGTTTCAAATTTTTTCGATAAAATTTTCTAAACCCTTTTGAGTTGAGTTTTATGTTTGATTTGGAAAACTCTTAGTTACACATGCCCTTTGCTTTAAATGTACTCTTTTCACTTTTAAAATCATACTTTTACCTTATACTAGTAGGTATTCGGATTTTCTTTGATTTACCAAATATTTTGATGGTTGAACCGTAATATTTTTTCATGGTTGTTCTTAGGGTTTCTTGGTGACTAAGGGTGATATCCAGAGGGATACTTTGGACGTTATTTTGCTTATATAGGTGAGTGTTCTATATACGTTCTGTTTCTAATGACTATGTGAATTATTGTGAATATTTGGATTGTTGCTTTAATAAGTGATTGATGTACGTTATGTTTTCATTGACTAAGTGGCTTGTTGTGATTGTTTGATTAAATGTTAAATGTTTTCCACGATTGCTAAAATGAATTTTATTAGACGAGTGTGTACATTATCGCACTCAACCTAAATGAACGTGAAATTTTCAAGGATTGAATGATTAAATGCTACTTGTGCATGAATGTAAGCCTTTTGGCTGAACTGGGCCCTTGCCCTTCGTTGCCGGTCGACTCGAGCCAGAAGCGGACTCGGTCGGGCGACTAGTGACCCTGGGTGAATGTTTGGTATACTCGAGTATGACCATGAAGTCTGGAGGAGATTGGCCAATGAACTGGCCAGAAAGGGGAGATGAAATGAATGAACGAATGACAAGAAAATGAAGGGATTTTCACTTACAAACATGTTTTTAATGATTGGAGGAATAAGGGAAAATGTTAGGCGAACGAATGAACGAAGGGCTCCTCGTGAGCATGTATTCTTTTAATGAATGTGTTACTATTGCTTTCACACTGTAAATGTTTTCTGGATTACATGTTATTACGTGATTAATGTTCTTGCTTAATTGTTTGATTATGTATATAGAACCTCGCTGGGCTTTTAGCTCATTCCATGCCATTTGTTTTCCTTTCAGGGGTTTACAAGTAAGGGCGAGAGACCTGTATAGAATAGTTTAGTTCTTTTTGAATTGTTTTGTTTTTGCATTTGTTCTCGCTTTAGTGCTTAGTTAGGGTTTGGATGTATTGAGAATTTTAAGTTTTTGAGATATTTGGGACTGTACATCGGGTTGAGTTTCGGATGAATGTAAGTATACGTTTCAAGTTTGGGAATTGTTTTCGCTTTCCTCGAGGTTATATCTTATTTTGTTCGGAGAGAGTGATCGAGTCCTGGCGAGAGTTGGGCAGGCGGTCCGCCGAACCCTTTGGTTCGTCTTAGGGGAAGGTAGGGCTGTCATAGTTCTCATGAACTCAAGACCTCTGACACACGAAGGTAATCAGCAACCTTAAGCAAATAATGATGGATGAAGAGACACCACGATTAGGTAACAAACTAATCGATAAAGTCTGATTTGAATTCTAAGCTATGAACTCAAGAATTCAAGAGTAAGTTCGATTAAGAACTTGAAGGAAAATTCCTCACGATTTCTGGTTGTAATATCCGTCCCTTATTCTGAAAGACAAGAAACCTTATATAGGAGTGTAAAAGACCTAAACTAAGCTGCCAACAAAACCTAATCCGACTTGGAATTTCCCTTGCTAAACTCGGTCCAAACCCAAGTGCAACTAGGAAACCCTAATCAACTTAACACGAACAAATAACGTTGGTGCTTGACTAAATCAAGTTTATGACCAACTAGATAATGATGCAAATGAGCAAGCTGGCCGTGTTGTTCACATAGGCCCATTACACGTGCACAAGTTAAGAGGTTCAAAGAGTCACTTCAAGCCTTAGTTCATGCCGTATAAGCTCAAGAGAAACCAAGTTCAAGCATTGAAGGAATTGACTTGGAGGATCCTTGCAAGACTACCAAGATATTGCTTACAATTGAAGGCACAAGTGATCAAGCCTCAAAGGGAGGATTGGGCCTCGATTAAGTAGCTCTTGTTGAGCTTAGCTTTGGCCATCTGGGCCTTAGGTCCAATAGTACTTTAGTTAGTCATTAAGTTAGTTAATTAGTAGGTTAGCTTTCAGCCAAGAGAGACCCAATGGGCTGGCCGATTTTCCCTTAATGTTTTCCAAGCTTTATTAGGTTTAGTCAAGGCTAAAAATAGCCCTAAAGCTGATGTTACATTTAGTTTTCGATATTATTCAATAGAAATTCCAGAATTTCGTCCATTGAATGTGGCAAATTCCTTTAGCTTGTGAAAGCTAGTTTTGAACATCCTAGAGTTGATCCTAAGTTGTTTATTGACTTATCAATCAAGCAAACACACTTGATTGTGGCGTCCTCTACCGTTGAATCCGTTCTTGAGTGGCCCAAGTTTGGGTTCGACTCCATTGTCTTGCAACGTGTCCTCTAAGATCTTAAGATAGCTTCCGCGCTCACATCATCTGGTATCAGAGCTAGATAGAGGTATCACGTATATCCCTTTTTCTTGTTTTTGAGTCTTGAAATCGTTGAGAGTCACCAAAAAAAAAAATGCGATACTGTTCATCGGGGGAGGTACTGTTCACTGTTCACGTACTGTTCATCCGCGAGTACTGTTCATCCGAACACAAAAATCTGTTTGGGTGTTGTCTTTTTGTGTTTTCTCTAAATTTCGTTCTTGGATCTTGTGTTTGGGTTGTTAGGGTTTTAAAACAAGAAAAACAAAAAAAAATTTTACGACGACTAGGGTTTTTGCTCTTTATTGTTGCATATCAAGTAGGTTTGTTCCTTGTGTTGTAATCTGCCCAGATTATTTTCATCCGATATTTGCTGTTAGTTTGTCTAGATTGTGGTCTAATTCTGGTTGGTTATTGTGGTGCTTGGGGCGTGAAAACAACCCAGCAAAAAGTCACAAAAAAGTGTCGCGTACCTTATTGTTTCCTTGAACCGTTGCTGGAATTTGTTTTCTTTGGTGGCTGCCGAACCTGTTTGCCCTTTGTTCCTTGCATTCTTGTGTTGCTTCTTGCAAAACTTGAATACCAAAACATATTTGGGGTAGTCCCTGAGCTTCTTGACCGAAATCTTGAGGTCTTTGGATCAACCAAAAACTGAATTGGTAATTCTTGTGTCGTTGCTGGAATTTGTTTTGCGGGGGCTGCCGAACCTATTCTGCTTTTGAACCTTGAACTTTTGTGTTGTTTCTTGCAAATCTTGGATACCAAAACATAATTTGGGAAGTTCTTGAGCTTCTTGATTAGAAATCTTGAAGTTCTTGGATCCATCAAATCTGATTTGGTTGTTCTTGATTACAAAACCAAGGCTTTCTTGAAACTGAGAGAACCTTCAATCTTGTTTTGTAAATTTTTGAACTTGGATCTGAATACAAGGAGTTTTTGGGATTGGAATTATGTTGTGAAAGAATCTGATTGAGCAAAAAAAAAGAAAGAAAAAAACGAAGAAGAGAAAAAAAAAGAGGAAAGAAGGGTAGCATCGGCTCTAGTCTCCTTCTTGGAAAACAAGTCCCATTCTTGATTCACTTCTAATCCTAAGGCCATTAGGATTGAAGTCAGCCAAGAAACCAAGAAAACAAATCCAAACCTTCCTAAAACACTTTGAACTTTCCACATCAGCCCCCAAACAGCCTTATATCCTAATTCAGTCCAACCCCAAAGCCAACAGCCACTACCCTTGAAGCCAACATAGCCCGCGATCTTTGGATCGGTTGCGCAGGCCATTGTGACCCAATCTGACCCAATTTTAAGGCCTGACCTATACACCCAAACCAGCACCAAATACCACCAAAACCTTGACCAAAAGGCCAAGGACCAGCAAGCTCCGTAAATTCCAGAATTTTGGTCTTCGGGTAGAGTTTCTAGGATTTTAAAAATTTCAGGCCTTGAAGTCACTTGTCTTGCTTTCTTTTTTGAGTCGTTAGTTGTTGTTAGTCCTAATCTGAGTTTTACGGTCACGTCTAGGTCTTCATTTACCTCCATCCATTGCTACTATCTTGTGTCCACTTATTGACTAGTCAGAACGAACCTTACGGTGATGCCTAGCTTGTTCAACCCGAGCAACTAGCAAGTCAAGGAATTGGTTTGGTGAGACTATTAGAGAGTGATACACTTGAGTGAAACATGAGCGTGAGTGACCTATACATTGTACAAAAAAAAAAAACAATAGAAAAAGAGGTAGTTGTTTATTTGTTTTTGCAGGTTTACCTAAGCATGTCAAGTGGAGTTGGAGAACAAACCGTGGGACTTAAAACTACACATGGAGGCCATGATGGAAGAATTCAAGCAGAGTTTTGGATGAAGCTTTCGAGCCTCTTCATAGATGCCTTGACCCGAATGGTGAATAAGGATGTCAAGAGGGAGGGGTTCTTCCACAATTCCACCCCAACGTCCAACCTACCTCTTCAAAGTCAGTATATTCAAGGAGAGGGAGGAGGAGGTTTCATTTGACAACAAAGCATGCAAATACATTATCCGTAGATGAAGGAGTTAGTAGAGTATGGGGAGACAAATCAACAACTCCTCCAACAAAAACTTGAAAAAGAGCGAGTTGAGTGTGGTGGTGAGAGTGCACTTGAGGTAAAAGTTGAGGAATTGTGAGTTAGAAAAAGAGGTAAAAAATTCTGAGGAGATGAGTGAAGCATCAAGTGAGCTGATTGTGCATGGGGAAGGCGAGTGTTTATAGCTTTCCTAACAAACTTAACTTTGCCTTGTTTAGTGTTTCTGCTTTTGTACAGATTAAGCGAAGTCAAGTTGAAGTTAGTCATGCAATGTTCCATTCCAAAGTCACTTGTACAATTCACTAGCTTCCCATGGAGTTTGTTTGCCTAGGAGATAATCTATTTTGGTATCACTTCATGGAAAACGTCAACCCAATCTGGCCGCACCAATGGAGAATTAATTCGAACTCATCATGAAGGGAGAATTCCATATTTCTATTCTTGTTTGTTGCCTTATGATTCATTCATTCATCTTTACCTTCTTTTGGAGCATCATTTCCATCCTCACACTTGTATTTCCTATGCAGATTTTGAAGGAAAATGTAAAGAGCCATCAATGCAGTCTCAAGTTAAATCGATTGATGGAAGGAGTCATGTGTCAAAGGGAGTTTTACATTTTCACTCTTATTCTACACCTTCTTACCACTTAATTAATGATGGTCCATTGCTTATATATCCAATTTCTTGTTCAAAACAAGCTGAGACTTATTTTGTTTTGTAGGTTGTAAGGCCTGTTTCGAAATTTTCCAGCTTTGATTAAGAGTTGCAACCTTGATTTTCATGCTTTGTGCCAACTGCTTGTTGTGGATCTTCATGCATATTCATACATCCAAAAGCTGGTCACCATGAGTTCATTTTATCAACTCCAACTGGCGCAAATTCATGTGCTCGTATGGAGTGACTTCACTTCATTGCTGCCACTTATGTTGGGTGATGCACACAAATATGTCAATCAAGACCTGAATGTTGTTCTTACGTCACTGGTTCATGCTTCCACGGAAGTGCAACACGATTGGCTCATTGTTCTATCTCCAGATGGGGCAAGTAGTGCCAAATCAGCAACAACTAGGGTCGAATTATACTACCTTGCACAATCAAATTCGAGATTTTTCTAAGCTGAATGAGAGTCATCATGAAGATCCCTATCTAGTGCATATGAAACATAAGTTGTCAAGTAGTATTAACCCTACATATACTAATTGTGTGATTTGTTTTGTAGGTTTGAACTTGACATGCAACGACCAAGGGTTGATGAGAGAGTTTTGGAGTGCTACATGGAATTTTCACAAGCTTTATACAAGATGTTTCTTGTCTTGGAGAATGTCCTTGTTCAAGAGCATCATGAGACTGTCCAAGCGACATGTGACGTGGCTGGTGATCATTCATCTAGCTCCCACATTGCTATCCTATAAGCGCACCAACATGGAGTACCACTTTTCCCCAAGATTTGAGGACAAATCCTTTTCAAGAGGAGGGGAATGATGCGAATGAGCAAGCTGGCCGTGGTGTTCACATAGGCTCGTTACACGTGCACAAGTTAAGAGGTTCAAAGAGTCATTTCAAGCCTTAGTTCATGCCGTATAAGCTCAAGCATTGAAGGAATTGACTTGGAGGATCCTTGCAAGACTACCAAGATATTGCTTACAATTGAAGGCACAAGTGATCAAGCCTCAAAGGAGGATTGGGCCTCGATTAAGTAGCTCTTGTTGAGCTTAGCTTTGGCCATCTGGGCCTTAGGTCCAATAGTACTTTAGTTAGTCATTAAGTTAGTTAATTAGTAGGTTAGCTTTCGGCCAAGAGAGACCCAATAGGCTGGCCGATTTTCCCTTAATGTTTTCCAAGCTTTATTAGGTTTAGTCAAGGCTATAAATAGCCCTAAAGCTGATGTTACATTTAGTTTTCGATATTATTCAATAGAAATTCCAGAATTTCGTCCATTGATTGTGGCAAATTCCTTTAGCTTGTGAAAGCTAGTTTGAACATCCTAGAGTTGATCCTAAGTTGTTTATTGACTTATCAATCAAGCAAACACACTTGATTGTGGTGTCCTCTACCGTTGAATCCGTTCTTGAGTGGTCCAAGTTTGGGTTCGACTCCATTCATCTTGCAACGTGTCCTCTAAGATCCTAAGATAGCTTCCGCGCTCACATCAGATAAGCTACTTTAAGGATTAAAACTAGAGGACAACATGTCCTTTGAGCAATTAACAAACTACTAAACTAGGCAGATTTAAAACAACTACTAACTAAGCTAACAAGTATGAGATGATTCTTTCACTTCAAACGTACAAGTAAACAAGGTAACTTCATGGTCCACCAAATCTTCAAACTTAGCTTGCTCCTTGCTTGTATGGTGAATGATCAAGGCTCGTAAAGCTTCCTTCCCTCTTGGATCTTGATCTTGTCATCGGACCACCAATGTTGACCAAAGGATCCTTGACCCAAGGTTGAAGTTGTTGCGCACCCGTATCCGCATCATTCCCTCTCTCCTCGAAAGGATTCGTCCTCGAATCTTCAAAGTCTGTATCAAAGTGATGCGAATGAGCAAGCTGGCCGTGGTGTTCACATAGGCCCGTTACACGTGCACAAGTTAAGAGGTTCAAAGAGTCACTTCAAGTCTTAGTTCATGCCGTATAAGCTCAAAGAAACCAAGCTCAAGCATTGAAGGAATTGACTTGGAGGATCCTTGCAAGACTACCAAGATATTGCTTACAATTGAAGGCGCAAGTGACCAAGCCTCAAAGAGAGGATGTGGCCTCGATTAAATAGCTCTTCTTGAGCTTAACTTCGGCCATGTGGGCCTTAGGTCCATTAGTACTTTAGTAGTCATTAAGTTAATTAATTAGTAGGTTAGCTTTCGGCCAAGAGAGACCCAATGGGCTGGCCGAATTTCCTTAATATTTTCCAAGTTCTATTAGGGTTAGACAAGGCTATAAATAGCCCCAAGTCATTGTTTACATTCAGTTTTTCGATATTATTCAATAAAAATTCCAGAATTTCGTCCATTAATTGTGGCAAATTCCTTTAGCTTGTGAAAGCTAGTTTGAACATCCTAGAGTTGATCCTAGGTTGTTTATTGACTTATCAATCAAGCAAACACACTTGATTGTGGCGTCCTCTACCGTTGAATCCATCCTTGAGTGGTCCAAATTTGGGTTCGACTCCATTCGTCTTGCAACGTGTCCTCTACGATCCTAAGATTGCTTCCGCGTCACATCATCTGGTAATCAGAGCTAGGTTGAGGTATCACGTATATCCCTTTTTCTTGTTTTTGAGTCTTGACATCGTTGAGAGTCACCCAAAAAAAAAAAAGTACTGTAGCATCGACTGTTCATCGCTACTGTAGCGACACTATTCGCCGCGTACTGTTCATCCGAAGTACTGTAGCGACACTGTTCATCCGAATTTTTTTTTTTTTTTGGCTTTGCATAACTTGTGTTTCTTTCTTATTTTGATGTCTTGTTATATTGTTCTTTGAAGTCTTGTGTTGGTTTAGAGAAAAAAAAATTTTTTTTTTTGCGACGGCTAAGGTTTTTGCTCTTATTGCCGCATATCAAGTAGGTTTGTTCCTTGTGTTGTAATCTGCCCAAATTGTTTTCATCCAATATTTACTGTTAGTTTGTCTAGATTGTGGTCTAATTCTGGTTCGTTATTGTGTGCTTGGGGGCGTGAAAACAACCTAGCAAAAAGTCACAAAAAAAAAGAAGTTTCACATACCTCATTGTTCTTGAGTCGTTTGCTGGAAATTTTTCCTTGAGAGCCTGCCGAACCTGTTTTGCCCTTATTTCTTGAACTTTTGTGTTGTTTCTTGCAAAACTTGAATACCAAAACATATTTGGGGAAGTTCTTGAGCTTCTTGAACGAATTTCTTGAAGTTCTTGAACCACCAAAGGGCTGATTTGGGGAGATTCTTGAAACCAAATTGTGGGGTTCTTTATTTTTGAAACAATCTTCAATCTTGTCTTGGCGAATCTTGAAGCTAGAACCGAATTCAAGGAAATTTTTGGGACTGGAATTACGTGCTTAAAATAATCTGTTGAGCCACAAAAGAAACAAAAGAAAGAAAGAAAAGAAACGAAAAAAGGAAAGAAAAAAAAAGGGGAAGAAAGATATTGGCTCTAGTTTCCTAATTGTGCACCAAGTCCCACCTTGACTCCAACTAATCCTAATTTTGTTGGGATTAATAGCAGCCAAGAACCCATCGGCCAAAGGCCCAAGTTCCCCTCCAACCGACCTAAAACAGCCCACCTTACACCCAATTCCATTTCCAAAATCCAAAAGCCAACCGCTACACCTTGCACGCCAAACCAGCCCGCAATTTTGAATCGGTTGAGCATCACTTTGTGATCCGATTGGACTGCAATTTAAGGGCTGACCTGTACACCAAAACAGCACCCAAAATACCCCAAAACCTGACCAAAAGACCGAGGATCAGCAGCTCGACAAATTCCAGAAATTTTGCCCTTCGGGTAGAGTTTTCTAGGATTTTCAAAATTTCAGCCTTGAAGTCACTTGTCTTGCTTTCTTTTTGAGTCGTTAGTTATTGTTAGTCCTAATCTGAGTTTTAGGTCACGTCTAGGTCTTCATTCACCTCCATCCATTGCTACTATCTTGTGTCACTTATTGACTAGTCAAGAACGAACCTTACGGTGATGTCTAACTTGTTCAACCCGAGCAACTAGCAAGTCAAGGAATTGTTTGGTGAGACTATTAGAGAGTGATACACTTGAGTGAAACACGAGCGTGAGTGACCTATACATTGTACAAAAAAAAAACAACAAAAACAACAAAAAGAGAGGTAGTTGTTTATTTGCAGGTTTACCTAAGCATGTCAAGTGGAGTTGGAGAACAAATCATGGACTTAAAACTATACATGGAGGCCATGATGGAAGAATTCAAGCAGAGTTTGGATGAAGCTTTTGAGCCTCTTCATCGACGCCTTGACCGAATGGTGAATAAGGATGTCAAGAGGAGGGGTTCTACACAATTCCACCCCAACGTCCAACCTACATCTTCAAAGTCAGTATATTCAAGGAGAAGTGAGGAGGTTCATTTGACAACAAAGCATGCAAATACATTATCCGTAGATGAAGGAGTTAGTAGAGTGTGGGAGACATATCAACAACTCCTCCAACAAAAACTTGAAAAAGAGCGAGTTGAGTGTGGTGGTGAGAGTGCACTTGAGGTAAAAGTTGAGGAATGTGAGTTAGGAAAAAGAGGTAAAAAAATTTGAGGAGATGAGTGAAGCATCAAGTGAGCTGATTGTGCATGGGAAGGCGAGTGTTTATAGCTTTCCTAACAAACTTAACTTTGCCTTGTTTAGTGTTTCTGCTTTTGTACAGATTAAGCGAAGTCAAGTGAAGTTAGTCATGCAATGTTCCATTCCAAAGTCACTTGTACAATTCACTAGCTTCCATGGAGTTTGTCTGCTAGGAGATAAATCTATTTGGTATCACTTCATGGAAACAACGTCAATCCAAATCTGGCCGCACCAATGGAGAATTAATTCGAACTCATCATTAAGGGAGAATTCCATATTTCTATTCTTGTTTGTTGCCTATGATTCATTCATCATCTTTACCTTCTTTGAGCATCATTTCCATCCTCACACTTGTATTTTCTATGCAGATTTTGAAGGAAAATGTTAAGAGCCATCAATGCAGTCCTCAAGTTGAATCGATTGATGGAAGGAGTCATGTGTCAAAGGGAGTTTTTGCATTTAACTCTTATTCTACACCTTTCTCACCACTTAATTAATGATGTTCCATTGCTTATATGTCCAATTTCTGGTTCAAAACAAGCTGAGACTTATTTTGTCTTTGTAGGTTGTAAGGCTGTTCGAAATTTTCCAGATTTGATTAAAGAGTCACAACCTGATTTCATGCTTGTGCCAACTGCTTGTTGTGATCTTCCATGCATATTCATACATCCAAAAGCTGGTCACCATGAGTTCATTTTATCAACTCCAACTGGCGCAAATTCATGTGACTCGTATGGAGTGACCTTCACTTCATTGCTGCCACTTATGTTGGGTGATGCATACAAATGTGTCAATCAAGACCTGCATGTTGTTCTTACGTCACTGGTTCATGCTTCCACGGAAGTGCAACACGATTGGCTCATTGTTCTATCTCCAGATGGGCAAGTAGTGCCAAATCAGCAACAACTAGGGTCGAATTATACTACCTTGCACAACCAGATTCGAAATTTTTCTAAGCTGAATGAGAGTCATCATGAAGATCCCTATCTAGTGCATGTGAAACGTAAGTTGTCAAGTAGTATTAGCCCTACATATACTAATTGTGTGATTTGTTTTGTAGGTTTGAACTTGACATGCAACGATCAAGGGTTGATGAGAGAGTTTTGGAGTGCTACATGGAATTTTCACAAGCTTTATACAAGGTGTTTCTTGTCTTGGAGAATGTCCTTGTTCAAGAGCGTCATGAGGTTGTCCAAGCGACATGTGACGTGGCTGGTGCTCATTCATCTAGCTCCCACATTGCTATCCTATAAGCACACCAACATGGAGTACCACTTTTCCCCAAGATTTGAGGACAAATCCTTTTCAAGAGGAGGGGAATGATGCGAATGAGTAAGCTGGCCGTGGTGTTCACATAGGCCCGTTACACGTGCACAAGTTAAGAGGTTCAAAGAGTCACTTCAAGCCTTAGTTCATGCCGTATAAGCTCAAGAGAAACCAAGCTCAAGCATTGAAGGAATTGACTTGGAGGATCCTTGCAAGACTACCAAGATATTGCTTACAATTGAAGGCGCAAGTGACCAAGCCTCAAAGGGAGGATTGGGCCTCGATTAAGTAGCTCTTCTTGAGCTTAACTTCGGCCATGTGGGCCTTAGGTCCATTAGTACTTTAGTTAGTCATTAAGTTAATTAATTAGTAGGTTAGCTTTCGGCCAAGAGAGACCCAATGGGCTGGCCGAATTTCCTTAATATTTTCCAAGTTCTATTAGGGTTAGACAAGGCTATAAATAGTCCCAAGTCATTGTTTACATTCAGTTTTTCGATATTATTCAATAAAAATTCCAGAATTTCGTCCATTAATTGTGGCAAATTCCTTTAGCTTGTGAAATCTAGTTTGAACATCCTAGAGTTGATCCTAGGTTGTTTATTGACTTATCAATCAAGCAAACACACTTGATTGTGGCGTCCTCTACCGTTGAATCCATCCTTGAGTGGTCCAAATTTGGGTTCGACTCCATTCGTCTTGCAACGTGTCCTCTACGATCCTAAGATTGCTTCCGCGTTCACATCATGATAGGTTAGACACATTAAAAGATGCACTTATGCCATACTCACTTGGAAGTTCCAATTTGTAGGCATTGTCATTTATCGTCTCCAGGACACGAAATAAAATCATGAATGGGAGATCCGGATCATATCATTCCCCTCCTCTTGAAAGCGATTTGTCCACAAATCGACGGTGCGCTTAAAGGACAGCAATGTTGGAAATAGATGAGTGACTACAAGCCATGTTGCATGTCGTTTGGTCATCTTCGAGAAGCTCTCAAACAAGGACATGCGCCAAGGTAGGAAAGAGCTTGTGTAAGACATGTGAAAATCCCAGGTGGTAATCCAAAACTCTCTAATTAGCCTTTGGTCATGGATTTTCACATTGGCACCTTGATTGTGCAAATGTGTAAAATCCAGCACTAGTTGACATTGATTTGAATCATCTTGTATGGATAAAATGGGTGCAACTTGTTGCATGGATGAGGCACTAAACAACTCGTGGAGGACAGCCTTGGGATCTTGCGTGACACACAATTTCTCATCTTCCAACATATAAGGTAGCAAACAATTGAATTCCACTTCATGAGGGCTACTCGAACTAGCACAAGTTGAAATTGACAAATTGAGCACTTGGCCACCAGCTTTTGGATGTGTGAATAAGCATGAAAGATCACCACGTTTAGTTGGAATAAGCACGAAATCAGGTTGTAAGTCTTTAAAGCAAAACTGGAAAATTTTGAACAGCTTTACAACCTACAAAAACAAAATAACCTTCAACTTGAAACAAATTAGAAATTGGGTAAAGAAGTAATGGTACATCATCAACTAAATGGTAAGAAGGTATAGAACAAGTTTTAAGTGCGAAAACTCCCTTTGACACTTCATTATTCCTTCCACCAATTGATTCAACTTGAGAAGGCATTGCTAGCCTTTTACACTTTCCTTCAAAATTGGCATAAGAAATACAAGTGTTAGGATGGAAATTATACTCAAAAGAAGGTAAAGATGATGAATGAACCATAGGTAGCAAATGAGAGTCAAAATTTGGAAATTCTCGCTTCATGGTGGGTTTGAATTGATTCCCCTTTGGTATGGACAGATTTGAATTGAAATTGTTCCATGAGGTGATCCCAAATAGATTTAATTCCTAAAAGACAAACTCCATGAAATCTAGTGAATTGTACAAGTAACTTTGGAATGGAGCATGGCATGACTAATTTCACTTGACTTTGCTTAATCTGCACAAACGAAGAAACACTAAACAAAGCAAAGGTAAGTTCGTTAGGAAAACAATAAGCCCTCACATTTTTGCTCAAAATCGTCTCACTTTCTCTTTTTTCTTCCTTTTTACCACTTATCTCATCAGATTTTTTCCATCACTTTATCTAGCTTAACGCGCGCGATTGTTTTCTTATTATCAACCTCCTCAACAAATGGTTCAATAGGATGAGAAACTCCTTTGTTGGGAATAGGATCAGCTATCTCCTTCTTAGAAAACTCACTTTGATAGCATCCATTTGACTCCATTTGTTTTTGGTGTAGAAGACGTTGATATGTCTCCCAAAATGATTCCTCATGAGGTGGTTCAACTCTAGGTTTAGGCCTAGAAAATGTTGAATGAACCTTCTTATCACCTCTTGTATAAACCGGCTTTAAAGAGGTAGATTGCATGGAACCCCTCCTCTTGAGAGATTCGTTCTCTCGCTTGGGTTTATGTTTGTGTTCCCTCGCTCCCCTTTGGCTTTTCCTTGATCGAAATGAAGTGTTGGAATGATATCCCTCATCATCCGCATCATGATCATCATTCTGAACACTTGAAACCCTATTGTGTGTATCTCCGGTACCTCGCATCTCAATGGCAGCCAACCTGTCGGATAATTGTGTCATCACAAATTCATGTCTCTCCGCTTGTTTTCGAAGAGCATGGAGCACCAGTTTGAGTGACACGTCGGTCCTCAGACGGCTCGGGTATGTTCCCCTCTTGAGACATATTGTCAAACCTGCAAAAACAAGTGTATCCTAGTCTATTTGTAAAGCACTCCGTGTATCACTCAAGGAAAACACACTCACTCTCAATTTCCCTTCTCGAAGTTCTTAAAACAACTCAAACTCTCAAAAATTCCAGAATTACCCTATAAGCAAGTAATAAGACACAAAGCCGAATTTTGCAAATCCTAGAAAAAACTATACCCGAAACTGGAACTTTATTGAGCTGCTGTTTTGCTGAGTTTCTGGTCAGTATTTTGGAGGGTAAATGGTGCTTTTGGGGTGCTCAAATAATGTAAGAACCAGTCCTCCAATTTCAGTCAAATCGGTTCGCAAAAACTAGCTCAACCGATTTTAGAAACTCAAGAATTCAAAGGCGGTTTGGCTAAGGTGTTTGTGGCAGTTTAGGTTTGGTTTTGGAAACTGATTTGGGTGTGTTTGGGGCTGGTTAGGTCGTTTGGGGTCGTTGGAATTCAATCAAGATTGGAAACTCAAGTTTTGGGAAACCAATCAAGAATTGGAAACTAATCAATATTTGGAAACCAATCAAGATTTGAAAACCCAAGATTTAGGAAACCAATCAAGAATTGGAAACTCAAGATTTGGAAACCTGATTTCCTTTGTGTGAGAGCCGCCGATTCCTTCTCTTCTTCCTTTTTTTTCATTTTTTTTGTTTTTTTTTTGCTTTGGCTCTTCAAGGAACACAAATTCAGGTCACACCAACAAGTTCAAGAAACGGATGAAAGGCTATGCAAATTCCAAGAAAATCCTAATTCTTGATTTATTGTTCAAGAACTTTCAAAACAAGACTTGGTGGTCCAAGAACTTCAAGAATTTTGTTCAAGAAGCTCAAGAACTTCCCCAAATTATGTTGTGGTGTCCAAGGTTTGCAAGAACAACAACCAAAGACTCAAGAAATAGGCAAAACAGAATTTCAGCAATACTCAAAAGAAAATTCTAGCAACTTGGATACTAAAACAATATAAGGTACGTGACTTTTTTTTTTGTTTTTAAACCCTAACAACCCAAACACAAGTATTGTGACAGCCCCACCTTCCCCTAAGGCGTACCCTAAGGGTTAGCGAACTGCCTGCCCAGCTCTCGCTAGAACTGCTAACGGTCACATACACGCAATTATAAACGTTTCGGAAGTATACCAACAAGTAAGGTTAACAACAAGCGCGCAAAATGAAAACGGAAAAAAAACGGAACGTACGTGAACAGTACTTGCCACGTCACAATCCGGCAGGAATTTTTTTTTTCTCTTTTCGCGTTTGACGTCCGAACTCATCCGAACGCGTTCCAAACATAACTAAACTTTAAATAAGCATAAACAAGTACATTTCCACGAAAATGTATCATATATACATGAGAAAATCTATACACATAACCCACTCTAGGGTTTTCCAATTCAAAATGAAATGTTCAAGTCTCACATTAGGGTTTCTAAAGTCGAGGAGCTATACAAAGGTACAAAATGCCTAACTAACTCAACTCGCTTCACAAAACTCATGGTTTCCAAAAAAATGCCCTGTAAGGAAAACAAAAGTACGAGTGTGAGCTTTCGCCCAATGAGGTACTAAAAGTCATGCATTCAAAGCGCACAAAGGTAGCCATGCTCAGTTATACACAACTAACACACATATGAGAAACACCAAACCCATTTCCAAAGTGAAAGGATACGGGTGGCTCTCGGGAGCCAATTTCCTCTTGCAAACTCTTGATCACATTCCATTGACCCTCCGTCAACGCTCAACGGACAAGTACGACCGTAGATCACCACTTTACACCCAGTACCTTCCACCGTACATTCCCCTACCGGGCCCGAACACCTCACATTAATCAGGGGGTAATACTTGAGTATACCACAAAGTCGAGGAGCTAACGCTCCACTCGACACAACAGTAACCTCATGGCTCGTTACCTAATCGACCGGCCCTTACCCGGCTCAACTCGATGAACGGCCATTGAGGCTTGAACTCAGTTATCACAGTAAAATCGTAGGGCTCATGCCCCATACGACATGAAGCCAGGCACAAATCCAATTCCCACATACTTAGTCAAATTCACAAATCTTCAGAAATCAGTTGTACACATAAGAGAACGAGAGCGATAAAGTACACTCTCGCCTCGAGCACAGAAACCACAGTTATCAAAATCAAGGATTCAAGTA
This sequence comes from Coffea humblotiana, assembly GCA_023065735.1. NCBI lineage: Eukaryota > Viridiplantae > Streptophyta > Magnoliopsida > Gentianales > Rubiaceae > Coffea > Coffea humblotiana. The sequence continues at coordinate 11,693,897 of CM041208.1, read as the reverse complement.
CACAACCAATTAAACACAATTCCATGCATAGTACACTCACCACTTAAGTAAGTAAATCACAAGTTTTCGCCCAACGAGTGTCCGGAATCACCAGCTCAACCTACAAGAAACAAGAAACTACAGTTGAGACTCGAACACGAGTCGAATGCCTCTTAAGCGAACTACCAAAGCAAAATGCAAATATAGCTCAAAAATGAAAAATACTTTGATTTTAAGATCAAAAGGTGTAAACAACCCAAAACCTTACATTTTTACTCAATTACAACTTAAACGCACGAAACCCTAATTTTCTCGACACTCGGACAGCATTTTCCCTAAAATTCAGCTTTTCCATCCTACAATCAAACATCAATTTATATCCAAACCAATCCCAATTGCCTCAAACCAATCATAAGTCCACTCAATAACCTTCATTAGGGCCACAATGCCCCTCATTCACAACCAATTGCAAGATTAATAACCAACTATAGAAAAGCCCCAATTTCAAAACCCTAAAACTGAAATTTTTGTTCAAAGCTAAAATTTTCCGCAATTAACCGCAATTCACATACAAGAGCTCCAATTGGCTCAATATTAGACCATCAATCCAAGGCTAACTAACATTTATGATATAAAACAGAAAAATTCCCCAAAAATCATAAATTTACTCAACTTTCAATTAAATCACCAAATCATCCATAAATCTAGCTATTAAGCCACCATAGGCTACTAATTTAGCATTATTAGAACCAAAACTGAAGTTTCCAAGCAACATACCTTAACTCTCAAGAAAGTTTGTAGCTTAAGTGTTTAATCACCAAAATAGCTCCACCAATCACCTCTAACCTCCTTAGCAAGTGGATTTTATGGAGTAATTTGAGATTTAAACGGTTAGTTTGCAAGATTGAGCAAGAAATGGAAGAACAAGTGAAGCTTTTCTCTCTTCTTTTCTCTCTAGAATTCGGCCAAAGGGAAGGAAAAATGAGAAAGAATTTGGTCAAAATTAACCTTTTGGTAAAGGTGGTCAAAAGTTAGGCAAGCTCCATCCAATGCACTCGCGACACGTGGCACCTTTGTAACTTCCATTCTTATCCTTTTACTCACTAGGGTTAATCTATCCAGGTAACCTCTAATCACCTACTAACACTTAGTAATTATATCCCTGTACGCAAATCTTGACCTAATTGGCCGAATTTCTCTCACTTAACGCACTAGCGGGTCCCACGTCCACTATTCACTCCAAAAATCTCGTAATTTGACTTATACTAGAAAAATATTTTTAAAACCCTATTTACTCAAAAAAATGTCCAGAAAATTTTTAGAATAAAGAAAATGTGGAAAACGGGTGCAAATAAATAAATTAAAGCCTAGAAATAAAAAAAATTTACGGGTTCTCACAAGTATAACAGACCCAAGAACGAAATTTGGACAGAAAACACAAAAAGACAAACACCCAAATAGTTTTTTTTGTGTTCGGATAAACAGTACCGCGAATGAACAGTACGTGAACAGTGATAGTGACACAGTGCGGTGAATAGTGATGGTGAACAGTACTTTTTTTTTTTTTGACAAAAGACACAAACTAACAAGATATGAGCAACTTCAATTGAAAGAGAATTAACCTGATGCTCCTGATACCAACTGATGAGCAACCCTAGGGGAAGACCCTCCTAGAACCTCCCAACTTTGTAAAATCAGAGTTCGACCTTTTCTCCCAATGGAAATTGAACGCGATTGTTCTCATGAACTCAAGACCTCTGACACACGAAAGTAATCAGCAACCTTAAGCAAATAATGATAGATGAAGAGACACCACGATTAGGGAACAAACTAATCGATAAAGTTTGATTTGAATCCAAAAACTATGAACTCAAGAATTCAAGAGTAAGTTCAATTAAGAACTTGAAGGAAAATTCCTCACGATTTCTGGTTGTAATATTCGTCCCTTATTCTGAAACACAAGAAGCCTTATATAGGCGTGTAAAATACCTAAACTAAGCTGCCAACAAAACGTAATCCGACTTAGAATTTCCCTTGCTAAACTCGGCCCAAGCCCAAGTGCAACTAGGAAAACCCTAATCAACTTAACACGAACAAATAACGTTGGTGCTTGACTAAAAGCAAGCTTATGACCAACTAGATAAGCTACTTTAAGGATTAAAACTAGAGGACAACATGTTCTTTGTGCGATTAACAAACTACTAAACTAGGTAGATTTTAAAACAACTACTAACTAAGCTAACAAGTATGAGATCATTCTTTCACTTCAAACGTACAAGCGAACAAAGTAACTTCATGGTCCACCAAATCTTCAAACTTAGCTTGCTCCTTGCTTGTATGGTGAATGATTAAGGCTCATAAAGCTTCCTTCACCCTCGTGGATCTTGATCTTGTCATCGGACCACCAATGTTGACCAAAGGATCCTTGACCCAAGGTTGAAGTTGTTGCGCACCCGTATCCGCATCAGCCGCAAAGTTCATTTTTTTTCCTTGCTGGTCAAGCCAGGGACAGTTTGCCAGACAAGTGTGAGCAGGAATTGAACACTCACAACGACGCAAACCACGGACAGAATTTTAACACAAAGAAAACTAACTTCGGTAACAATTTACCACGTGAGTTTCGGACAGATTTGATGTCACCAAGAAGAACTAACGACGCACCACACAACAAGGCAAATTGCGGACAGATTTGAGACACAACAACGACTCAACAACACAAGCAAGTTCGGACAGAAATTCGCGACTGATTTGTAAAGCAACAAAGAAACAAACGTTGGACAGATTTGACACGACACGTGAATGAACTACGGATAGAAATTGAACACTTACGGTCAGATTTCAACGATGCAACAATGTAGCACAACTTTGGACAGATTTGAATAATGGACTAAGCAACAAGGCCAGTGGACACAAACCCTAGACGACACAAAGACACGGATATAACGAATTGTTACCTCTACCTAGCTCTGAAACCAACTGATACGCTCCTCGGTCAACACGTTCCGAGACACGTAGCACGTTTGCCCACGGATCTAGCGAGATTTCCAACCGTTTGGATTTGCGATTCCTAGAATCAAGACGGACGACACGACTTGACTCAAGGCGGTAGAATGGCGACTCCAATTGAGGTGGTTACTCAAGTAGATAGGCCGGATGAACAATCAAGGACAATCGCGAGATTGCTCAAGAACCCTTGCCAAGCAAGTAATGGAATTGTAACTCTCGAATGTAAGAGAAAAACAATGCTGAATTTCTATTATCAAGTGTGTAACCCCTTGCTCGTACAAGATGAATCCTTTTATAGGCTAGCAACTAACCTAAATTCGATTGGAGCATGGGAGTTCGGCCTACTAAGCCTACCTAAACTAAACAAGAGGGTTCGGCCATGCTTAGGGCTAGGTGGGCCGAACCTTTAATTGGAAAACCGAAAAAGAACTAGCTAATGGACTAAAGCCAAACTAACAACCATCACTTAGCTCCTCATGGGCTTGGATCAATGTGTAGACATCTCGATGATCAACTTCTAAGCCTTCAATGTTCCTATGGACCCCTTGTTGGTCTTGAACATTTCGAACAAGGGCTTGAAGAGACTCTTTGAAAACGCTTGGCCCGTGCACGTGTAACGGGGCCCAATGGTACTCGCACTTGGTCTTCACCATCTCCATTCGTGCACACATCAACTCACCTGTCAAGAAATGCAGTGTTCAAACGTCAAGTTCTGTGGTTACGTTCACCTCCATTTCCCAATTCTAGGGCAACGAGTGAAATCGTTAACAATCTAGGTTCATTTTCAACTCAAATGTAGGTTCAATAGGTGACCAAGTGAGTGGTTAAATCGACTCAATTCACCATGCAAGTTAGGCCCAAAATGCAGTAAAAGGTCATAAGAAAACAAGTTTGATAAGTGCAAGAATGTTGAGCAAAAGAAAAATCTCATTTAAGTTCAAAGTAGTCTTCGCGGGTAAAACAGTCGCACCCGCACAGACTCGGAAAAATGGCCATATCTCACTGTAGGAAAGTCAGAATCAAGTGCCGTTAGTGGCCTTGGAAACTAGAGTCGAAGGGTTTTCCAACGGTTTAAAATTCAGACTCTAGTTCCTCTCCTATCAATACCAATGATTCTGGGAAGTTGACTGATTTTTCAGTTCTGATTAGCTTAGAACCCTAACAAAGTCACTCTATTTCTTCTGGCCGACTTCACTTGTTTTGGCTCACATTCATCCAATTCAATCTCCTAGAGTTCATATACAAGGGATCAAGTTATCTAGCACCATTGAAGTTTAAAATGCAACATACAAAATGATTAAAAGAGCCAAAACAGTCCTAGCCAACAAAAAGAACCAAAACAGTCCACTACCTTGCCCAAAAACAACCACTTTACTTGCTTCATTTCCAATTCAACTCACACCAAACTTTAAACCAATGTTTAGCCAAGTTTCTTAGGCTTAATTAAGGTGCAAAGAGCCACAAAAATCAAGGAGAAACCTCCCCTCCAAATCCGGTCAGCCAAGAGAAACAAAACAGTCCACTAGTTCACATGCAACTCCAACTTCCATCCTTTCCTTATAGCTAACTCAAACAACATTTCAAGAGTTATCCTTAACTTTACAAGGATTCAAAACATGTTAATACATCAAGAAAACCATAAACAAAGCTTAAACAATTAATCAAACATATGGCATGCTAACCAACCAACCCTACTACCACTTGTTTAGTTCAAGAAATTTAACCGCAAATAACATCCATAAACTCCTAGTTTGCCATCAAAACCTCAAATACTTAATATAACACAAGAAAGTTAGGATTTAAGGATCATATACCTCTCTTAAGTGAAACTTGAATTACCAAAAAAACACCAAAACCAAAGCTTCAACCTTGAATCACACACTAGAGTTGAAGGTTGTTCACTCAACTAACTCAAGTCCTTCACTTTTGATTTTTGCTTAAGATCAAAGCTAGGGTTTAAAAAGCATGAAAATGGAGTTTTCTCTCTTCCCTTGGAAGCTTCAAGGTGGCCGGCCATATGCGTGGCGCCCCCACTTCTCCCTAAGACGAACCAAAGGGTATTGGCGGGACGCCTGCCCAACTCTCGCCAGGACTTACTACGAGACGAATTCAACTTATGGATAATCAATCGATACTAACAGCCGAAAATATAATGAAAGGGTCGCTTCCTTAAAATATACAAGTCTTACATCACAAGTTACCAAAATTACATCAATATTCCCAAAATATACAACCTCCAAAAGTTGTCTAAACAATTACATTCAAAACCCTAATCAAAAGTCCATCAAGTTGGCTTCTCCATAATTCTTTCCATTTCAGCTCCTGTTAAGGGAAAACAAAGCTAATGGGGTGAGCGAATGCTCGTAAAGCCAAGAAACACACATGCAAACACGTAGTCCAAGTTGCAACAACATTCATACAGTAAGAAAAACTGTAAAAGTTCGAGTAATTCACATCCCAAGTAGGAAAAGTAAGTAGAAACAATTCAAGGATACTGTAGCTTTCAGGAGCTAAATTCCACGTAGTCGAGTCAATATCTTGATCAAATTCCATGTTAACACTCCGTCAACCACATAAGTATCAAATCCGTAGAATCACCACTTTCCTCAATCCCGTCACCGTTACACCCCTTACCGGGCCCACTCATCAAGGTTTTGATATTACTCGAGTATATCATGGCAATACTACGCGAGTATTCCAAGCAAGATCTCTCCAATAGATCAAACTTTATGAATATCTCATGGTTTACTAAGCTCCTCGACCAAGCCCATGCTGGCTCGATTCGCAGAGTTAGCCAACGAGTTTGGGCGTCCCCCGAATACGAATATAAGTCGAGGAGGTTCACTCCACTCGACAACACAACATACACAACGATTACGAGTATAGTAGTCGATGAGATTCACTCCAATCGACTTTAAAACCAAGTTTAATACAAGTTGAGTTCGAGTAATCACATAACGAGTCAAGTAGCAAGTTGAGCAAAGGAGAGCGAGTGCGGTAAAGTACACACTCGTCTCATCAAATAATATTCACATATTTAAGTAAGGTAAATCAAGTAGACACAACGATTCATGCACTTGACACTCACCAAGTCAAAAGTGAGCAAATAATCAAACAAGCTTTTAGGCGTCCGCTCCGAGATTCTCTTGAAGATCCTCTTCAGCGCCTGAGCAAATAACGAGTAACTTTTACTCACAACCTTGCATTAATCAAGAAAAAGTGTACACGTGTTTAGACTAAGTCAATGTCTTAAAAAAGAATCTTAATCTCTCGAAAATCGAGGTTCAAAAGTGAAGAGTTAAAGTCCCAAAAGAGACTTGCCTCTTCCATGAAATCGAGTTCAAAACGGTCTATCGATATCAAGATAAGGTGACGAGTCCTCAAAAACTCATTTCATAAGAAATCGGAAAATTTCAGCTTTAAGTGACAAATTTGGAAAAATCAAATCTTGAGTTTGGTATGTCCAAAAATGGAAAACTTTATACCGTCAGAAACTAGGTTTGAAGTACTAAAAGTTCCTCAAGACACTTTTCCAAGATTCTAGACGGAAAGCACTAATTTTTCAGTTCAAAGTTTCAGTTCCAGGAAGACAGGTTTGAACCAGTCTTGGTTTTCCAGCAATCTTTGGAAATTCGGCATAATTCACAGAAAGTGAATCAGCCCTTGAAATTTATAACACAATAAGAGTTCCATACAAGGTTTCAAACACGATAAACAGAACTAAATTCAGAGTTTTGAGCGTCAAGATATAGTAGCTTAAAGTCGGCTGACTTTTGTACACTGATAAAAAATTTCCAGATTTGAAGAGCAAACTTTGGGGGCGTTATTTGAGTATTGAAACAGTCTTGAATTTACACCAAATTTGGTACACTTAAATTTCCATATGTGAACTACGTCTCTATCAATTTTTACACAAAAACTCACGTGGGAAGGCAGTTAACAAAACTACCAAAGTTTAGGAAATTCTCAAGGCTAATCTGTCACTCGCCCCTTTCTTTCCTTTAAAAAGTTTGGTACAATGAAAACAGCCCAAATCGATTCATTTTTGAAACCAAGGGTTCAGAAACATTTAATAAGCAATTGACATCAAAATTTTCGAAACAAAACATCCCAAAACAACCCTGACCACTCGGCTAGCAAGAAGGGAAAAACTTTCCAATTTTCCAGCTTTGTTGCACTTTCGAAATCAGACCACATCTCACTCAATAAAAACTCAAATTGGGAATGGTTGGTGGCGTTGGAAACTAAGTTCAAAATTCTACATTTTATTAGAAAGAGTCATTCCCAAAATCAGTTCACAAGTAAAAGAAAACAGAGCCACAAGACGCAGCTTCTCCATTCCTCTCGGATAGACAGTCACAACAGGACAGTCAACTATGCCGGATCACTACGGTTGATTCAAGATGAACTAGCTGGCGATTTTTATACCATTGGAAAGCTAAAAATGTCTAGTTTTGAATGCCACTAACAGCACGCAATTTCAATTTTTGTACAACAAGTTATGTTCGAATAAAGGACTACTGTTCAGCTGCCCTGATCACCATTTCCAGATTTCTTCCATTTTCGAAAACTCTAGTTTTAAGCAACCAAATCAAATGATTTTTGTAAGGCACTCTGTACACCCAATATACACCATATATCCATCAATTTCATAGTCAAATAACCAACAAAATTTGAAATGCAAGCAAGATAACAACAAGACAGTTTTGGCCAGCTCTAACCTCACACCTTTCTCAACTTTCTCTCCATATTTTAACCATAATCCTCTCATACAACATATAAACAACCATAATCAAACAATTACACCTCAGTCAGCTACCTATAATCCACCTCAAGACCGCTAGCCTAGAGATAAATGCGGGAAATGAGATTCCTCAAGTCCTCTAACCTATTTCATGCTTAGGGTTTCAAACCCATGCAAAACCAACTACTAATCTTTGATTAATGGAAGATTTAGAGGAGATGAGGGTTACCTCTTGAACCCTAGATGAAACCAGAAATTTTCACCACAAAACCTCCAAGAAATTCCACAAGATGAAGCCTTTCTCCAAGCTAGAACTAATCTCCAAGTAGTATGTGATTTGGGTGAAGATTTGTGAGGGAAATGGAACAAGTTTTGGAGCAAGATGAAGAGCTTTCTTCCTTCCCTTTTTGAGAGAGAGAGTCGGCCGAAAGAGGTATGAGAGAGGGAAGGGTTTTGTGTGTTGGGAATCTTGTCTTGGAAGCCTGAAGAATTTGAGGCCAAAAGCTTTGTAAAAGTCAACTGCAAATAGTGTTCAAATAGTGTCCCGTACTACCACTTTTCTCTCTTGTTTGTTTCACTGTGCACTAACCCTCCAATGTAATTCCTTTTAACACTGTAATTATTCACTCTTAGTAGTCTAGTATTAATTTCTCAAATCTTCACTTAGCCGTTTCGACGCGAAATACGCAAACTTCCGATTCGCGCGCGATAAAGCGAAATTTACGAGCAATTCATGTAACGATAATATAATTAACCAATACTAGGGTAAATAATTATAAAAATAACTATTTTAAGAAATAAAAAAAATATGAGTCCTCACAATATGGAGGAGAAAATAGAGCCAAGAATGGTTTTAAATTTCCTCTAATTCGTTGGTCAAATAAGTTGGATGGTTGGGGCTTTGCCACATGGCTCAATCTTAGCTATTCTCCCTCTAATCTTTGCCAAATAAGGTTGCTACCCTCCAAATGTTTCCAATGTCTAACCAACACCCCTAAACTATCACATAAAGTCCCAACCACGATAAAAAGGATATTTGGTCATAGTATATATAGTGAAATAAAAATAATACCAAGTCAAGGAAATGTTACAATTCAAATAAAAGGTAGTGCAATGCAATGCAAGGAAATGTTTTAAGTGATTTAATCTTAGGGCAAGGCAAGTAGCTTTTGGAGAATTTATATTTTAAAGCAAGGGTTCTCACAACTTTAGATGATAAGATTTTAGAGTTTGAATTAATTAAGGACTTATATCAAAATGACACTAATTTTGTAGAAATTTGTCTTGTAAGGTACCTCAAAAGAGTAAATTCTTCATTTCTGATAGATTCCTCTACTATGTCGATAAACTGTGTATTTCAACTTGTTCAATTCGTGAATTGCTATTAAGGAAATCATATGGTGGGGGATTGATGGGATATTTAGAGGTATCTAAGACGTATTCTATTTTGCAGGAACACTTCTACTGGCCACCCATGAAACGGGATGGGAGCGATTTGTTGACAAGTGTATCACATGCAGACAAACCAAGTCTAAGGTACATTCGCATGGTCTTTACACTCCCTTTACCTATACCTAAGGAGCCATGAGTAGACCTATCTATGAATTTCATATTGGGGTTACCTAGGTTGAGGAGGGACAATGGTTCCATCTATGTTGTAGTGGATAGATTTTCTAAGATAGTGCATTTCATTACTTGTCGTAAGACTGATAATGCATTCTTATATAACTGACCTGTTTTTTAAGGAGATAGTGAGATTGCACGGTGCTCCTAGGTCTATAGTATCTGATAGGGACGTGAAGTTCCTTAACTATTTTTGAAAGACCTTGCAGTCTAAATTGGGAACTAACCTATTGTTTTTCACAACTAGTTACCCACAAATTGATGGTCAACAAAGGTAGTCAATAGGAACCCTCTCTACTTTGTTGCGCATGGTACCACATAAAATCTTAGGGCGTGGGAAAAGTGTTTACCTCATGTCGAATTTGTATATAATAGAACTGTTCATTCTGCTAGTCAATATTCGCCAGTTGAGGTCGTATATGGTTTTAATCCACTAACGCCTTTGGATTTATTGCCTTTACCGGTTTCTGAGCAAGTTGTTTTAGATGGGAAGAGAAAGGCAGGACTATGTTTGCAAACTCCATGAGAAGGTACGTGCCAATATAGAAAAGCGACCATTACAGTATGCCACGCAGGCCAACAAGGAATGCAAGCATGTGTTGTTCGAACCCAGTGATTGGGTTTGGTTTCATCTCTGAAATGGGCATTTCTCGATCTAGCATCAAAACAAGTTGCTACAGCGTGAAGATGGATCATTCCAAGTATTCGAGCGTGTCAACGATAATGCCTACAAATTCAAGTTACCAGGTGAATACGGAGTTTAGTGTCACCTTCAATGTCTTTGACTTGAGTCTGTTTCTTGCAGGCGAAGAGATAGATTTGGGGGCAAATCCTTCTCAAGAGAAGACGACTAATGGAGCTACGTCCTCTCCGGTTCAAGCTGTGACAGCCCTACCTCCCCCTAGGACGTACCCTAAGGGTTAGCGAACTGCCTGCCCAACTCGCGCCAGGACTACTAAAATGATCACACACACAAACCAAAACGTTCCGGAAGATATTATAACAATTAAGGGTAACCACGACCACGCAAAACGAAAAAATGAAAATGAAACTGAAATGAATAGTGACTGCCACGTCACAAACCGGCCAAGTACAAGTAAACTTTGTATAGTACTAGAAAAGGTACATTCCCAAGAGATTATATCATTTATGCATGAGGAAACATTACACATACACATTATAAGGAGTTTACAAATCAAAAGGGAATATCCAATTGAGGTACATTTAGGGTTTCCAACGGTCGAGGAGCTAAACAAAGGAACAAAAGAATGTCTAACTAGCTCAACTCGCTTCTCAAATTCATGATTTCCAAAAGTGGTTCCTGTAAGGAAAACAAAGATAACGAGAGTGAGCTTTCGCCCAATGAGGTACTAGCAAGTCACACAACCAAGGTTCATGAATGCAACCAAGCTCAATTATACACGGCCATCAAACATAGAAATAAAAGCACCACAATGAGTTCAAAAATAAAAGGATACAGGTGGCTCTCAGGAGCCAGTTTCCCCATTGCAATTCTTGATGTCATCCCGTTGACCCTCCGTCAACGTTCGAAGAAAGGAACATAACCGTAGATCCCACTTTACATCCAGTACCTTCTACCATACATTCCCTTTACCGGGCCTAAACACCTCACAGTAAACCATAGAGGTAATACTCGAGTATACCACAGGGTCGAGGAGATAACACTCCACTCGACAAACAGTAACCTCATGGTTCGTTACCTAATCGACCGGCCCTTACCGGCTCGACTCGATTAATGACCACTGAGGTTTGAGCTCAGATATCACAGTAAAGTCATAGGGCTCAGGCCCCAAACAACATTAAGCCAGGCACAAGTCAAATTCACAGATATTCAGTAATCAGTTATACAACTAAGAGAACGAGAGCGATAAAGTACACTCTCGTCTCACGCACGAATTTCACAGTCATTCCATCCAATGATTCAAGTATAACAACCATTTAAGCATAAAATCATGCAAAAGTACACTCACCACTTCAAACAAGCAAATTCACAAGTTTCCGTCCGACGGATGCCTTGGATCACCGACACGCCCTATAATAATCAAGAAAACACATTTGAGACTCGAATACGAGTCGAATACCTCTTAAACGAACTACTAAGGCAAAATCAAGTATAGCTTGGAACAGAAAATACAAAACATTTAAAGCTAAAAGTACAAGCAAGTCCCAAACCTTTCATTTCTACTTAATCTTAACCTAAACTCAAGGAACTCCAATATCCCCAACATTTGGACAGCATTTCCCCTAAAATTTCTGATTTTCCATCCTACAAACAACCATATAATTTCATCCAAAACAACCACAAGTCACCTACAACTTATAGGCTATAAAACACACCTTATTAGGGTTACAATATCCTTCAATTTCAATCAAACAAGAGCCATACAACCATCTATAGTAAAGCCCTAATTGGAAACCCTAAAACTGAAATTTTCCGCAATTAACCACAATTAACACCCAAAAGCTCCATTCTACAACAATTCAAACTATCATTCCAAGGCTAACTATTAATCATCACATAAAACAGAAAAATATCCAATAAAATCAGAAATTTATCTAACTCCACTTTAATTCATGAAATCATCCATAAAACAAACTATATAGCCACCACAAGTTACTAATTTACCATTATTGCAAACAAAGAATAGGTTTCTAAGCAAGGTACCTTATCACCTCAAGAAAGGTAGTGGCTTAGGGTTTTCACCATCAAAATAACTCCATCAATCACTTCAAACTTCCTTAGCAAGTCAATTTTATGGAGAAATTTGAGAGTTAAACGGTTGGATTTCAAGATTTGAGTAAGAAATGGAAGCCAAAAGTTGAAGCTTACTCTTTTCTTTTCTCTTAAGAAGCTCGGCCAAGAAGGAGTGAAATGAAGATGATTTTGGGTCAAAATTGATATTTTAGTAAAGGTAAAGAAAGTTAGGCAAGTCCAACTTCGAATAGAATCGCGACACGTGGCACCTTTTTATGTTTAAGCTTATCTTCTTGTCTCTCCATGGTTAATCCATCTAGGTAATCTCTAATCATCTCCTAACACCTAGTAATTTAATCCCTTTACGAAAAACTTAACCTAATTGACCGAAATTTATCTCACTTAACGCACTAGCGGGTCCCACGTCCACTATTCACTCCCAAAATCAAAATCTCATGAACTAATTTATACTAGAAAAATGATTTAAAAACCATATTTACTCATAAAAATATCTAGAAATTTATAGAATAAAGAAAATATAGAAAACGGGTGCAAAGAAATAGAATAATGCCTAGAAATAAAGAAAATTTACGGGTTCTCACACTCTCTCCCCCTTAAAGAATTTCGTCCTCGAAATTGCTCACCTGGGTTACTAAACAGCTCAGGGTATTTCTTGTGCATCTCTTCCTCCACCTCCCAGGTTGCCTCTTCTACCCTGTGGTTTTTCCACAATATCTTCACCAATGGGATTTGTTTATTTCTCAACTCCTTAATTTTTCGGTCGAGTAACTGCACAGGTTTCTCCTCATAGGTAAGGGCTTCATCTATCTCAATCTCTTCCGGTTGTAAGATGTGGGTTGGATCAGGATAATACTTTTTGAGCATCGAAACATGGAAAACGTCGTGGATCCTGGACAAACTTGACGGTAGTTCGAGTCGGTACGCCACTTTTCCAACTCTTTGGAGAACTTTGAAGGGTCCTACGAAATCTAGGTTGAAGTTTCTTTCCTCTACCTGCCGTGACACTTCGTAATGGTGTAACCTTAAGGAAAACACGGTCTCCAACTTCGAACTCCAAGTCTTTCCTTCGGTTGTCTGCGTAGCTCTTTTGTCGGCTTTGAGCTTGTCTGGAGTCTTTGACGTATCAACTTAATCTTTCTTGTGCATCCTCCATCCATGGAATGATTGTTGGATCTAGAACCTTCTTTTCCCCCACTTCATCCCAATAAACCGGTGAGCGACACTTTCGTCCGTAGAGACTTCATATGGTGCCATTTGAATCGACGAGTGGTAACTATTATTGTAGGCGAACTCCACTAAGGTCATATGTTGGCCCCAACTACCCCCAAAATCTAAGATACAAGTTCGTAACATATTTCAAGGGTTTGAATGGTTCGCTCGGACTGTCCATCCGTCTGGGGGTGATAAGTAGTACTAAGGTTGAGTTTGGTTCCCAAGGTTTCCTGAAATTTCTGCCAAAACCTAGATACAAAACGAGGATCTCTGTCCGAAACTATACTCACTGGAATTCCGTGCAGTCTCACTATTTCGTTCATATATAGTTGAGCCAACTTTTCTAGGGAGTACTTCATGTTCACAGGTAAGAAATGGGCCGATTTAGTTAACCTATCGACGATTACCCAAACGGCATCATGTCCCTTTTGTGTTCTCGGCAATCCGGAGACAAAGTCCATCGTGATGTTTTCCCACTTCCATTCAGGTATCTCAGAGGTTGCAACAAACCGGAGGGTTTTTTATGTTCAGCCTTAACTTGCTGGCAGATGAGCAGGATTGTACATAATGGGCAATTTCCTTCTTCATGTCATTCCACCAATATAACTTCCGTAGGTCCTGATACATCTTATTACTACCCGGATGGATCGTATATTTCGATCGATGAGCTTCCTCCAAAATCTCCCTTTTTAAGGCTTCATCCTTAGGTACCACTATTCGATTCCGATACTCAAAATCCCTTCAGAACTCATAAATGAAATGCAGGTCAATATTCCTCCTTCTCCACCTTTTCCCTCCATTTTTGGACCATCGGATCCTCCTTTTGGGCCTCTTTGACTCGATCCAGTATAACAGAGGTTACCTGAATATTCCCAAAGATTACCTTCTTCGCTCCAAACTAGAGTTCCACTCACTAACTGCTCCTAACATCTCCCATTCTTTAACCATTAACCCAGCTATCGTGAGCCTCCGACTTAAGGCATCAGGCTACTACATTCGCCTTCCCCGGATGGTAGTTAATCGTACAGTCATAATTCCTCTAAGAATTTCATCCACCATCGCTGCCTCATGTTTAGTTCTTTTTTGGGGAAAATAAGTTACTTAAGGCTTTTGTGGTTCAAAATATAATCTCAAAAGTTACCCCGTACAGGTAGTGTCTCCATTTTTTTCAGGTCAAAAGACAACAGCAGCCAGTTCCAAGTCATGGTTGGGTAGTTTTGCTCGTGAGGTTTCAATTTCCTAGAGGCAAAGGAAATCACATTCTTATTCTGCATCAACACGCACCCTAATCCTTCCCTTGAAGCATCAGTATAAACGGAGAAACTATCTTTCCATTAGGCAGGGCTAGAATAGGGGCCATGGTTAACTTTCGTTTCAATTCTTGAAAACTACCTTCACACTTAGTATCCCATAGAAAACGACCATTCTTTTTCGTCAAATTGGTTAGAGGACTGGCAAGTTTTGAAAAATCCTTAATAAATCGCCGATAATATCCAGCCAACCTAGAAAACTACGAACTCAGTGGGAGTTTCTGGTCTTTTCCACTCAGTCACCGCCTCTACCTTCGTCGGGTCTACCATGATACCCTCTTTCGAAATCACATGCCCTAAGAACGAAATTTTCTCCAGCCAAAATTCACACTTACTAAATTTGGCATATAGCTGATGGTCTCTTAGGGTTTGTAAGACTAACTTCAAATGTTGCTCATGCTCCTCTCGGGTTTTAGAATTGACCAGGATGTCATCAATAAACACAACAAACAAATCGGGTCCAGAAGGGTTTGAAAACTCGATGCATTAAATCCATAAAGGCAGCAGGGGCATTTGGTCAAACCAAAGGGGCATAACAGCAAATTCAAAATGCCCATACCTAGAATTGAAGGCAGTTTTTGGGTACATCCTCCTTCCCAATCAACAACAAAGAGGGGACGAGTGGAAAACAGCTTTCAAAACAAAACATGGACTTTATGAGTGGTTAGTCATGCCCTTCGGGTTGACTAAATGCCCTAGCACTTTCATGAGACTGATGAACCATGTTTTGAGACATTTCATTAGCAAATTTGTCATTGTTTACTTTAATGATATCTTGATATATAGTCGAACGAGTATGAGCACATGGAGGCATTTGAGATTAGTTCTTGATACACTTCGACAGGCGCGTCTATACGCTAACCTTAAGAAGTGCATTTTTTGTACTAATGAGATTGTATTTTTAGGCTATGTTGTGAGTTCACAGGTATCAAAGTAGACGAATCCAAGATTAAAGCATCAAGCAATGGCCAACACCAAAATCCGTCTCTGAGGTGCGAAAGCTTCCATGGATTGGTGGGGTTTCTATCGGCGTTTTGTCAAAAACTTCAGCACCATTGCTGCTCCATTGACCGCCGTGACCAAGAAAATGACAAATTCCATTGGGGAGAAACCCAAGAACAAGCCTTACTTGCCTTTAAGGACAAAACTCACACATGCACCTGTGTTAGTATTACCTAACTTTAACAAGACTTTTGAGGATTGAATGTGATGCTTCTGGTGTAGGTATTGGAGCTGTTCTCATACAAACAAGAGACCTTGTGCATTCTTTAGTGAGAAACTGGGAGGTGCTGCCTTGAACTACCCCACGTATGACAAGGAGTTGTACGCATTGGTGAGGGCTTTAGAGACCTGGCAAACACTACATCCGTCCAAGAGAGTTCGTGATACACACTGATCACAAGTCATTGAAGTTTCTCAAGGGGCAACCAAAATTAAGCAAGAGACATGCCAAATGGGTAAGCTTCATCGACATCTTCTCTTATGTCATCAAGTACAAAACCAGCAAATCGAATGTAGTAGCTGATGCACTATCTCGTAGGCATTCGTTGCTTGTTTTCCTCGATGTTAAGTTACTGGGGTTTGAGATGATTAAGGAACTTTATGCACATGCTCTTGATTTTGGTGAAATATATGCTTCCTGTGTTAAGAGTCCGCATGGAAAGTACTTTTTACATGATGGATTTCTATTCTATGTGGACAAGTTATGTGTGCCTAATTCTTCTATTCGTGATCTTTTGGTTAGAGAGGCACATAGTGGTGGCCTCATGGGTCATTTTGGCGTTGTTAAGACCTTAGCAATGTTGCAAGAACACTTTTACTGGCCCCATATGCGTAGGGATGTAGAACGTATGGTTGGTAGATGTGCCACTTGCCACAAGACCAAGTCTAAAACAAATTCATATGGCTTGTATACCCCATTACCCATTCCACATTATCCTTGGGTAGACTTGTCTATGGATTTTATCTTGGGACTACCTAGGTCAGCAAGGGGTAATGACTCCATCTATGTGGTAGTTGATAGATTCTCCAAGACGGCTCATTTCATCCCTTGTCACAAAACTGATGATGCATCTCACATTGCTAACTTGTTCTTTAAGGAAATTGTTCGTTTACATGGTATGTCTCAAAACCATTGTTAGTGATAGAGATGTGAAATTTTTGAGCTATTTCTGAAAGACTTTGTGGTCAAAACTTGGCACTCGATTGTTATTCTCGACCACAAGTCATCCCCAAAGCGATGGACAAACTGAGGTTGTCAATCGCACACTTGGTAGTTTACTCAGGGTTTTGATTAAAAAGTATCTTAAATCTTGGGAAGAGTGTTTGCTACATGTTGAATTTGCTTATAATAGAACTGTTCATAGTGCAACACACTACTCACCATTCGAGATTATTTATGGCTTTAACCCCCTGACCCCCTTGACCTGGCACAATTACCTTCCTCTGAGCATACAAACTTAGATGGGAAAAAGAAACTGAATTTGTGCGCAGGTTACATGAAGCTGTTCGAGCAAAACATCAAGCGGCGTACTCAGCAATACACCCAGCAAGCTAACAAGCATCGTCGTAAGATGATTTTCGAGCCTGGAGATTGGGTTTGGCTACACTTAAGAAAGGAGCGATTTCCTAAGCAACGACAAAGCAAGCTGTCCCCAAGAGGTGATGGACCCTTCCGAGTGCTCCAACGAGTCAATACAATGCCTACAAATTGGAACTACTTGGGGAATACAATGTTAACGCGACCTTCAATATCGCGAATTTGAGCCCGTTCCTTGAGGGTGATGATCCAGATTTCAGGATAAATCTTTCTCAAGTGGAGGGGACTGATGTGTGCACGGACCTTAGTCCACGCAATGATCCAAATGATCCAATTCGAGTGCCGTTGGGGCCCAGTCACACGTGCACGGGCTAAGCAATTCAAGGAGTCACTTAAAAACCCTTGTGCGAAATGTTCAAGACCAACAAGGAGTCCATCGGACGATTGAAGGCTTGAAAAGTAATAATCAAGTTGTCTACACATTACTCCAAACCCATGAAGAGCCAAGTGGGGTCCACGGGTCCCCTGAGTAGAACCGACCAACTGTTGGGCCTTCATAGTCTTGAGTTGTCAAGTCATTGTTTAGATTAGTTACTAGTTGAGTTATGGATTCGGCCCACCTAGTCCAAGGGATGGCCAAACCCCCCTTTCCCTTCTCCCTCTAGCATTTAGGGTTTCTTAGTCGTGAGTCTATATAAAGGGTTACTTTGTACGAGTTGAGGGTTAGACGTTTTATCAATAAAGTTCATTATTTTCGATTCTCTCTAGTGTGAGAAACTCGATCCTCTACTTGCTCTTAGCAAGGGTTCTTGAGCAATCTCGTGCTTGTCCTTGATTGTTCATCTGACCTATCCACTTGAGTATTTACCTCGATTGGAGTCGTCGTTCTACCATCTTCAACCAATTCATGTCGTCCGTTTTGGTTTTAGGTCTCGCAATCCAAGCGTTGGACAACCTCGCTAGATCCTTGGGCAAACGTGCTACGTGTCTCGAAACGTGTTGATCCGAGGGGCGTATCAGGAAGACAAGAGGATGAGATCAAAACCCTAAAGAACCAAGTGTTGTGAAACCATTGGATGTTGGATTTTGACCAAGTCTTCTTAACTTTATGATGTGTGCACGGATTTGAGGCCAAATGATGGACAAGGGGTCCATAGGAACATTGAATGCTTGGAAGTTGCTAATCTGGCCTTCGCTACTTGGGCCGGGCACTAGTAATGTTAGCCACTGGTTTTGTTAGTTTGATTGGTTATCATGGTGTCATGTTTTTATTCGTTAGTCTTATTAATTAGTGGGGTTAAATAAGTCGGCCCAACTCATGTAAGTGTGGACCAAATTACTCTTGCTAGTGTTAGGAAGATGGGCCGCAAATCCTTGTCTCAAATGGATTAGGCTCCTAGGTTTCTAGCCTATAAAAAGGCTCCTTCATGTACGGTTGAGGTTAGACACTTTTATCAAAAAAATTTCAGTTTTGTTTCTCTTCCATTGTTGAGAGTACAATTCCATTACTTGCATTGGCAAGGGTTCTTGAGCAATCTCGCGATTGTCCTTGATTGTTCATCCCGACCTATCCACTTGAGTATTCACCTCGTTTGGAGTCGTCGTTCTACCTCCTTCAATCAAGTCGTGTCGTTCGTCTTGGTTTTGGGTTCCGCAAACCAAACGTGGGACAACCTCGCTAGATCCTTGGGCAAACGTGCTACGTATCTCGAAACGCGTTGATCGAGGGGTGTATCACTTTACTAAAACCACATTTGACCACAAATCGTCTTCATTTTTCACCTCTTGGCCGAAATTCTTGAGAGGAAAAAAATAAAGGAGAGAACTTCATTTTCAACCTCCGTTCCTTGCTTGAATCTTGAGTTCCAACCATAGATTTTGCAAAATACTTCATAAAAGTTGTTCACTAGGGAAGATTAAGGGCTTGAGTGGAGACATTTTTGGAGGAAAAGCACTAAACTTCCATCTTTCTTGAAGGTACATGGTAACTATAGCATTAAACTTTCCTCTACTTCAAATATATGCAAACTAGTGGATTAGGGGTTCAATTTCGGTAGTTTCATGAGAAAGTTTCATGGTTTGAAGTTGTGCTGTGAAAATTTCAATTTTTATGGTAATTTTCTGCCCACATATGATGTTTAAGTGTTGGCCATGGTTTGGTAGCTTTGCTATATGAAATAGCTAGCTTTTATGTGTTCGTTTAACTTGCCTAAAGAAAATTCCAGCTTGTGATTAGGAATTTCAGCTTAGGGTTTCATTTTCTAACTTGAGTAGGTGATGGTTATATGCTTGATTTAGTGAGGTATTGGCTTGGTATGTATATGCTTGAGTTGAGGCTGTTTTGTGGTAAGAATGAAGCCTTGAGTTGGCTGGAAAAAGTAGTAAAAACAAAGAAGGTGCTGCTGAAAATTTTGTCTGCAGGAACCCCAGGGCAGCCTTAGGAAATATGCTATATCTTGTTGTAGAAAAGTCAAAATTGAGTTCTGTTTGCTGCGTTTGAAACTAGAGTCAGGGTACTATCAACCGTGAAAATTTCAGCCTTTTTCTCAATTCCTATGAATATTTATGATTTTTCAAAATTGACTAAAATTGCATACCTGTTCTGTCTTTTACTGGATGAAGTAGCAATTTGGGCTGCAAATTTCTCCATGTTTTAGATTTAATCAGCTTTTGGACAAAACATGAAAGTTATAGGGATTTGAGTTAACTTTCGACCTAAAAAATTTCAGATCAATTGGATCATTGTACCTTATGATTTGGCCAGAGCACACCTGACTACGCAAAAACTCTAATTTTCCTTACCTGTTTTTCATGTGCTTCTGACCGTCCATTTTTTACCCTGAAAATGCGAGAACTGTGTGACGCCCCCACTTCTCCCTAAGGCGAACCAAACGATATACTCGGGATGCCTGCCCAACTCTCCCCAGGACTCGGTACAAATCCCGTTCAAGCTTAATACCACAATCACTAATAAGACACGACGAAGTAAGAAAGAGAAGTCGCTTTCATATATAAATATCCAATCTTACACCACAAGTTTAAAATACATCCACTTTCCCAAAATATACAACTTCCCAAAAGGATGTCTAAACAAATACATTCCAAAAATCCTTGTCAAAAGAGCCATCAAGTAGGCTTTTCCATAATCCCTTCTAGTTCAGCTCCTGTTAAGGAAAACAAATCTAACAGGGTGAGCGGATGCTCGTGAGGCAAAGAAACAATGCAAAACACGTAGTTCAAATAACACTAGCACTTGAACAAGAATGAAAGCTGTAACATTCAAGTAATTCACAATTGACAATAAAACACACTTGTCAAGGATACAGGAGCTCTCAAGAGCTAATTTCCACTTGCTCGATCCAGAACTTCCACGAGTTGACACTCCGTCAATCGGGTAGGTTATAATCCATAGAACTTCACTTACACGTTCCCTATTCACCGTTACTCCCCCTGCACTGGGCCCACACTTCTTTTATATAAGGCGATACTACTCGAGTATGCCAAGCGAGATCTCTCCAACAGATCAAATTTATACACTTTTCCCATGGCTCACCAAGCTTCTCGACCAAACCCATGTCGGCTCGAGTCGCAAGGTCGGCCGATGAGATTTGGGCGTCGGCTGATGAGATTTGGGCGTCCCCCATTATTATCACTAGGAGTCGAGGAGATTCACTCCAACAACATATGCAACCATAGCATAATTCACTATTGTAATACTTCACTTGATTTCACTTAACAATTCACTTCAAGCACTTCACTTCAAGCAATTCAATTCAAGCAATTCAATTACACTTCACTTAAACGAGAACGATTGCGATAAAGTACACACTCGACTCGGCATATTCAAATACTCAATCAATAATAACAATTAAACACGTAACAAATTTTCACACACTTGACACTCACCAAGTCAAGATAAGAGTGAGTGAACGAGCAAGTAAGTCGTTAGGCGTCCGCTTCGAGATTCTCTTGCAGATCTCCTTGAGCGCCTGGACAATTAACAAGTATTCTCACTCACAACCATGTATTTATCGATAGGGAAAGTACACTCATTTAGATTAGCCAATACCTCAAACAAAGAACCTTAACCACTCAAAATAAAGGTTCAAAAGTGAGGATTTATTAACACAAAATAAACTGCTTTCCTCAATGAAATCGAGTTTAAAACGATCAATCATTATCAAAAGGTAAGAGAAAAGTTTCCAAAACTCATTTCCCATCGAGTCGGAAAATTTCAGTTTTGCACGCCAAAATTAGAAAAATCAAAACTTGCACTCAGTAGGTCCAAAATTGGAAAAGTTTTTACCGTTAGAATCTTGGTTCAAAGTACTAAAAGTTCCCAGAAGACAGTTTTCCAAGATTCTAAACAGAAGACATTCAAATTTCAGCTCAAAGTGGCTGATATAAGCACACAAGACAGTTTCGATCATGTTTTTCGGCAAACTTTGGAAATTCGGAAAAATTCACAGAAAGTGAACTAGTGTTTTGAAATTCGTATACGAAATTTCAAACACAACAAGCGGAACTAAATTCAGAGTTTTGAGTACCAAAATATAGCAGCTCAAAGTTGGCCAAAATTGAAGACTGTTCGGTCAATTTTCTAGATTTGAAGAACAACTTTGGCACATCATTTGTATATCGAAATGGTCTTTAGAATGACACCAAACTTGGTACAATTAAACTCCCATATGAGGGCTATTCCTCTATCAAATTTCATGTAAAAAAATCATACGGGAAGGTAGTTAACAAAGCTACCAAAGTTCAAGAAATTTCCAAAACAAATCTGTCTTCTTGTTTTCTTTCCCATTTCAAACACTTTACACCATGAAATCAGTCCCGTTTTGGTTCATTTGTGAAACCAAGGTCCAAGAAACATTTCATAAGCAATTGATAGTTGGTTGATATCAAAATTTCAAAATAAAACATCTCACAACCAACTAAACCAGTCGTCCAGCAAAAAGAAGGGTTTTCCAGATTTGTCGCAATTTGGAAATTGAACCATATCTCACTCAATAAAACTTGGAATTGAGAATGGTCAATACAGTTTGAAACTATAATCATAAGGCTACATTTCATCAGAACAAATTGTTTTCAAAATCAATTCATAAGTGAGAGAAAATAGAGCCACAAAATTCAGCCTTTACCTTTCTCTCGGATAGGCCATCAGAACAGGGCAGCAACTTTTCTGACTCACTACGGCTCACTCATTTTGAACTAGAAAGTGATTTTTATACTGTTGGAAAGCTACAAAATGTCTAGTTTCAAATGCCACAAACGGCACTTAATTTTGACATCTGTACAAAGAGATATGTTCATTCAAAGAGACACTATTCAAGCTGTCCGAACACAGTTTCCAAGTTTCTTCACATTTCGAAATTTCAAGTTTTACTCAACCAATTCAAATGATTTTTGGTAGAAACTTTCTACACACCATATATAACATATATATATCAGTTTCACAGTCATTTCAGCATCAAAAATTTGAAGTAAAGGCACGGCAATAACAGGACAGATTTCGGCCAGCATTCCTACACAATTTCCTTCGATCTTTCCTTCAATTTCTAACCTTAACACTCATCACCAACACACTAACACACATTAAAACATCATGGCAGTCCTATATAACCAATGTGGGAGTTCAGCCCACTTCAAACCAATTCCAATCCAAATAACAACAACAACAAGGAAGCTACAAGCTTCATAGCCAAGAATAAAACTCTTTAGAACCAAAGAAATAAAAGATTGGATGAGTTGAGGTGTATACCTCTTGAACTCTTGAAGAACCAGAAATTTTGATCACAAAAGCTCCAAGAAAACCGCCAAGATTAAGCCTTTCACCAAGTTAGAGTTGCTCTCCAATTGATATGTGAGTTGTGTAGAAAATTTGAGGTGAAATGGAAGCAAAAATGGTAGTGAAATGGAAAGAGCTCTTCTTCTTCTTCCTTGGAGTGTTTTGACCGGCTATGGAAGGTGAAGAGAGAGAGTGTGGCTGATAAATGAAGCTTCCTTTGGAAGCTTAAGGGTTTTGTACAAAAGTCAATCATGAATAGTGTTCACGCGTGCGCGTTTCGTATCCGTTTTCTCTCGGATTTATTTCACTTGTGCATTAAACCTCTAATATACTTCCTTTAACACTATAATTATTTCACTCTTAGTAGTATAGTATTAATTTCTTAAATCTCCATTGGGTCGATTTGACGCAAAAAACGCGAACTTCCGATTCGCGCGCTATAAAGCGAAACTTAAAAGAAATTCTTGTAACGATAATATAAGTAACTAATACTAGGGTAAATGATGTGTGCACGGACTCAAGCCCACGTGATGATCCAGTTCGAGTTCCATTGGGCCAAGTTACACGTGCACAGGCTAAACGCTTCAAAAAGTCACTTCTAAACGCTTCAAAAAGTCACTTCAAGCCCTTGTTCGAAGTGTCCAAGACCAACATGGGATTCATAGGAACATTGAAGGTTGGACATGGCGGGTCAAGGCACCTACACATTGCTCCAAACCCATGAAAAGCCAAGTGGGGGCCACGATTCCACTTAGTAAGTCGGCCACAATGTTAGGCCTTTAGTTGCGAGTCGTTTATCGTCAAGTCATTGTTTAGAGTAGCTACTAGTGTGTGACCTTGTTTGAGTCAAGGATACGGCCCATTGAAGTCCAAGGGTGGCCGAACCTTTTCCCCTTCTTTAGCCCTAGGTTTTCGTTAGTCCTTAGCTTATAAAAGGGCACAAGTTGTACGAGAAAGGGGTTAGACACTTTTATCAATAAAATTTCAGCTTTGTTTCTCTTCAATTGTTGAGAGTACAATTCCATTACTTGTATTGGCAAGGGTTCTTAAGCAATCTCGCGATTGTCCTTCATTATTCATCCGACCTATCCACTTGAGTATTCACCTCGTTTGGAGTCGTCGTTCTACCACCTTCAATCAAGTCGTGTCGTCCGTCTTGGTTTTGGGTTCCGCAAACCAAGCGTTGGACAACCTCGCTAGATCCTTGGGCAAACGTGCTACGTGTCTCGAAACGAGTTGATCGAGGGGCGTATCAGTTGGCTTCAGAGCTTAGGTGGAGGTATCTTTCGTTATATCCGTGTTTTTCGTTGTTGTGTCGTCTAGGGTTTTGTGTTTTTCCGCTGCCTTGTCAAAAAAAAAAAAACTAATTCTGTCCGCGCCTTTGTTGTTTCTTGTCGCGTCAATTTCTTGTCAGCGTTGTGCCTTGCTGTCCGAGGTAATTCTGTCCATTTTGTACGTTGTTGTTGTCCACCAATCCTGGCCGCACTTGTGTGTGTCGCGTGTCTTCAAGTTTGCCGTGGTTCTTGCTCGTGTGTTTGTGTCTTGAATTCTGTCCGCAACTTGTTTTGTTTTGAGCCGTTAGTTGTCATCAAATCTGTCCGCGGTCTTGTCTCTTGTTTAGTGTCCAATCTGTCCGTGGATTCGTGTGCCTTTGTGGTGTCCCAAAAAAACATTTCTGGTTGAGTTATCAAATCTGTCTTGGTTGTTAGTCATCGCTTGAGCAAAAAGAAAATCCATTTGGGCAGCGGCTAGGTTCCTTTCGCGCTAGGGTTTCTTTCACTCAAAATTTGTCCAAGTCGTTTGAAGGTCATCCAAGTTGTTTTACTTGTTTTCCAAATCTGATTTGGGATTGAACTTGTTGGTGTTGGTGAATCTTGAGAGAACCTACAAGATTCTAGGGTTTCTTGAATTTCTTGATTACTATCTTGAAGTTCTTGAAAGTCTTGATAAGTATCTTGCGAGTTTTTGGAGGGATTTCGAAGTTTGATTGTGTTTTGGGAGAAAATTAAAGGCTGATTAGATTCTGGAATTTGTTCCTTTCGGCCAAGTGTCCTTGTTATTCGTTGAGTCAAAAAAAAAACAGCAACGAAAAGAAAAGAAAGAAAGAGGAGTCGGGTGGGGCAAGAGAGCCAAACAAGAAAAGGAAAATTTCGGTTCTTTTATTGCCAAGACAATCACCATTACATCTTGTTTCCAATCCAAACAGAAAATTAAAACAAAGGAAAAGAGTCAAAAGTTTTGATCCACCACTTCTTGAAAATTCTTGAGTATCTTATTTCTTGGGAACTTGTGTCATCCTTCTAGTGTACATCCTCTTGTACTCTCTAGCGGTGGTGAAGGGTTTCCTTGGCTTTGGTGTGAATTTCTTGGGAGCATCTTGGGTAACCCGTTGGGGGGAGCCCGAGGAGGGTTGTGTGCACCATCTTGTTGATCCTTCATTGTTTTGAGAGAGAACCGGAAACTGTTTTGAGTCTTGACCAGAAAATCCGAAATTGGTGTTGAGTTTTGCAAGAGAAGAGTTGTGTGGTGGAGCTTAAATAAGACCTTCTCCAACCGACTTGGGTGTGAGCTTGAACAAATCTGACTTTGCGTGAGGGAAGCTTGGAACCGAATCTGATTTTGCAATTCTTATTGGAAAGGAATTTGGAAGTTACTAAAAGTTGTTAAGAAATAAAAGGTTTTCTAAAAGGTTTCCAAAAACTAACTAGTTTTCCAAAATCACTTAGCAAACTAAGTAGACAGCTTGGGTACTTCTTTCAATTCCATTTGGACCCACTCCTACATTTTAGGAACTAGGGTTTCCGTTTGATTCCTTTCACACTAGCACTAGTTTCCATTTCTGTCCGAGTCTCGAAAGCTTTCAAAGCCGGCCATTCTTGTCTCCTTTTCGCACCCGCATTGTGTCTTGCTTCTTGATTACTTTTGTGGATAGTTTGGTGACAATTATTGGACTTTGTGCAGCATTCCTCAACTACTCAAAACGACAAGTAAGGGATTTTTGGTAAGATCATTAGAGTGTTTTGAGTGAAAATACGAGGGTGAGTGAAACACTAAGGGAGTGAAGTAAGGTTATATTTGTCATATTTTCTTGTTCACTAACCTTTTGTAGGTAAGACGAAAGATATGGAACAGGCTCCACCGACCACTGACTACTCATTGATGTTCACTGCTATGAAAAACGAGCTTAAGCGGATCAGTGAGCAACAAATGGAGGAGATGCACACCCGCTTTGACGATCTCTCAAAGAGCTTCACTAGAGGCTCTCGGTCTAGGTCTCGCAACCAAGGAAACCATGGCACCAAAGGAGCCAATTATGAGGATTACTCGGCTAGTGAGGATACGAAAGAGATGAGAGGCCGAAGAGGGATACATCCAAGAATGAGCTCAACGGACTTAACATCCAAGTGCCTACATTCTAGGGCAAAAGCGACCCTGAGGCTTACTTGGAATGGGAAGGCCGCATCGAGATGGTCTTCGACTGCTATGACTTTAGCGAGGAGCAAAGGTGAAAGTTGCCACTGTGAGTTCACCGACTACGCACTGGTTTGGTGGGACCAAGTAAAGACTAATAGAAGGAGAATGGGAGAACCACGAGTTCGAATTTGGCGTGAACTCAAGGTATTAATGCGCAAGAGATTTGTTCCTAACTACTACAACCGCGATCTCCACTCTAAACTTCAAACCCTCACTCAAGGAAACATGTGTGGAGGACTATTACAAGGAGATCGAGATGGCCATGATGAGGGCAAACATTCAAGAAGATAGTGAAGCTACAATGGCAAGGTTCCTTAGAGGTCTCAATCCTGACCTTCAAGAAGCCTTGGAGTTTCAACATTATTTGGACATACATGATCTTCTTGAATTAGCCATCAAGGCCGAGAGGGGGAAGAAATTGAGGCGAGGAGGCCGTACCTTCTAGGCTTCCAACTCTACTCCATGGAGGGGAAACCAACCAAGGAGGACAGCCCACGAAGCTGGAAATTCGGCTACACCAACTTCGTCTAGCCGAATTCAAGGTAGTGCTCCTAACCGGAAATTCCCATTTACCCCAAACAAGCTTGTTGATGCATTCCAGGTCCACTTCTAAGACCCCGCATGAGACTCCTAAGACTAGGAGTAGGAATATCAAGTGCATCAAGTGCCAAGGGTTTGGACACATCCAGTCCCAATGTCCAAACCAAAGGGTCATGTTGGTCACTCACAATAGGGAAATTGTGTCCGACGATGACGACTATGAGGATATGCTTGGATTGATCAAGGGTGATTGCTTGGAGGATGACTCGACTGAGGAAGAATGCTCTCCTACTCAAGGAGAAATCGGTTGTTTGGTGGCACGACGCGTGCTGGACCGCCCGGATCAAGGAGGACGAGCAATTGCAACGGGAAAACTTATTTTACACTTGATGTAAAGTAAGTTGATATGGTGTGTAACCCTCATCATCGATGGTGGGAGTTGCGCCAATATGGCAAGCCTACTCATGGTGGAAAAACTTGGGGCCTTCCTACAACTCGACATTTACACCCATACCGCCTCGAATGGCTAAGTGAAGAAGGTGAGGTGCGTGTCTACAAATAGGTACGTATTCCTTTTTCAATTGGCAACTACATTGATGAAATTGTGTGTGATGTTGTTCCTATGCATGTGACACATGTTATCTTAGGAAGACCTGACAATTTGATAAACATGTCACATTTGATGGTAAGGCAAATAAGTACACTCTGTTGCACAATGGTAAACGCATGGTCCTAACACCACTCACACCTGCACAAGTGTATGAGGACCAACTTAAATTGTAAAGGGAGTGTGAATTGGACCGCCAAAAGAGGAAACAAAAGGTGGCCAACCTGGGAAATGCTCCACTTCCACAAGTGAGCAATCGACCAAGGGTCAAGTGAGTACACCTAGGGTCACACATGATCATGTATTAACAAAACCCAACACTAGGAAGCAAATCATGATAATTAAGGTTAAGGATGTTAGAAAGATTGTGAATTCTGATCAGCCTGTGTTACTCATGATTTGCAAACATGTGCTTCTAAATGTTGATGAGCTCGATAAGGCATTACCTTCGAGTGTAGTTTGCTCTTTTGCAGGAATTCGAGGACGTATTCCCTGATGAGATCCCTGATGGCTTACCACCCATTCGAGGGATCGAGCACCAGATAGACTTGATTCCTGGAGCACCACTACCCAACAAACCCGCGTACCGCATGGGTCCTGAGGAAACAAAGAAACTTCAAAGACAAGTTGATGGCCTATTAGATAAGGGTTGGGTAAAGGAAAAGTCTAAATCCTTGTGCTGTGCCTGTGATACTTGTCCCTAAAAAGGATGGTACTTGGTGTATGTGCACTGACTGTAGAGTTGTTAATGCTATAACTGTTAAATACCGTCATCCAATTCCTAGATTAGATGATATGCTTGATGAACTTGATGGTGCTGTGATTTTCACTAAAATTGATTTACGAAGTGGCTTATCATCAATTAGGATGAAAGAAGGAGACAAGTGGAAAACAGCTTTTAAAACAAAACATGGACTTTATGAGTGGTTAGTCATGCCCTTCGAGTTGACTAATGCTCCTAACACTTTCATGAGATTAATGAACCATGTTTTGAGACAATTCATTGGCAAATTGTCATTGTTTACTTTGATGATATCTTGATATATAGTCGAAACGAGCATGAGCACATGGAGCATTTGAGATTAGTTCTCGATACACCTCGAAAGGCGCGTCTATATTCTAACCTTTAAGAAGTGCACTTTTTGTACTAATAAACTTGTGTTTTTAGGCTATGTTGTGAGTTCGCAGGGCATCAAAGTAGACGAATCCAAGATTGAGGCCATCAAGCAATGGCCAACACCAAAATCCGTCCCTGAGGTGCGAAGTTTCCATGGATTGGCGGACTTCTATCGGTGTTTTGTCAAAGACTTCAGCACCATTGCTGCTCCATTAATCGCCGTGACCAAGAAAATGATAAATTTTCATTGGGGAGAAACCCAAGAACAAGCATTTCTTACCCTTAAGGACAAACTCACACATGCACATGTGTTAGCATTACCTAACTTTAACAAGACTTTTGAGATTGAATGTGATGCTTCTGGTGTAGGTATTGGAGCTGTTTCTCATGCAAGACAAGAGGCCTTATGCATTCTTTAGTGAGAAACTGGGAGGTGCTGCCTTGAACTATTCCACGTATGACAAGGAGTTGTATGCACTGGTGAGAGCTTTAGAGACCTGGCAACACTACCTCCGTCCAAGGGAGTTCGTGATACACACTGATCACGAGTCATTGAAGTTTCTCAAGGGGCAACCAAAATGGAGCAAGAGGCATGCCATATGGGTAAGCTTCATTGACACCTTTTCTTATGTCATTAAGTACAAAACTGGCGAAACGAATGTAGTAGTTGATGCACTATCTCGTAGGCATTCGTTGCTTGTTTTCCTTGATGCTAAGTTATTAGGGTTTGAGATGATTAAGGAACTTTATGCACATGATCTTGATTTTGGCGAAATATATGCTTCTTGTGTTAAGAGTCCGCATGAAAAATACTTTTTGCATGATGGATTTCTATTCTATATGGATAAGTTATGTGTGCCTAATTCCTTTATTCGTGATCTTTTGGTTAGAGAGGCACATAGTGGTGGTCTCATGAGTCAGTTTGGCGTTGTTAAGACCTTGGCAATGTTGCAAGAACACTTTTACTGGCCTCATATGCGTAGGGATATGGAGCGCATGGTTGGTAGATGTGCCACTTGCCACAATGCCAAGTCTTAAACAAACCCATATGGTTTGTATATCCCGTTGCCCCATTCCACATTATTCTTGGGTAGACTTGTGAGAACCCGAAAATTTCACATTTTCAAGTATTATTTTTCTGTGCCTATATTTATACTGTCCTTTGAAATATTAAATGTTTTGTACATTTTACAAGTAAGTACAATTTTTAAATCATTTTGCTAGTACAAGTTAGTGTACATAACTTGAAGTGCATTTGTTAGATGTGGGGCCCGCTAGTGCGATATAATTTTTCCGATTAAGTGATGAAATACTAAGTGATATTATTCTACATGGTGTTAGAAGATATTTAGAGGTTAGTTAGCTACTTGAATTATTGGAGGAGAATAGATAAGCTTAGAAACTTCAAGAGGCCATGTGTCATGTTTGGATTGGAGGTGGACTTTGACCAAGAAGATTAACTTTCTTCAAACCAAAATTTGACCAATTTTCCTTCCATTTTTGCTTGTCTTGGCCGAACCATTGGAGGAGAAAACAAGAGAGAGAGCTCTTCAATTCCTAGCTTCAATCCTTGCCCAAATCTTGAGTTTTAACCAACCAAATTGAAAACTACACCATACAAGTGCTTGCTAAGGAAGGCTAAGGGTTTTGGTGGAGTTGTTTTGGGAGGAGGAAGTCTAAACTACCAACTTTCTTTGAGGTTTCAAGGTAAGGTTGCTAAGAACATCCTTTTTGTTTCCAATAGTTGCAAATTAGTGGCCTATGGTGGCTTGCTAACATGATTAATGGATGATTTTGTGGATTAGTGGAGAGTTGGTTAAATTTCTGATTTATTGGGAATTTTCTGCCCTAATCTGACCAGCGTTTTTCGGCCATGATGGAGGCCGAATTGGACTTAGCTCAAAACATGAAAGTTGTAGGGAATTTAGTGTAGATCATGCCTGAAAAAGTTTAGCTCAATCGGAGCACGGTAGCCTGTGAAATGACTATTTTACCCCTGCTGCCCTGTTTCTGTCCGAGAATGGTAATCAGCCTCTGTAATTGGCTCTTTTGGCTGGGAAGATGAATGAATTAGCTTTTGATGCCTTCTTAAGAATTGTAGCCTTGTATCTTAGCTTTCATATGGCTTTGGAATCAATTGAATCGGAGTTTTGTGTGCTGAGTTATGTTGGAATATTTGGGCCTGGTTTTGGATGGCTGTAAAGCTTCAATTGGTTGCATTTTAAGGGTGTTTGATAGCTTATGGTTGGTATTTGCAATTATGATTGAATGGTATGATTTGTGGTTGGTTGTAGGATGGAAAAGTAAGGAAAAACAAGGGGAAATGCTGTCCGTTTATTTTCTTGAACTTGAGTGAATGGAAATGAGATTGGAATGTAGTTTTGTGATGCATTAGACTTACTTGGCTTACTTGGCTTAGAGTAACTTAGTTTCACTTGAGTAGTGTTATGTGAGCCATTTTACTTGCAATTGTACATTTCCATTTGTACCATAATGTTTGGTTCCAATTGTCGAGTTTTGAAACTTCAAATACGTGTTCATTTTCGTTCCGAAACAAAAGGAGTGGCCTAGGGTTTCTCGGTCACAAAACCTAATTTTAACGCGCAAGGTTTTAAAGTGTGAATTCAAGGTATTTAATTACCTTTCTCATATGATTTTAACCAAGATACTTGTTATACATTAATTCTTTGCAAATGTGCTAGTTTTGAGCCAAAAACACGTTTTACGAAAAATGAGGAAAACTACTGTTCATTATCCGGCCGTGTAGCCGGCCAAGTTCTGGCCATATTCTGAAGTGGCAACTGTTTCCAAATTTTTCCGATTTAATTTTCTAAAACCTTTTGAGCTTAGTTTTCATGTTTGGTTTGGAAAACCTTTAGTTACTCATTTCCTTTGATCAAAATGTACTCTTTCCACTTCTAAAATCATACTTTTACTTTGTATTAGTTTTATTCGGATTTCTTTGACTCACCCACATATTTTGATGATAGAACCATAATGTATTC
This sequence comes from Coffea humblotiana, assembly GCA_023065735.1. Taxonomy (NCBI): domain Eukaryota; kingdom Viridiplantae; phylum Streptophyta; class Magnoliopsida; order Gentianales; family Rubiaceae; genus Coffea; species Coffea humblotiana. The sequence continues at coordinate 11,662,213 of CM041208.1, read as the reverse complement.
TCTTGATTACTCTTAGGGTTTCTTGGAGACTAGGGTTGAGATCCGGAGGGATACTTTGGACGTAATTTTGCTTAATTAGGTGAGTGTTCTATATACGATTTGTTTTTAATGACTATGTGAATTGTTGTGACTATTTGGATTGTTGCCTTGTTATGTGATTGAGGTACGCTATATTTCCATTGACTACGTGGCTTGTTATAGTTATTTGAACTCTTAAATGTTTCAATGAATACTCAAAACGACTTTTCTAGGCGAGTGTGTACTTTATCGCACTCGACCTAAATGAACGTGAAATTTTCAATGATTGAATGATTGAATGTTACTTGTGCATGAATGTAAGCCTTCGGGCTGAACTGGGCCCTTGCCCTTGGTTATTGGTCGACTCGAGCCAGAAGCGGACTCGGTCGGGCGATTAGTGACCCTGGGTGAATGAATGTTTGGTATACTCGAGTATTACCACGTGGTTTGGGAAGGACTGGCCAGTGCGCTGGCCAGAAGGGGAAGAACGAAATGAACGAATGAATGGCAAGAATGACGGAGGGATTTTCAATGACAAATGAAATTTTTTCTAAATGATTGAAGGAATGGATGGTCGATGAACGAACGAACGAATGGCTTCATGTATCCTTTTAATGAATGTGTTACTCTTGCTTTATATCGTAAATGTTATTTGGATTACTTGTTATTACGTGCTAATGTCCTTGTTTAATTGCTTAGTTGAGTATATAGAACCTCGCTGGGCTTTTAGCTCATTCCACGTCTTTTGTTTTCCTTAACAGGGGTTGCGAGCAAGGGCGAGAGACCTGTATAGTATAGTTTAGCTTTTTGTATTGTTTTGGCTTTTGATCTCATTCTAGTGCTTGATTAGGGTTGGAATGTACTAAGAATTTAAAACTTATGTATACATTTGGGACTGTATATTTGGTTGAGCTTGGGATAAATGTAAGTATATGTTTCAAGTCTGGGTTTCGTTTCCGCTTATTCTCGAGGCTTTATCTTACTTTCTTTGATGTGAGTGAACGAGTCCTGGCGAGAGCTGGGCAGGCGGTCCGCCGAACCCTTTGGTTCGCCTTAGGGTAAGGTGGGGCTGTCACAAGACTTGTCTATGGACTTTGTCTTGGGACTACCTAGGTCACCAAGGGGAAATGATTCCATCTATGTGGTCGTTGATAGATTCTTTAAGATGGCTCATTTCATCCATTGTCACAAAATTGATTATGCATGTCACATTGCCAACTTGTTCTTTAAGGAATTGTTCGTTGACAAGGTATGCCTCAAACCATTGTTAGTGATAGAGATGTGAAGTTTTTGAGCTATTTCTGGAAGACTTTGTGGTCAAAGCTTGGCACTAGATTGTTATTTTCAATCACAAGTCATTCCCAGAGCGATGGACAAACTGAAGTTGTCAATCGCACACTTGGTACTTTACTCAGGGTTTTGATTAAAAAGAATCTTAAATCTTGGGAAGAGTGTTTGCCACATGTTGAATTTCCTTATAATAGAACTTTTCATAGTGCGACACTCTACTCACCTTTTTGAGATTGTTTATGGTTTTAACCCCCTGACCCCCCCTTGATTTGGCACCCTTACCTTCCTCTGAGCACACAAGCTTAGATGAGAAAAAGAAAGCTGATTTTGTGCTCAGGTTACATGAAGCGGTTCGAGCCAATATTGAGAAGCATACGCAGCAATACATCTAACAAACTAACAAGCACCATCGCAAGATGACCTTTGACCCTGGAAATTGGGTCTGGCTGCACTTGAGGAAAGAAAGATTTCCCAAGCAACGCCAAAGCAAGCTGTCCCCAAGGGGTGATGGACCCTTTCGAGTACTCCAACGAATCAATGACAATGCCTACAAATTGGAGTTACCTGGGGATTACACTGTTAGCACGACCTTTAATGTCGCGGACTTGAGCCCGTTCCTTGAGGACGATGATCCAGATTTGAGGACAAATCCTTCTCAAGTGGAGGGGACTGATGTGTGCACGGACTCAAGCCCACGTGATGATCCAGTTCGAGTTCCATTGGGCCCAATTACACGTGCACGGACTAAATGCTTCAAAGAGTCACTTCAAACCCTTGTTCGAAGTGTCCAAGACCAACATGGATTCATAGGAACATTGAAGGGTTGGACATGGCGGGTCAAGGCACCTACACATTGCTCCAAACCCATGAAGAGCCAATGGGGGCCACGATTCCACTTAGTAAGTCGGCCACAATGTTAAGCCTTTTAATTGCGAGTCGTTTGTCGTCAAGTCATTGTTTAGAGTAGCTACTAGTGTGTGACCTTGTTTGAGTCAAGGACTCGGCCCATTGAAGTCCAAGGGTGGCCGAACCTTTTCCCCTTCCTTAGCCCTAGGTTTTCGTTAGTCCTTAACTTATAAAAGGGCACAAGTTGTACGAGAAAGGGGTTAGACACTTTTATTAATAAAATTTCAGCTTTGTTTCTCTTCAATTGTTGAGAGTACAATTCCATTACTTGCATTGGCAAGGGTTCTTGAGCAATCTCGCGATTGTTCTTGATTGTTCATCCGACCTATCCACTTGAGTATTCACCTCATTTGGAGTCGTCGTTCTACCACATTCAATTAAGTCGTGTCACCCGTCTTGGTTTGGTTTCCCCAAACCAAGCGTTGGACAACCTCGCTAGATCCTTGGACAAACGTGCTACGTGTCTCGAAACGAGTTGATCGAAGGGCCTATTGGGGCCTATGACACGAGCTCGCGCGAAGAGATTGAATGAGACGCTACAAACATTGGTTCGTGCGGCTCGAGAGTCAAGTGGAGAGTCAAAGGCCATCGAGGGCCTCAATGAAGCTAGGCTTGTTGCCCTCGTTTCGGCCATCACTGAAGATTAGAAGCCCATGATTCAGCTAAGGAGTCCATGGCCCATTATTAGTTTAGTAGAGTGTAATAAAGAGGTCCAACTAGCTTGTGTTTTGGACCTTAGTCGTTGTTAGTCCTTGAGTCAATGTGCTAGGCCATGTAGGCCTTAGGTCCAATAGCACTTTAGTTGGCTACGGGGTTAGTCCCTTCGCTGAGCTGTCGGGGTCTCGCTGAGCTGAGCTTACGGGGTCTATGTTGTTGGGCTAGCATCGGCCCAAGTAAGTTTTATTAGGTGTTAGTCACGGCTACAAATAGCCGAAGGTGATTGTTTACATTCAGTTTTTGATGATTAATAAAAAATACACTTGAGAGTTCTCTCAAAAGCTTCATTGAAGCACCTTGAATATCTTAGATTCATATCTTAGGTATTCAATCGACTTATCAATCTAGGACCGCGCTAGATTGTGGCGTCCTCTACAAAATACCGAGGTTCGTTGACCACGTGATCAACGGGTTTAGGTGATCCGCTGCGTTCGTTTGTCATCAACGTGAGTCCTCACCTTCTAGATCCTTTCCTGTCTATACGGGTTGCATCACAAGGTTGGTGCCGTTTGTATCAGCTGACATCAGAGCTAGTTGAAGGTATCACGTATATCTCTTGTTTCTTGTGCCTTGGTCATTTGTTTTCTCTTTCTTTTGGTGCCGTTTTTCTTTTCGTGTGTTGAGTCAAATTCTGTTCGTTGTTGTCGTTAATCTGTACACGTAAGTCTGACTCTGTTTTGTGGTGTTTTTGGGTCAACAATTCTGTCCAAAACGTCTACGATCTGTCCAAGTCAGTCCGCCCGTGTTTACTCTTGCCTTGCGTTGAAAATTCTGTTTTGTGGTTACTTGTTGCGTCGTTACTCTTGCCTTGTGTTGCTTGACGTGCAATTCTGTCCGCTTTTTGTTTTCTTTTGTTTGATTGGTCGTCGTGCCTCTTCAACTTGTGTCTTGTTGTTTGTCGTGTGTGTGTGGCTGCCGCACCTTGTGGTGAAGCCGTGAGCATTAGGGTTTGTTTAGGGTTCTTGAGTGAAAAAAAAAACAAAAGAAAAGAAGAAAAAGGAGCGGCTGCCTTACCTTGTTTTACCCTTGGTTGTCCGAAATTAGGGTTTGTGTCGAGGGAGGGAACCATTGTGGGCTGCCCAAAATTTTCTCCTTGCAATTCGTGAGTTTTGTGGACTGTTTTGGGGTGGTATAATTGCGGCTGACCAAGTCCAAAAGAAAGAAAAACCCTTGCCGTCCTTTGTTTTGCTTTGTCGTTCAAAAAAAAAAACAGCAAGCAAATTAATTCGGCCAAGCCAAACTCCAGAAATTTTATTGCCAACCAGTCGAAGGGTTACATAGTGGTCCGAACTACTAATCAAAAAAAAAAAACAAACACAAAATCAAAAATTTTGGTCCACTATTTCTTGAAATTCTTGAGCACTTTGAGTCTTGGGAGCTTGTTTCACTCTCCTAGTGAAAAGTTTCTTGTATTTTCTTGCGGTAGTAAAGGGTTTTCGTGGTTTTGGAGTAATTTCTTGGGAACATCTGGGGTAACCCGTTGGGGGGGAGCCTGAGGAGGGTTATTGGTGTCACCTTGTTGATTGTCTATCCTATAATTCTGTTCTTGAGCACACACCAATCTGCTTTGTGTGATTTGCGGCTAAAGGGAACGAAATTGAGCTTGATACTCACTGTTGGGTTAGTTTCAGCCAAGTGTGCTTAAATAGCCTACCGTGAAGCTCCAAAATCAGCTTCCTAAATTTTCTCCAACTCTAATTCATATAGACACATATATATAAAATAGGGATTTAGGGATTACCTTAGCCATCATATTACAACTTCCCAAACCGCCCACCTATCCTACTTTTTAGGGATATTCCCTCCCTTCTCAGCAATATTCTCTACCTTTTAGCCTCATTCCAGCCGCCACAACAATATACAACCTTTATTTGGGGAATTTTTCCTACTTTTTAAGCCTCTACTTACTCTTACATTTTAGGAGTTTTTTACATTTTCTTTCCTTTTCCTTTCCTGCACTATCCTACATTGTAGGCTTTAGCTAGCCGCCCACCATACCAGCCTATTAGAAAAGCCATTCGGACCTACTAACAAGCAAAGGTAGCTTGCATTTCTAAAAAAAAAGAGAGTAAATTTTCCTTTTTTTTAGTCGTGTCTTTCTTCTTCTTCATTTCTTATCCGTGCTTAGTCCTTTTGTTTCCTTTCCTTTGAGTCGTGCCATTTCATTGTCCCTCGAGTCCAATCATTCCATTATTCGATATTTCCATTGAGGATTGCCTCATTCTCGTGATCCCAAAATTTGGAAGTTGATTGTTTGCCAGGGGGAGTCTTAATTTTCTTCAAGGTAAGCTATCAACAGGCTTTGAGGAGCATTGGTTGAGACTATTAGAGTGCTCTTGAGTGACATACACGAGGGTTCAGTGTTATACACGCAAGGGAGTGAGTGAGACATACATATCTATACTTGTTTTGCTACTAACTTTTTTGCAGGTCTCCTACATTCATGTCGGATGGGATCGAACCTTCCAAATTTGACCCCAAATTGAACAACTCTAGCATTGATGGCGGAGTTTAAACGCATGCTTAGGGAATCTATGGAGTTCCCTACACCAAAGGATGGACCAACTGGAGCTTTCTCAAGGCTCGGTCCAACACTGCCCATCGAGATGCTCCACCTCGCGAGGAGTTCGCTTCTAATAGCGAGGAAGACGACTTCATCCGTCGGCCAAAGCAGGACTATCGGAGAACAGATGACGGATTAAAGGGGGTCAAGATCAAGATTCCCTCATTCCAAGGCAAGTCTAGTCCAGAGGCTTACCTAGAATGGGAACAGCGAATCGAGATGGTATTCGAGTGCCAGGGATTACACCGATGAACAAAAGGTCAAATTGGCAACCCTCGAATTCACCGATTACGCTATTGTCTGGTGGGAGCAGGAGCGCACTAGCAGGCGCCGCAATAGAGAACGGCCAATTAGTACATGGGAGGAGTTACGAACCACCATGAGAAAACGGTTCGTACCCAACCATTACTACCAGTGATCTATACCAGAGGCTCCAGACATTAGTTCAAGGAAACCGTAGTGTGGAGGACTACTACAAGGAGATGGAGATCACCATGCTTCGAGCAGACATCGTGGAGGATCGAGAGGCTACCATGGCGAGATTTCTTAACGGTTTGAGGCCTGAGATCGCCGAGTTGGTGGAGTTGCAAAACTATGTGGACATGCCTGAGTTAATTGATAAGGCATCTAAGATCGAGAAGAGGCTTAAGAGGAGGGGTAAAAGCTTCTCAGCCGTGCCTCTTTGGAGGGGCAATCCAACATTTGAGCGGGAACGGCCCAGTGCAGGGGTGTCTAAGTTCACTCCTAAATCCGAGCCACCCAAGCAGGCACCAAAGGCAACCACCAAGCCTCCATTTGACTCCTCCAAACCCCGAAGCCGCGACAAGTGCTTCAAATGCCAAGGATTTGGGCACATTGCTTCTCAGTGTCCCAATAGGCGTACCATGATTGTCCTACCGAGCGGAGATGTCGTATCTGACGACGAGGACGAGTTCGCCGAGATGCCTCCATTACTGGATGAGGGTGAAGATTCCGAGGTGGAGGTTTAGGCCACTACTGAACAAGTGGGTGTTGCTCTAGTAGACCCGTCGGGCTCTTGCGACCCAAGTCAAGAAAGTGGATGAGACCCAACGTGACAACATTTTCTAACACTCGATGTCACGTCAAGGGCAGGGTATGTAGCCTCATCATCGATGCAGGTAGTTGTACCAACGTGGCAAGCACTCTCATGGTGGACCATCTTTCTTGCCCACGTTGAGGCACCCTAGCCCATACCGCTTGCAATGGCTCAATGAGAGTGGCGATATTCAAAGTCCACCAAGCAAGTGGTTGGTGCCTTTCCGAATTGGGAAGTATGAGGACGAGGTTCCTTTGCGACGTCGTTCCCATGCAAGCTTCTCACATTTTGTTGGGACGCGCTTGGCAATATTGACAAGAAGACTACTCATGATGGCTTCACCAACAAGTACTCCTTCTTGCACCACAACAAGAAGATGACACTTGTCCCTCTCACACCTCAGGCAGGTGCATGAAGACCAACTGAGATTGCAAACAGGAGCATGAACGAGAGTTGGCTAAGAAGTCAACCGACCTAAAGCAATCATTAAGGCACCGGCCGAGAGGACATCTACCCCTGGAACATCTGGTCGAATGGAGAAACGGCCTAGCTTTGCTTGCCAAGAACAGAAGGAAAGTTCAGCAAAATTACTTTTATCCCAAGCAAGTTGTTTATGTCTTATATTGCAAAGAAGTAGATTTTACTCTCTCAAGAAGCACTTAGTGCCTTCCCTCCTTGAGAATCTCTTCTTTGCTTGCAGGAATTTGAGGACGTTTTCCAGATGAGATCCCAAGTGGCCTTCCACCACTTCAGGGGGATCGAGCACCAGATCGACTTCGTCCCTGGAGCATCCTTGACCAAACAGGACCGGCCTACAAGATGGGCCCTGAGGAGACTAAGGAGATCCAACGCAAGTGAGAATGAGCTCTTGGAAAAGGGTTGGGCTAGAGAAGGCATGAAGCCCATGTGCAGTTCCAGTCATTCCTCGTCCCAAAGAAAGAGGGTACTTGGAGGATGTGTGTAGACTGCCGCGCCGTCAACGCTATCACAGTTAAGTATCGTCACCCTATACCTCGTTTAGATGATATGTTTGACGAATTGTAATGGTGCAGTCATTTTTCACCAAGATTGATCTTAAAGAGTGGCTACCATCAAATTCGAATGAAGGAAGGGGACCGAGTGGAAGACGACCTTCAAGACTAAGTATGGTCTGTATGAGTGGTTAGTTTATGCCCTTTTGGTTTGACTAACGCTCCTAGTACATTTATGCGCCTTATGAATCATGTGCTTTCGCCCGTTCTTAGGTAAATTTGTTGTTGTTTATTTTGACGACATTCTGATATACAGCAAGAGTCCTGAGGAAACATGTAGCAGCATGTACGACTGTTCTTGATGTTTTGCGCAGGGAGAGGTTATTCGCTAACTCTTTAGCAAATTGTACCTTCTGCACTAATGAGCTTGTTTTCCTTGGTTATAAGGTTAGTGCACAGGGCATTAGAGTGGACGAGAGCCAAAGTCCAGGCCATCAATGATGGCCCGTGCCCAAGACCATGAGTGAAGTTCGGATTTTCCACTGGCCTCGCGAGTTTCTATCGCCGGTTCGTGAGGGATTTCAGTACTATTTGCTGCCCCTTGACCGCCATTATCAAGAAGGATGTGAAGTTCGAATGGGGGGAAGCCTCAGGAGAAGGCGTTCCAACTCCTTAAATACAAAGCTCACACACGCACCCTTATTATCCTTACCTAGCTTTGATAAAACTTTTGAGGTTGAGTTGTGATGCTTTCTGGTGTAGGAATTGGAGCCGTGTTGATCCAAGAGGGAAAGGCCACTCGCGTACTTTAGTGAGAAATTGAATGGTGCTTACCTTGAACTACTCCACCTACGATAAGGAGCTCTATGCTTTGATTCGTGCACTGGAGACTTGGCAAACATTACTTGCGGCCGAAGGAATTTGTCATCCACACTGACCATGAGGCGTTAAAGCATCTCAAATCTCAACACAAGTTGAGTAAGAGACATGTACGGTGGGTCAACTTTGTGGAGTCATTTCCCTATGTGATCAAGTACAAAGCTGGCAAAACCAATGTCGTTGCCTGATGCACTATCCAGGAGGTATGCCTTGATTGCTCTACTTGATGCTAAACTTCCTTGGATTTGATCTCATCAAAGAACTCTATGATACCGACTCTGATTTTTCTGCTATCTATAAGTCTTGTGCTAAGTCGGGTCAGGGTAAGTTCTTCATACATGATGGATTTCTGTATTGTAATGATAAATTGTGCATTCCGTCATGTTCTATTCGTGAGTTTACTAACTCGTGAAGCTCACGGAGGTGGGTTGATGGGACACTTTCGGTGTCACCAAAACTTTGAGTGCTTTACAGGAACATTTCTATTGGCCACGCATGAGGGCGGGATGTGGAGCGAGTAGTGTCACGCTGCATTACCTGCCACCGTGCCAATCCAAACTCCAACCCTTCGGTTTGTATACACCTCTGCCTATTCCTTCGGACCCTTGGGTTGACATTTCAATGGATTTTGTGCTTGGTCTGCCTAGGAGTAAAAGGGGTCATGATAGCATTTTTGTCATTGTTGATAGATTTTCTAAAATGGCTCATTTCATTCCATGTCATAAGACGGACGATGCCACTCACATAGCTGATCTTTTCTTTAGGGAAGTTGTCCGTTTGCATGGTGTGCCTAGGACTATTGTGTCTGATAGGGATGTTAAGTTTCTTTCTTATTTCTGGAAAACTTTGTGGGGGAAGTTGGGGACTAAGTTGTTATTCTCTACATCCAGTCATCCCCAGACCGATGGCCAAACTGAGGTCGTTAATCGCACATTGTCTACTTTACTCAGGGCCATCATTAAAAAGAATCTCAAAACTTGGGAGGAGTGTTTACCACATGTCGAGTTTGCTTATAACCGTACAGTTCATAGTGCTACACAGTTTTCTCCTTTTGAAATTGTTTACGGTTTTAATCCTTTGACTCCCTTGGATTTGATGCCTTTGCCTTTGTCTGAGCGTACTAACCTTGATGGCAAGAAGAAGGCCGAGTTTGTCCAGGCTTTGCACCAGCAGGTGAGGGCCAACATTGAAGCTCGAACCCAGTACCTCAAGCATGCAACAAGGGTCGGCGTCGCGTAGTGTTTGAACCAGGTGATTGGGTCTGGTTACACTTGCGCAAGGAGCGTTTCCCTGTCCAGCGTCGCAACAAGTTGCTACCCGTGGAGATGGCCATTCCAAGTTGTGGCGCGCATCAATGACAACGCCTACAAGCTCGATCTTCCTGGTGAGTATAATGTCTCGGCTACTTTTAATGTTGCTGATTTGAGCCCCTATCTTGCAGATGATGAGGTCGATTTGAGGACAAATCTTTCGCAAGAGGAGGGGAATGATGAGGAGGTCGAGAGAGCTATCCAAGTGGAGCAAGTAAAGGTGCCATTGGGGCCTATGACACGAGCTCGCGCGAAGAGATTGAATGAGACGCTACAAACATTGGTTCGTGCGGCTCGAGAGTCAAGTGGAGAGCCAAAGGCCATCGAGGGCCTCAATGAAGCTAGGCTTGTTGTCCTCGTTTCGGCCATCACTGAAGATTAGAAGCCCATGATTCGGCTAAGGGGTCCATGGCCCATTATTAGTTTAGTAGAGTGTAATAAAGAGGTCCAACTAGCTTGTGGTTTGGACCTTAGTCGTTGTTAGTCCTTGGTCAATGTGCTAGGCCATGTGGGCCTTAGGTCCAATAGCACTTTAGTTGGTTACGGGTTAGTCCCTTCGCTGAGCTGTCGGGGGTCTCGCTGAGCTGAGCTTACGGGGTCTATGTTGTTGGGCTAGCGTCGGCCCAAGTAAGTTTTATTAGGTGTTAGTCACGGCTACAAATAGCCGAAAGTGATTGTTTACATTCAGTTTTTGATGATTAATAAAAATACACTTGAGAGTTCTCTCAAAAGCTTCATTGAAGCACCTTGAATATCTTAGATTCATATCTTAGGTATTCAATCGACTTATCAATCTAGGACCGCGCTAGATTGTGGCGTCCTCTACAAAATACCGAGATTCGTTGACCACGTGATCAACGTTTAGGTGATCCGCTGCGTTCGTTTGTCATCAACGTGAGTCCGAACCTTCTAGATCCTTTCCTGTCTGTACGAGTTGCATCACAAGATTGGTGCCGTTCGTATCAAGGGTTCTTGAGCAATCTCGTGATTGTCCTTGATTGTTCACTCGACCTATCCACTTGAGTATTCACCTCGGTTGGAGTCGTCGTTCTACCACCTTCAATCAAGTCGTGTCGACCGTCTTGGTTTTGGGTTCCGCAAACCAAGCGTTGAACAACCTCGCTAGATCCTTGGGCAAACGTGCTACGTGTCTCGAAACAAGTTGATCGAGAAGCATATCAGTTGGATTCAGAGCATAGGTTGAGATATCTTTCGTTATATCCGTGTTTTTCGTTGTTGTGTCGTCTAGGGTTTTGTGTTTTCCGCTGCATTGTTCAAAAAAAATAATCGATTCTGTCCGCACTTATTTTTTGTTGACAAATCTATCCGCAACTTGTTCCTTGTTGTTGAGTCGTTAGTTGTTCACCAATTCTGTCTGCACTCGTGTGTGTCGTGTGTCTTCAAGTCTGCTGTAGTCTTGTTCCGTTTAGTGTCAAATCTGCCGTGGTTTGTGCGCACTTGTGGCGTACAAAATTCTGTTTTGAGTCTACAAAGTTGCTTTGTCGATTAATCATTGTTTGAGCAACAAGAAACTAGCTTGGTGGCGGCTGGGGTTTCCTTTCCGCGCTAGGGTTTTTCCTTTGTCCAAATCTGTCCAAGTTGTTCTTGGTCATCCAAGTTGTTTTACTTAATTTTCAAATCCTGATTTTTGGTACAACTTGTTGGTGTTTGTGAATCTTGGAGAGAATCTACAAGAATCTAGGGTTTCTTGAGTTTCTTGATCTCAATCTTGAAATTCTTGAAGTTCTTGAAACTTACTTGGAAATTCTTGAGGGATCTTGATCGTTACTTGTGTATTATGGAGCCAAACCAAATCTGGAAATTTACTCCATTTGGCCAAGTTGTGTTTGTGTTGTAGATTAAGCCAAAAAAAAAACAGAAACGAAAAAAAAGAAAAGAAAATAGAGAGTTCGGTTGGCAAGAACAACAAGAAAGAGAAGTCAAATCCTTTTATTATTGCCAAATCAGTTTGTATACATCATGTCCCTAGCTAAAACAGAAAATTAAAACAAAGGGAAAGCTTCAAAAGTTTTGATCTACCACTTCTTGAAATTCTTGAATATCTTGCTTCTTGGGGACTTGTTTCACCCTTCTAGCGTACATCTTTTTGTATTTTCTAGCGGTGGTGAAGGGTTTCCGTGGAGTTAGTGTGAATTTCTTGGGAACATCTTGAGTAACCCGTTGGGGGAGACCCCGAGGAGGGTCACTTGCATCACTCGGTTGAGTATCCATTGTCTTGAAACCAAGAACCTAATTGCGTTGCTATTTGACAAAAAAAAGAAAGAGAGAAATCCGAATTGAATTGTGTGTGTGTAAGTCTCGGATTGTGAGGGAGTTTTATAAGTGGTGACTAGTCGACTTGAGTAAGGGTTTTGTGAGAGAAAGAACTGAAATCTGGCTTCTTAATCCTAATTGGAATAGAATTTGGGAAGCTTCTAAAAGTTGTTCAAGAGGGAAAAGGTTTCCTAAGGGTTTCCAAAAACTAACTTGTTTCCAAAATCAATTAGGAAACTAAGTAAACAACTTGGGTAAGTCTCATATTTCCACTTGGACACACTCCTACATTTTAGGAAACTCGGGAGTCCATGATTCTGTTCACACTAGCGCACCCCTTTGCTGACTGCCACACTTGAGCTCCCAAATTCATACCTACTTGCTCCATATTTGCACTCCATTTGTGTCTTGTTTCCTTGATTACTCTTGTGGCAAGTTTGGGTGACATTTGTTGGACTTTGTACGGCATTCCTCAACTACTCAAGTCGACAGGTAGGGAATCTTGGTAAGATCATTACAGTGTGTTTGAGTAAAACACGAGGGTGAGTGAGACACTAAGGGAGTGAAGCGAGGTTATCTTTGTAATATTTCCTTGTACACTAATCTTTTGCAGGGCCAAGCGAGAGATATGGAGCAAGCTCATCCGACCACTGACTACTCGTTGATGTTCGCTGCCATGAAAAATGAGTTTAAGCGGATCAGTGAGCAACAAATGGAGGAGATGCACAATCGCTTTGATGAACTCTCCAAGAGCTTCCCAAGAGGCTCTCGTTCTAGATCTCACAATCGAAGTAACCATGGCACCAAAGTGGCAAATAGTGAAGATTACTCGGCTAGTGAGGACGAGGAAAGAGCCAAGAGGCCTAAAAGGGACACGTCTAAGAACGAGCTCAAGGGACTTAAAATTCAACTTCCCACGTTCCAAGGCAAAAGTGACCCTGAGGCTTACTTGGAATGGGAAGGCCGCATTGAGATGGTCTTCGACTGCTATGACTATAGTGAGGAGCAAAATGTGAAGGTTGCCACCGTTGACTTCACCGACTACGCACTAGTTTGGTGGGACCAAGTAAGGACTAATAGAAGGAGAATGGGAGAGTCACGAGTCCGGACTTGGCGAGAACTCAAGGTACTAATGCGCAAGAGATTTGTTCCTAGCTACTACAATCGCGATCTACACTCTAAACTTCAAACCCTCACTCAAGGCAACATGAGTGTGGAGGACTACTACAAGGAGATCGAGATGGCCATGATGAGGGCAAACATTCAAGAAGATAGTGATTACAATGGCAAGGTTCCTTAGAGGTCTCAACCCTGACCTTCAAGTAGCCTTGGAGCTCCAACATTATTTGGACATGCATGATCTTCTTGAACTCGCCATCAAGGCCAAGAGGGGGAAGAAATTGAGACGAGGAGGCCGTACCTTCCCGGCCTCCAACTCGACTCCATGGAGAGGAAACCAACCCTGGAGGACAGCCCAGGAAGCTGGAAATTCGGCTACACCACCTCCTTCTAGCCGAATTCAAGGTAGTGCTCCTAACCAAAATTCCCAATTTACCCCTAACAAGCTTGCTGATGCATCCAGGTTCACTTCTAAAACCCCTCATGAGACTCCTAAAACTATGAGTAGAGATATCAAGTGCTTCAAGTGCCAAGAGTTTGGACATATCCAGTCCAATGTCCAAACCATAGGGTTATGATAGTCACTCACAATAGGGAAATTGTATCCGATGATGACATTGTGAGGAGATGCCTGGATTGACCAAGGGTGATTGCTTGGAGGATGACTCGGCTGAGGAAGAGTGCTCTCCTACTCAAGGAGAAATCGGTTGTTTGGTGGCACGACGCGTACTAACCGCCCGGGTCAAGTAGGACGAGCAATTGCAAAGGAAAACTTATTTTACACTCGATGTAAAGTAAGCGATAAGGTGTGTAGCCTCATCATTGATGGAGGGAGTTGCACCAATGTGGCAAGTTTACTAATGGTTGAAAGTTTGGGCCTTCCTACCACTAGACATCCATATCTATCGCCACCAATGACTAAGTGAAGAAGGTGAGGTGCGTGTCTACAAAGGTACGTATTCCTTTTTCAATTGGCAACTACATTGATGAAGTTGTGTGTGATATTGTTCCTATGCATACGACACGTGTCATTTTAGGAAGACCTTGGCAATTTGATAAACATGTCACATTTGATGGTAGAGCCAATAAGTACACTCTTTTGCACAATGGTAAACGCATGGTCCTAACACCTCTCACACCTGCACAAGTGTATGAGAACCAACTTAAACTGCAAAGGGAGTGTGACTTGGACCGCCAAAAGAGGAAACAAAGGCGGCCGACCCTAGGAAATGCTCCACTTCCACAAGTAAGCAATCAACCAAGGGTCAAGTGAGCAACTTAGTGACACACATGATCATGCATTAATTAAACCCAACACTAGGAAGCAAAACATGATCATTAAGGCTAAAGATGTTAGGAAGATTGTAAATTCTGATCAGCTTGTGTTACTCATGATTTGCAAACATGTGCTCCTAAATGTTGAAGATCTCGATAAGGCATTGCCTTCGAGTGTTGTTGCTCTTTTGCAGGAATTCGAGGACGTGTTCCCTGATGAGATCCCTGATGGCTTACCACCATTCGAGGGATCGAGCACAAGATAGACTTGATCCCTGGACACCACTACCCAACAAACCTGCTTACCGCATGGGTCCGGAGGATACTAAGGAGCTCCAAAAGGCAAGTTGATGACCTATTAGGTAAGGGTTGGGTAAAGGAAAGTTTGAGTCAATGTGCCGTGCTGCTATATTGTCCACAAAGGATGGTACTTGGCGTATGTGCACTGACTGTAGAGCTGTTAATGCTATAACTGTTAAATACCGTCATCCAATTCCTAGATTAGATGATATGCTTGATGAACTTGATGGTGCTGTGATTTTCACTAAAATTGATTTACGAATGGCTATCATCAAATTAGGATGAAAGAGGGAGACGAGTGGAAAACAGCTTTTAAAACAAAACATGGACTTTATGAGTGGTTAGTCATGCCCTTCGGGTTGACTAATGCCCCTAGCACTTTCATGAGATTGATGAACCATGTTTTGAGACAATTCATTGGAAATTTGTCATTGTTTACTTTTGATGATATCTTGATATATAGTCGAAACGAGCATGAGCACATGGAGCATTTGAGATTAGTTCTTGATACACTTCGAAAGGCGCGCTATACGCTAACCTTAAGAAGTGCACTTTTTGTACTAATGAACTTGTGTTTTTAGGCTATGTTGTGAGTTCACAGGGCATCAAAGTAGACGAATCCAAGATTGAGGCCATCAAGCAATGGCCAACACCAAAATCCGTCCCTGAGGTGCGAAGTTTCCATGGATTGGCGGCTTCTATCGGCGTTTTGTCAAAACTTCAGCACCATTGCTGCTCCATTGACCGCCGTGACAAGAAAAATGATAAATTCCATTGGGAGAACCCAAGAACAAGCATTCCTTACCTTAAGGACAAACTCACACATGCACCTGTTTTAGCATTACCTAATTTTAACAAGACTTTTGAGATTGAATGTGATGCTTCTGGTGTAGGGATTGGAGCTGTTCTCATGCAAGACAAGAGGCCTTGTGCATACTTTAGTGAGAAACTGGGAGGTGCTGCCTTGAACTACCCCACGTATGACAAGGAGTTGTACGCACTGGTGAGAGCTTGGAGACCTGGCAACACTACTCCGTCCAAGGAGTTCGTGATACACACTGATCACGAGTCATTGAAGTTTCTCAAGGGCAACCGAAATTGAGCAAGAGACATGCCAAATGGGTAAGTTTCATTGACACCTTCTCTTATGTCATTAAGTACAAAACTGGCAAAACGAATGTGGTAGCTGATGCACTATCTCGTAGACATTCTCTGCTTGTTTTCCTTGATGCTAAGTTATTAGGTTTGTGATGAATTAAGGAACTTTATGCACATGATCTGATTTTGGTGAATATATGCTTCTTGTGCTAAGAGTCCGCATGGAAAATACTTTTTGCATGATGGATTTCTTTCTATGTGGATAAGTTATGTGTGCCTAATTCTTCTATTCGTGATCTTTTGTTAGAGAGGCACATAGTGGTGGTCTCATGGGTCATTTTGGCATTGTTAAGACCTTAGCAATGTTGCAAGAACACTTTTACTGGCCTCATATGCGTAGGGATGTTGAGCGCATGGTTGGTAGATGTGCCACTTGCCACAAGGCCAAGTCTAAAACAAACCATATGGCTTGTATACCCCATTGCCCATTCCACATTATCCTTGGGTAGACTTGTCTATGGACTTTGTCTTGGACTACCTAGGTCACCAAGGGGTAATGATTCCATCTATGTGGTAGTTGATAGATTCTCTAAGATGGCTCATTTCATCCCTTGTCATAAAACTGATGATGCATCTCATATTGCTAACTTGTTCTTTAAAGAAATTGTTCGTTTGCATGGTATGCCTCAAACCATTGTTAGTGATAGAGATGTGAAGTTTTTGAGTTATTTGGAAGACTTTGTGGTCAAAACTTGGCACTAAATTGTTATTTTCGACCACAAGTCATCCCCAAAGCGATGACAAACTGAGGTTGTCAATCGCACACTTGGTACTTTACTCAGGGTTTTGATTAAAAAGAATCTTAAATCTTGGGAAGAGTGTTTGCCACATGTTGAATTTGCTTATAATCGAATTGTTCATAGTGCGACACACTACTCACCATTTGAAATTGTTATGGGTTTAACCCCCTAACACCCCTTGATTTGGCACCCCTACCTTCCTCTGAGCACACAAGCTTAGATGGGAAAAAGAAAGCTGAGTTTGGGCGCAGGTTGCATGAAACTGTTCGAGCCAATATTGAGAAGCGTACGCAGCAATACATCCAGTAAGCTAACAAGCGCCGTTGAAAGATGACCTTTGAACTTGGAGATTGGGTCTGGCTACACTTGAGGAAAGAAAGATTTCCCAAACAACGCCAAAGCAAGCTGTCCCCAATTGTGATGGACCCTTCCGAGTACTCCAACGAATCAATGACAATGCCTATAAATTGGAGCTACCGGGAGAGTACACTGTTAGCGCTACCTTCAATGTCGCGAATTTGAGCCCGTTCCTTGAGGATGATGATCCAGATTTGAGGACAAATCCTTCTCAAGTGGAGGGGACTGGTGTGTGGACAGACTCAAGTCCACGTGATGATCCAGTTCGAGTTCTATTAGGCCCAGTCACACGTGCACGGGCTAAACGCTTCAAAGAATCTCTTCAAACCCTTGATCGAAGTGTCCAAGACCAACATGGGATTCATAGGAACATTGAAGGTTTGGACATGGTGGGCCAAGGCACCTACACATTGTTCCGAGCCCATGAAGAGCCAAGTGGGCACCACGACTCCACTTAGTAGAGTCGATCACACTGTTAGGCCTTTTTAGTTGCGAGTCGTTTGTCGCCAAGTCATTGTTTAGAGTAGCTACTAGTTTGTCACATTGTTTGAGTCAAGGATTCAGCCCATCGATGTCCAAGGGTGGCTGAACCCTTCCCCTTCCCTAGCTTTAGATTTTCGTTAGTCCTTAGGCTATAAAAAGGCACAAGTTGTACGAGAAAGGGTTAGACACTTTTATCAATAAAATTTCAGTTTTGTTTCTCTTCCATTGTTGAGAGTACAACTCCATAACTTGCATTGGCAAGGGTTCTTGAGCAATCTTGTGATTGTCCTTGATTGTTCACCTGACCTATCCACTTGAATATTCACCTCGGTTGGAATCGTCGTTCTACCACCTTCAATCAAGTCGTGTCGACCGTCTTGGTTTTGGGTTCCACAAATCAAGCGTTGGACAACCTCGCTAGATTCTTGGGCAAATGTGCTACGTGTCTCGAAACGAGTTGATCGAAGAGCGTATCACAAATTGTACAAAAGTCAACCATGAATAGTGTTCGCGCGCGCGCGTTTAGTGTCCGTTTTCTCTCCTATTTGTTTCACTTGTGCATTAAATCTCTAATGTACTTCATTTAACACTATAATTATTCACTCTTAATAGTCTTGTATTAATTTTTTAAATCTCCATTGGGTCGATTTGACGGGAAAAACGCGAACTTCCGATTCGCGTGCGATAAAGCGAAAGTTAAAAGAAATTCTTGTAACGATAATATAAGTAACTAATACTAGGGTAAATAATCATAAAAATAACTATTTTAGAAATAAAAACATGAGTCCTCACACGAGTCTAGTATTAATTTCTCAAATCTCCAATTAATTTGTATTGGCGCGTCTTTCGGAAAACTATCGACGCGCGAGCGGTATAAGTTTAATTTTAACTCACTCACATCTAATCTCTCAATTAACTTTTCTTAGTCTACTATTGATCATTCTTAATTCTCCAAGATTATTGCACTCTCGAATCGAATTTTACCTCGAAAAATGTATACTCATTATTCCTTACTAAATGAACCTCCGAAAAATAAATTTTGCTAACGAAATGTTTTAAAAACATAAGGGAGACATTGTTCCATACAAATGGATTTAAAATGGTTGAAATAAATTATTCAGAGAAAACGGGTGAATAAATAATTAAATAAACCAGTAAAATAAGATAAAATAAGAAAATTTTCGGGTCCCTCAACAAACTGGGTGTCCATGTCTCCATAGGAAATGTAGGTCTCTGTCTTAGTTTCGAAACGCCATAAAATTTGCTTCAATCCGATAAGTGTAGCTTCAATTGTGATCAAAACACCAAAGGATGGCAAAGCTGCCATCTTCAATTGTTTTCTCGTTGCCTTTCTCTTGTTTTCTGTTTCCTTGGTCCGACTTAACATGTACTTCTCTAAGTGTTCTAAACCTGATTTCTAGCATTCTAAACAACTATTGAAAACATGATTCTTTAGTTGCACGTATTGGTTTTGAACTTAACCGTTTTGATCATTTTCTTTTACAATTATGCATGCACCTTGCCTTATATGACTTACTATACTTTTCACGTTTTTTTCCTTTGGTATAGAAATATAAGTTATGCAGTTTGCACTTGTGTATGACTGGCTCTTTGTGGATCATATTTGACTGTAGATTTCGAGAGTAGTCAAGGTGCCAGCCCTGAACTGAATTTTGATAAAACGTGACTTGTTTAGGGTGAGTGTTCCTTGCATGTTTGTGCAATAAGTGACTAATGTGAATATCTGTGAGTGATTGTTTGAATGTTCAATGCTTTCTCATGATTGTTAAATGGATTTTGATAGGCGAGTGTGTACTTTATCGCACTCCACCCAAGCCAAAAGTGAATTTTTCAATGATTGGATACTAACTTGTGCATGAAATGTAAGCCTTTTGGCTGAATTGGGCCCTTTGCCCTTCGCTGCCAGTCGACTCGAGTCAGAAATGGATTCGGTCGGGCGACTGGTGATCCTGGAACAGTGTTTTGGTATACTCGAGTATGACCACAAAAATTTTGGTGGAGAACTGGCCGGTGAATTGGTTAGTGGCGGGAAATTGAAAATGAAATGAATGGAAATATTGAAGTTATAAGGGAAGAAATGAATGATTGAAGGAAGGAGAATGATTGGCTGAATGAATGAATGATGGAACGAATGGGCTCCACGTGAGCATGTATCCTTTTAATGAGTGTGTTTTCATTGTTTTTATATTGTGAATGTTTTATCGATTTCATTGTTATTAAATGACTAATGTCCTTGTTTCAATTGCTTGATTATGTGTATGGGAACCTCACTAAGCTTTAACTCATCCCTCTATTCCGTTAAATTTGTTTTCCTTGCAGGGTTTGAGAGTAAGGACGGGTGATTAGAGGAAGACTAAAGTTTTGACTAGAACTTTGTTGTGTAATAATGATAGCATTGGTAGTTGGTTGGATCCTGAACTTTTGTACTTAACCTTGAGGATTGTATATCAGTGTGAATGATTGTATATATGTTAAGTTTGATTGGCCATCTTAACTTGCTCTGAAGTGATAAGTGAGTGAGCTCCGGTGAGAGTTGGGCAGGCGGTCCGCCGAACCCTTTGGTTCGCCTTAGGGGGAGGTGGAGTCGTCACAAAGGTGCCCCCTCGGTCCCATCACATGAGCATGTGCCAAGAAAATGAAGAAGGCACGCCAACTTCTGATTCAAGCTGTCCAAGCGCAAGTTGGGAGGCCTAAGTCTATAGAAGGCCTTGCGTATGAGGATGAAGGCAAATCATCTTGATAAAGGTCTTGTTCGATGAAGGGAGCCATGCTTGAGGGCCACGACCCTCATTGGAGTGGTGTGGTTAATCGCCTAGTTATTTAGAGTTTAAGTATTTAATTAGCAGTTGTTGGACTAGATCAATAAGCTCATGTTGAGCATTGAACCGAATAAAGAGCTTGCTTGCGGCTTGAGGATGTCCGAATTAGTCTTGCTAGTTGGGCCGAGAATTAGCTAGGGTTTTGGGTCTCACTTGAAGCTTAATTCCTCTTGGTTTTCTTGCGCCTAGTAGTAGTATAAATAGGGTTGTTATTTGTAATTTTTTTGGCAGATTTGGATTAATACAAAAACTTATGATACGCTCCTCGGTCAACTAGTCCCGAGACACGTAGCACGATTGCCCAAGGACCTAAACGGGTGAATCAACTCGCTTGATTTGCGGAACCTAGAAACCAAGAGGGATGTCATAACTCGATTCAAGGTGTAGAACGGCGACTCCAATTGAGGTGGTTATTCAAGTAGATAGACCGGATGAACAACCAAGAACGATACGCGAGATTGCTCAAATAACCATTGCTAAGCAAGTAGGATTGTACTCTCGAAATTGAAAAGAAACAATGTGAATTTTATTGTCAATAATGTCTACCAAAAACTGTACATTGAATGATCCTTTTATGGGCTTGAGACCAACAAAACCCTATAAAGGAATGGCGTGACTAATTGCCGAACTAGAGGAAGGATTCGGTCCACTATTGGACCTTTGTGGGCCGAGCCTTTGACCTTCTTAACTAACCAACCGAACTAACTAATTAATTAAACAATGACTCCGATAAACAACCCAAAACTCAACTAACACTAGACGACTAAAGGACTAAAATTCGGCCGACTCCCTCAAGCACATGCGTGGTCATCACTTGGCGACTCTTGGGCTTGGATCAATGTGTAGACAACTCGATTAGCCATATCTAAGCCTTCAATGTTCCTATGGACTCCGTGTTGATCTTGAACACTTTGAACAAGGGCTTGTAGAGATTCTTTGAAATGCTTGGCCTGTGCACGTGTAACTGGGCCCAACGGAACTCGCACTTGGTCATCTCTATCACCATTCGTGCACATATCAGTCCCCTCCACTTGAGAAGGATTTGTCCTCAAATCTGGATCATCCTCGTCAAGGAACGGGCTCAAGTCCGCGACATTGAAGGTCGTCCTAACAGTGTATTCCCCAGGTAGTGCCAACTTGTAGGAATTGTCGTTTACACGTTGGAGCACTCGGAAAGATCCATCATCCCTTGGGGACAATTTACTTTGGCGTTACTTGGGGAACCTTGCTTTCCTCAAGTGTAGTCAGACCCAATCTCCAGATTCAAAAAACCATCTTGCGACGATGCTTGTTAGCTTGCTGGATGTATTGCTGAGTACGCTTCTCAATGTTGGCTCGAACAGCTTCATGTAACCTGCGCACAAACTCAGCTTTCTTTTTCCCATCTAAGTTTGTTGCTCAGAGGAAGGTAAGGGTGCCAAATTAAGAGGGGTCAGGGGATTAAATCCATAAACGACCTCAAATGGTGAGTAGTGTGTTGCACTATGAACAGTTCTATTTTAAGCAAATTCAACATGCAGCAAACATTCTTCCTAAAATTTAAGATTCTTCTTAATTAAAGCCCTTAGCAAGGTCCCAAGTGTGCGATTGACAACCTCAGTTTGTCCATCGTTTTGGGGATGGCTTGTGGTCGAAAATAAGAGTTTAGTGCCAAATTTAGACCACAGAGTCTTCTAGAAATAACTCAAGAATTTGACATCTCTATTGTGACGCCCCCACTTCTCCCTAAGGCAAACCAAAGGGTATCCGCGGGACGCCTACCCAGCTCTCGCCAGGACTCAAGGCAAAACAATTCAAGTTTAACTATAAATATCCAACAATACAAACCTAATTAAGAAAGTCGCTTCCATACCAATATTCTATAGTACCCCATGAGTACAAAATGCATCAACCATCCCAATCTTACATTAAGTTCCCAAAAGTTACATACAATCCCAATTTATACAAAATCCAGAGTCTAGCCAAGTATATTGAAAACCCTAATACAAAAGTACATCACAAGGGGATTTTCTTCGAGTTCACTCCAATCCATTCCTGTTAAGGAAAACAAATCTAAAGGGTGAGCAAAACGCTCGTGAGGCCAAGAAACACACATGCAAGCACATTGTCCAAATAACAATCCCATTTAGCGAATAAAGCAGTAATATGCAAGAAATTAGCAATTCGAGCAATAATATGTAAAGAGAAACAATTCAAGGATATAGGAGCTCTCAGGACCTATTTTTCACTTGCGCGATCCGGAACTTCCACGAATTGACACTCCGTCAATCGGGTAGGTTTAATCCGTAGAACTTCACTTATTATGTCCCCTTTCACCTTACATACCCCTGTTTCGGGCCCGCCTATCATTTGTTTGAGGCGATACTGCTCGAGTATGCCAAGCAAAACCTCTCACTAGGTCAAGCTTATTTTTCTCATGGTTCACCAAGGATCCCGACCAAGCCCATGCCGGCTCGAGTCCAAGGTTAGCCAGTGAGAGTTGGGCGTCCCCATATTCATTTGGGTGTCGAGAAGATTCACTCCAACGACGTATGCAACCATAGCATACAAATTCATGTCATTCAAGCATTTGACATATCCAAGCATTTGATAATTTCAAGCATGAGTTATTCGTTTCAAATGAGAACGAGTGCGATAAAGTACACACTCGACTCCATTTTTCAAATTCTCATTTCATGGATAACAAGTAAGCATGTATCGAATACATATAGTTTCAACTATTCATGCACTTGACACTCACCAAATATGTAAGAAGAAACGTCACTAGAGGTTCAAGCGTTCACCGTGGGATCCTCTTGAAGGTCCTCATGGGTGCCTGAGCAATTAAATAATAATCCATCACTTATAACCCCAATTATTGAGAAAGATTGTACACTTGCACAATCTAAGAAAATTCTCATGCAAATGAGCCCTATATATACGTAAATCAAGACTCAAAAGTGGGGGTTTTAAAGTACGAGAAAAATCAAGTTTTCACCTTTGAAATTAGGTGTAAAACGTCCAAGTGATATCGAGGAGAAAAGGAGAATTCAAAAACTCCATTTCCTTTAGTTTCAAAAATTTCAGATTTAAGGGGTGTTTTTGGAAAAATCATAACTCACTCTCCGTAGGTCCAAAATTGGAAAAATTGGTACCGTTGGAAACTTCTTCCAAAGTACTAAAAGTTCCTAGAAGACACTTTTCTATGATTCCTAACGGAAGATATTCAAACAGTGGCTCCAAATTGCTGTTTTAACTCGCGAGACAGTTTTGAGGTTGGTTTTTCGCCAACTTTGAAAATTCGGCAAACATCACAGAATTCGATCTAACCTCTGAAATTCGGAACTCAATTAGAGTTACAAACCAGGTTTAAAATCCAACAAACAGAACAAGAATCGGAGTTTGAGCACCAAGATATAGTAGCTCAAAGTTGCTGAAAAATTGAAGCAATTAGGCAATTTTCCAGGTTGAAGTCACAAACTTTGGGTCTTTATTTGAGCATCGAAATGAACTCTAAATGGCACCAAATTTGGCAGTGCAATACTACCATATGAGGGATATCCTTCTATCAAATTTCATGGAAAAATTCATTCGGGAAGCTAGTGAACGAAACCACTAAAGTTTCTAAAATTTCCAAGGCAATCTGCCTTGTACTTGTGTTTTCCCCTTTTTCAAACATTCGGCCAATGAACTTTCTCAAAAATCGTTCATTTGTGAAAATAAAGTCTAAGAAACACCCAAGCTGCATTTGGTAGGTGATTAACACCAAGAAATTCGAAATAACAAGTCCCAATCAAAGCTAAGGCATCAACTAGCCAAAAAGAGAGTTTTCGACCTCTGAGTCAGATTCAAAACTTTGGCCACAACTCACTCCATTCAACTCGGAATTGAGTGTGGTCAGTGGAGTTGAAAACTATATTCATAAGGCTACAATTTCTTAGAAGAAATCATTTTCAAAATAAGTCCACAACTAGCTCACATTTGAGCATTAAGTTTGCTGCTCAGAACAGGGCTCTCTGTGAAAATGTGAGACAAGGACAGTCAACTTTACAAGGCTATTATGGGATCCCTCAGGCAGAATCAGAACATACATTTTATACCGTTGGAAATCTGAGAATGTCTAGTTTTCCAGTGCCGCAAACGGCACTCTATTTCGATGTCGGAGCAAAAACGATATGGCGAAACAAGAACACTGCCAGGGCAGTGACGTGAAAATTTTCCAGATTTGCTGTCTTAACGAAATTCAAACATTTGGCCAACCAATTCATGGAATTTTTTGATGAAACTTTCTACACAACTCCTACAACATATAAGCATCATAACCAAGCCATAAGAACCACAAAAATTCACCCTAAAGGCCACGGACAATACAAGGACAGAATCGGAAAATTTCTCCTTCACTACTGTTGAGCTTTCCTTTCAACAATGCTACTTATTTCCACTAGTTTAACCTCTAATCCAAAATTAAACAATATTAAAACTCATCAAATCAGTCCAACAATTCAAAGTGGGAATTCATAAAGGCCCACACAACAAATTCCAACGTAATCCAAGCTACCCACATGATCATACGAGTATATACGTGCAATACTAACTTCCATAAGTCAAGATTTTCAAGGTTGAATCGTTGGTTACCTTGGTTGGTGGTTCTGTGACAGCCCCACCTCGCCCTAGGGCGAACCCTAGGGTAATCCAGCGGACTGCCTGCCCAGCTCTCGCCAGGACTCGGTCGATCAAAGAACTAGTAACTCAATATACTCAATGGAAAAACTTTAAATCAAAGAGTACAAACCCCTAATAGCAAGTAATCGTCCAACCAACTGTCCAAACTTAAGAAGTCAAACTAAAAGTCACACTTACCACTTTGTACTATAATTACTTAATACAGGTCAAACTTAAGTATTTAAACTTACACAAGTCGAAAATAAAGTCATTACAACAAAAGGATTACAAGTTTAATCAAAAAGGAAGTTAGTAAGGCCCTTGATCCTAAGTCCGTCCCCGATCTGTTAAGGAAAACAAAGGGAGTGGGGTGAGCTAAGCTCAGTGAGGTTCCAAGTAAAACAAGTAAGCACATAGCCAAATAAGGACATAATATAATCAAGTAAATACCGTGTAGTTGCAATAACAATTTAATCACAGTGCAATTCAAGGATACGGGTGGCTTCCAAAAGCCCAAACTCCCTTCAGCTTGATCATACCAGGGTCCGTTGACTCTCCGTCAACGTTTTGCATTCATAGAATATACAGTCCGTAGAACACCACTTTCTCCAATCTCCGTCCACCGATCAACCCCCTACCGGGCCCGTACTCCATAAACAGTAGTTAGGTAATACTCGAGTATACCGGTTTCCAGTGATCAGTAAACAGTCCCCAAGATTTATCGGCCGTCTCGACCAAAGCCCTTGCTGGCTCGATCCAACCGACTCACCTATGAGGTTGGGTACCCAAACAGTAGCAGTAAGTTGATGGGGTATCACCCAAACAGCTCAAGTACCAAACAGTAGCAGTAGTTGATGGGTATCACCCAAGCAACTCAAGTACAGTCACACATATAGAAGATTCACAACTCATAATTGCAGTATACAGAGCCACAGTGGAAATGAGGGAGGTCGAGTGCGATAAAGTACAACGTCGCCTCCATTTTTATCAAAACATGGTTTGGCTTCAAACAGTAGTAATTCAAGTATTCAGTTATTTCATATAAGCAGGTAGCAGGTAGTGAAACACTCACCTGTCAAGCAAGGGTAGCAGTCAAGCGTCAAAGTTGCGCGGTTACGTTCACCGCCGTTTTCCCCCTCCTAGGGTAAACGTGTGAAAAGGTTAACGACTAGGTTTAATTCCAAGCAATAATGAGCTTATTAAGTGATTAAGTGAGTGATTAACTCTACTCAATTCACCACGAAATTTAGGCCAAAATGCAGTAAAAGTTCATGAGTAAACAAGTTTAACAAGTACAAGAAAGTTGGCCAAGAGAAAAGTTTTATTCAAGTTTGCATAGGTTCTTCGCGGGTAAACAGTCGCGTCCGTGCAGTCCCGGTAAAACGGTCATAACTCTCTGTAGGAAGGTCAGAATTAGGTGCCGTCAGCGGCGTTGGAAACTAGACTCGAAGGGCTTTCCAACGGTACCTTGCACATTCTAGTTCGTCTCCTAGAAGCAACAGGAGCTCGGACAAGTTGGCTAATTTTCCAACCCTGGATCAGTCTCAAACCCTAACAATTGCACACTAGTTCCTCATGCTATCTTTACTTGTTTTGGGTTCAAATTCACCCAAATCAGTACTCTAATGTTCATATACAGGGAATTAAGTCATTTAGTACCATTGGAGACCAAAATACAACACATAAACATGAACAAAGGTTCCATAATAAGCTAGTCATCTTGCAAAACCTAAACCAGTCCACTTGAGCCCAAAACTACCACTTTACTTGTTCTAATTTCATTCCAATTCACACATGAGCTTAACCAATCTCTAGCCAAGTTGTTTAGGCATGATTAAGGTGTAAATAATCCATAAAAATCAAGGAGGAACCCTCCCTTCACCATCCGGTCAGCCATGGTACCAAAACAGTCCACATTTTCTTCTATTCATCCAACCTTCATCCTCTAATGATTTTCACTTAAATCACATATCAAGCGTAGATCTAGCTCAAAAGAGGTTTAAGACATGTAAATACTTCATAAACAATCATGAACAATGGGCAAACATTTCATCAAATACTTGGTAGGCATACATTTCATCAAACACTTGGTAGGCAAACCAACGGCAGATTTGACATCCCATAGTATTTTAGTCATAACTGGAGTTATGTTTATTGAATTAGGGCAAACCTTATACCGTTTCGAAGCTAAGACAGAGCTCTACAATTCTTATGAAGACATCTCAACCCAGTTCTCAACCTAACCTGGTCAAATTTACCCAAACAGGCCCAGATTGTTTTTCAGTTCGAAGCTCACTGGAAAATTTAACTAGCAGTCCTGATTTATTCAATCATATCTCAACACACACAACTCCGATTCAGGTGATTCCAAAGCCATTTGAAAGCTAAGTTACAGGGCTATAATTCTTGAGAAGACATCAAAAGCTAAATCAGTCATCTTCCTGGTCAAAATGACCAATTACAGAGGCAAAATATCAGTTCGGACAGAAACAGGGCATCAGGGGCATTTTGGTCATTTCACAAGCTATCCTGCTCCGATTGAGCTGAAAATTTGTAGGCATATTCTACACTCAATTCTCTACAACTTTCATGTTTTGTGCAAAAGCTAGTTTGGCCATTATCATGGTCGAACTTCCAGTTGAAATAGGTACAAAATCTGGAATCAAGCTGGGAAAAATTTCAGCTTACTTATCTATGGCAAAGTTATGAGAAATCTTCAATTTCTTCAAGTTTACAACCATCATAATCCATCAACCACATCATTTAAAGAACACTTACCTCTCTTGTAGGAAGTTTGAACCACCAAATCAACCAACCAAATGAAGCCTTGAAGCTTGAATCTAGTACCAAGATTAGAAGGAAAACTTTCACTAAGATGGAATCTTTCTCTTGGATTTGTTTTGCTCTAAGTTGCTAGTGTTTGAAAGCTGAAATTTTTGGAGCTCTCTCTCTTCTTTTCTTGTCTAGAATTTCAGCCAAAGGGGGGTTAATAAGAGGGCCAAAGTGTTTTAAAATGTTAGCTAACCTTTAGTCAAACAAAAGCTTGGTTAGGGTTTTGCCACATAGCTCAATTCTTGACCATAATCTCTCCTAAACTTTTGACCAATGCTAATTCCACCCAACCAAGTGTACCAATACTTAATTAACACCCCTCACCTATCATTTAAAGTCCTCAATCCAAATCAAAGCCACTTGGAAACAATTAATTGGTGGATCATTAAAATTCAACTCAAGTAACTATTTTTCTTCAAGTAAAAGGAATAAAATGCAATGCATGAACAATGTTGTAATACATGAGAAATGTCATGCAATGGTATATAATAAGTGGTCTAAATCTTAAAATAAAGCATGTATTTAGGGGAAATTAGGGTTTTAAATGAGGGTTCTCACAGGTTCAAGCAGAATTTTTGGCCCTCTGGAAGCTCAGCAAATCCGTGGAAAGTGAGCTCTTTTCTTAGCTTGATGTGATCACTAAGTGCTTAGCTAAGTGGAGGTAAATTTTGGTGTGATTTGGTGAAGTTTTGGTGAAGAAATGAAGTGGAATTTTGAAGAACTTTGGAGTGTTTTCTCCTCCTCCTTGCCGGCTGTCTTGAAGCTTGGAGGGAGAGTGTGTGGCTTCTTGAGGAAGCTTTAAGTGTTGGCCAAAAGGTGCCAAAAGTCAACTCTCTCTCGCGCGCGTATGCGCGCGTTTTGTGCTCGATTCCTCTCGAGTTTGTTTCACTTGTGCACTAAACCTCTAATGCACTTATATTCATACTAATATTATCCACTCTTAATAGTTTAGAAATAATTTCTAAAGTCCTCCAATTAGTCGCACGCGCGAAAACGCGAACTTCCGATTTGCTCGCGATAAGGCGAAATCTCTAAGAAATTCTTATAACGATAGTACAACTAACTATCACTTGAGTATTTAAACTTAAAATTTATCACTTTAGAGTAAATGTACAAGTCTCCAATTTTCCAAACTCATTGTACTCTCGAATCAATTATTATTTCCAAATACGCAGTCACTCTTCACACTTAACGAGCTCTCGAAAATTAATTTTTGAAACGAGTCATTTTAAAAATATGAGCAAGTCATAATTCAATGTAATTAGGTTTAAGAAGGCTAGAAAATAATATTCGGAATATTTGACCAAATAAATAATTAAATAAACTAGAATTAAGAGTTAAAATAATTAAAAATAATAAATTTAACGAGTCCTCACATCTATCACTAACAATTGTTTGAGACATACCATGTAAGCGCACAATTTCTTTGAAAACAAGTTAGCAATATGAGATGCATCATCAGTTTTAATGGCAGGGGATAAAATGAGCCATTTTCGAAAATCGATCAACTACAACATAGATGGAATTATTTCCCTTTTGTGACCTAGGCAGTCCCAACACAAGTCCATAGACAAGTCTACCCAATGATATTGTGGAATTGGCATGGGGTATACAAGTCATATGAATTTGTTTTTAGACTTGACTTTGTGGCAAGTAGCACATCTACCAACATGCATTCAACATCCCTATGCATGTGAGGCCAATAGAAGTATTCTTGCAACATTGCTAAAGTCTTAACAATGCCAAAATGCCCCATGAGACCCACCACTATGTGCCTCTCTAACCAATAGATTCCGAATGGAAGAATTAGGCACACACAACTTGCCACATAAGAACAAAAGGCCATCAATAGTTAAAAAGTTTTATTTCACTGCGGACTCTTAGTACACGATGCAAAATCATGTCACCAAAAATCAAGATCCCATGTGCATAAAGACTCCTTTATCCATATTCAAATCCAAGCAACTTAGTATCAAGGAAAACTAGTAAAGAATGTCTACGAGATAGTGCATCAGATACCACATTCGTTTTACAGTTTTAATACTTAATAAACATAAGAGAAGGTGTCGATAAACTTACCCATTTGGCGTGCCGTTTACTCAACTTTGGCTGCCCTTTGAGGAATTTCAATTATTCGTGGTCAGTGTGTATCACGAATTCCCTTGGGTGGAGGTAATGTTGCCATGTCTCCAAGGCTTCTCACTAGTTGTGTACAACTCCTTGTCATAGGTGGGGTAGTTCAATGCCACACCTCCCAGCTTCTCACTAAAATATGCACAAGGCCTCTTGTCTTGCATTAGCACAGCTTCCTATCCCTACACCCAAAGCATCACATTCAATCTCAAAAAGTTTTGTTAAAGTTGGATAATGCTAAAACAGGTGGCATGTGTGAGTTTGCCCTTTGAGAGTGAGGAAAGATTTTTCTTGTGTTTCTCCCCAATGAAATTTGTCATTTTTCTTTGTCACGGCCGTCAATGATGCAGCAATGGTACTGAAGTCCTTGACAAATCGCCGGTAGAAGCCAGCCAAACCATGAAAACTTTGCACATCCGCGACTGATTTGGGGGTTGGCCATTGTTTGATGGCTTCGATCTTGGATTCGTCTACTTTGATGCCCTGTGAACTAACAACATAGTCTAGAAACACAAGTTCGTTAGTACAAAAGGTGTACTTCTTAAGGTTAGCATAGAAGCTCGCCTTTCGAAGTGTTTCAAGTACTAATCTAAGATGCTCCATATGCTCATAGCATGTTTCGGTTATAGATCAAGATATCATCAAAGTAAGCAATGACAAACTTCCCAATAAACTGTCTTAAAACATGGTTCATTAAATCTCATGAAAGTGCTAGGTGCGTTAGTTTAACCCAAAAGGCATAACTAACCACATCATAAAGGCCATGTTTTGTTTTGAAAGCTGTTTTCCACTCATCTCCCTCTTTCATCCTAATTTGATGATAGCCACTTCTCTCAAATCAATTTTTGTAAAAATAACAGCGCCATCAAGTTCATCTAGCATATCATCTAATCGAGGAATAGGGTGCGATATTTGACAGTTATAGCATTAACAGCTCTACAGTCAGTACACATACGCCAAGTACCATCCTTTTTTGGCACAAGTATGAACAGGCAACAGCACAAGGACTCAAACTTTCTTTAACCCAACTCTTACCTAGTAGGCCATCAACTTGCCTTTTGGAGTTCCTTAGTTTCCTCCGGATCCATGCGGTAGGCGGGTTTGTTGGGTAATGGAGCTCCAGGAATGAAAGTCGATTTGGTGCTCGATCCCTCGGATGGGTGGTAAGCCGTCAGGGATTTCATCAGGGAACACGTCCTCGAATTCCTGCAATAGTGCAACTACACTCGAAGGCAATGCCTTATCGAGTTCATCAACATTCAAGAGCACATGCTTGCAAATCATGAGTAATACAGGCTGATCAGAATTCACACATTTCCTAACGTCCTTAACCTTAATTATCATGTTTTGCTTCCTAGTGTTTGATTTAGTCAATGCCTGATCATGTGCCGACACTAGGAAGTGCCGATTGGACCTTTGGCCGAATGCTCACTTTTGGAAGTGGAGCAATTTCCAGATTTGGCCATCTTTTGTTTCCTCTTTTGATGGTCTAAGTCACATTCGCTTTGCAATTTTAATTGGTTCTCGTATACTTGATGCAGGTGTGAGAGGTGTGATGCGAATGAGCAAGCTGGCCGTGTGCTCACATAGGCTCGTTACACGTGCACAAGTTAAGAGGTTCAAAGAGTCACTTCAAACCTTAGTTCATGTCGTATAAGCTCAAGAGAACCAAGCTCAAGCATTGAAGGAATTGATTTGGAGGATCCTTGCAAGACTACCAAGATATTGCTTACAATTGAAGGCACAAGTGATCAAGCCTTAAAGGGAGGATTGGGCCTCGATTAAGTAGCTCTTGTTTGAGCTTAACTTCGGCCATGTAGCGCCTTAGGCCCAATAGTCACTTTAGTTAGTCATTAGTAGTTAATTAATAGGTTAGCTTTCGGCCAAGAGAGACCCAATGGGCTGGCCGATTTTCCCTTAATGTTTTCCAAGCTTTATTAGGTTTAGTCAAGGTTATAAATAAGCCCTAAAGCTGATGTTACATTTAGTTTTTCGATATTAATTCAATAGAAATTTCAGAATTTCGTCCATTGATTGTGGCAATTTCCTTTAGCTTGTGAAAGTTAGTTTGAATATCCTAGGAGTTGATTCTAGGTTGTTTATGACTTATCCAATCAAGCAAACACACTTGATTGTGGCGTCCTCTACCTGTTGAATCCGTTCTTTGAGTGGTCCAAGTTTGGGTTCGACTCCATTCGTCTTGCAGCGTGTCATCTAAGATCTTAAGATAGCTTCCGCGCTCACATCAAGGTGTTAGGACCATGCGTTTACCATTGTGCAATAGAAATGTACTTATTAGACCTACTATCAAAGGTAACATGCTTATCAAATTGCCAGGGTCTCCCTAAGATCACATGAGTAGCATGCATAGGGACAACATCACACACAACTTCATCAAATATAATTGCCCAATGGAAAAAAGAAAGACGTACCTGTTTGTAGACACGTACTTCGCCATCTTTCACTTATCCATTGAAGTCGGTAGGGATGAGGGTGTTTGGTTGTAGGTAGCCCCAAGCTCTTCCACCATGAGCAAACTTGCCTACATTGGTGCAACTTCCACGCATCGATGATGAGACTACACACTTTGTAACTTATTTTTACACGAGTGTAAAACAAGTTTTCCCTTTGTAACTGCTCATCCTCCTTGACTCAAGCGGTTAGCACTCGTCGTGCCACCAAGCAAACCAATTTCCCCTTGAATAGGAGAGCACTCCTCCTCGATCGAGTCATTCTCCAAGCAGTCATCCTTGGACAAGGTCGGCATCTCCTCACAATCATCATCATCAGAAACTACTTCTCCATTGTGAGTTATGAGCATGACCCTTTGATTCGGACATTGAGATTGGATATGTCCGAACCCTTGGCATTTGAAGCATTTAATATCCCTACTCCTAGGCTTAGGAGTCTCTTGAGTGGCCTTAGAAGTGGACCTAGATGCATCAACAAACTTGTTAGGGGTAGAATTGGAATTTCGGTTAGGGAAGTTACCTTGTGTTGGGCTAGAAGTGGGTGGTATAGCCGAATGTCCAGCTTCATGTGATGTCCTCCTTGGTTGATTTCCCTTCCAAACATTCGAATTTGAGGTTTGGTATGGTCGGCCACCTTTTCTCAATTTCTTTCCCCTTTCGGCCTTGATGGCTAACTCAAGAAAGTCGCTCATATCCAAGTAATGTTGAAATTCCAAGGCCTCTTGAAGATCAGGGTTTAAACCCCTAAGAAATCTTGTCATTGTGGCCTCACTATCTTCTTGGATATTAGCCCTCATCATGGCCATCTCGATCTCCGTGTGATAGTCCTCCACACTCATGTTGCCTTGAGTGAGGGTTTGCAGTTTAGAGTGGAGATATCGGTTGTAGTAGCTTGGAACAAACTGTTTGCGCATCATGGCCTTGAGTTCACTCCAAGTTCGGACTTGCGGTTCGCCATTTCTCCTCCTTCCAGTCCTTACTTGGTCCTACCAAATGAGGGCATAGTCAGTGAACTCAACAGTGGCAACCTTCACCTTTTGTTCCTCGCTATAGTCATAGCAATCGAAGACCATTTCAATTCGGCCTTCCATTCCAAGTAAGTCCTCAGGGTCACTTTTCCCTTGGAACGTAGGAACTTTGATTTTAAATCCCTTAAGCACGTCCTTAGAAGTGCCCTTTTAGGCCTCTCGGCTCTTTTTTCATCCTCACTTGCCGAATACTCCTCATAATTTGCTCCTTTGGTGCCATGTTGATTTCGATTATGGGATCTAGAGCGAGAGCCTCTCGTGAAGCTCTTAGAGAGTTCATCAAAACGGTTGTGCATCTCCTCCATTTGTTGCTCACTAATCCGCTTAAACTCGTGTTTCATGGCATTGAACATCAAAGCGTAATCGGGGGTTGGATTAGTTTGGCTCCATGTCCTTCTTTTTCCCTGCAAAACATTAGTGAACAAGAAAATAGTACAAATATAACATCACTTCACTCCCTAAGTGTTTCACTCACACTCGGGTGTTCACTCCAAGGTACTCGAATGACTTACCAAAATTCCTTACCTTGCCGGTTTGAGTAGTTGAGAAATGCCGCACAAGGTCCTCAATTGGTTCACCAAACGTCCCACAAGAGTAACCAAGAGCAAGACACAATTTTGGAAGCAATGTGGATGCGATAGAGGGTAGTTTGGACTGTTTCCTAGGGCGGACAGATTAGGAAAGGGTGCGAAAATGGAAAAGGAAACAAGCAAACCCTAGTTTCCTAATTTGATTGGACTTGTCCAAGTGGAATTAGGAGAGTTGTCCAAGCTGCCCACTTAGTTTTTTAATTGAATTTGGAAACAAATTAGTTTTTGGAAACCTTTTAGAAAACCTTTTCTTCTTGAAACAACTTTTAGAAACTTCCAAATTCTACTCCAAGTAGTATTGCGCAAATCAGAATTTTTTTCTCCCACACAATTTCGGTTGCTATATAATTTTTCCTCTTTGTTTTCTTGCCAACCGATTCCTCTTTTCTTTCTTTCCTCTCGTTTTTGTTCAACCACAACCAAGGCAGCTTCGGATTTTGCTCAAATCGATAGCAACTAATGGAATCTCAAGAACGTGATGCAATCCACCCTCCTCGGGCTCCTCCCCAATGGGTTACCCAAGATATACCCAAGAAAGAAGCAAGAACTCCAAGAAAACTCTTCACCAACGCTCAAGAGTACAAGAAATTATTCACTAAGCGGATGAAACAAGTTTCCAAGAAACAAGTTTCCAAGAATCAAGAGGTTCAAGAACCAAGAGGTTCAAGAACTTCAAGAAGTAGTGGACCAAAACTTTTGAATTGTTTTTCTTTCTGTTTTCTCTTTTTTTCTTCTTCTTGTAGTCTTGGATACAAGATGAAATACGTGACTGATTTGAGCAATAAACTTCGAAGTTTCCCTCTTGTTTTCTTTCGTTTGCTTTCCCTTTTTTTTTGACTGAAATTGGACAAACACAACACAACTTGGCCGAATGGATTAATTTCTAGATTTGGTTCGGCCAATCAAACACACAAGAAACCTTCAAGATCCTCAAGATCTTTCAAGAACTCCCAAATAAGTTATCAAGAACTTTAAGATTGTGGTTAAGAAATTCAAGAAACTCAAGATTCTTGTAGGTTTTCTTCAAGATTCTTGTAGGTTTTCTTCAAGATTCACAAATACCAACAAGTTTTACCAAAATTCAGATTTGAAAACCAAGTAAACAAGTTGAATAACTCAAGAACAAGGTTGGACCGACTTGGACAGCAAGGTACGATAACAAGGAACCCTTATTTGGAGGGCTTGTATGACTACTATGGCAGCAATAGCAAACAAACGATGGCACACAAGACAGAAATTCGATAGCAACTACAGACAGAAATTAGGGTTAACGACACAACACAACAAATTAGGGTTAACACCAAGGCACAACACGGATAGAAATTGAAGACTCGCGACAAGGAACAAGGTTCGGACAGATTTGACACTACAAGTTGAACCAACTACGGCCCCCTGATTTCAAGACACCACAATTGACGGCTAAACGGAAAGAATTCAAGACGCAACAACCAACCACAAGTGCGAACAGATTTTTGTTTTTTTTTGTAAACAATGCAGCGGAAAAAACGATAAACCCTAGAAAACGGCTAAACAAGAACAAACAATGGAATATAACGACTTGATACCTCAACCACCTCTGAAGCCAACTGATACGCTCTTCGGTCAACTAGTCCCGAGACACGTAGCACGATTGCCCAACGACCTAGACGGTGAATCAACTTGCTTGATTTGCGGAACCTAGAACCAAGAGGGATGTCGTAACTCGATTCAAGGTGGTAGAACGGTGACTCCAATTGAGGTGGTTACTCAAGTAGATAGACCGGATGAACAATCAAGAACGACACGCGAGATTGCTCAAATAACCATTGCCAAGCAAGTAGGATTGTACTCTCGAAATTGAAGAGAAACAATGTGAATTTTATTGTCAATAATGTCTACCAAAAACCGTACATGAAGGATCCTTTTATAGGCTTGAGACCAACGAAACCCTATAAAGGAATGGCGTGACTAATTGCCGAACTAGAGGAAGGATTCGGTCCACTCTTGGACCTTTGTGGGCCGAACCTTTGACCTTCTTAACTAACCAACCGAACTAACTAATTCATTAAAAAATGACTACATAAACAACCCAAAACTCAACTAACACTAGACGACTAAAGGACTAATAATTCGGCCGACTCCCTCAAGCACATGCGTGGTCATCACTTGGCGACTCTTGGGTTTGGATCAATGTGTAGACAACTCGATTAGCCACATCCAAGCCTTCAATGTTCCTATGGACCCCGTGTTGATCTTTAACACTTTGAACAAGGGCTTGTAGAGATTCTTTGAAACGCTTAGCCCGTGCACGTGTGATTGGGCCCAACGGAACTCGCACTTGGTCATCTCTATCACCATTCGTGCACACATCAACTTGAGAGTTCTCTCATTGGTTTCTTGTGAGTTTCTCTTGAATATCTTAGACTAGTTCCCTAGAATCTTTAAGTTAGACTTATCAATCTAGAATCCCACTAGATTGTGGCGTCATCTACCCTATACCAAGGTTCGTTAGTCACGTGATTAACGGGCCAAGGTTCATCCATCCCCTCGCATGTTCTAATTCCTCTAGATCCTGTGCGCTTGTCTCTTACGGGTTTCGTCACAAGTTGGCGACGTTCGTATCAGTTGGTATCAGAGCTAGTTAAAGAGGTATCATGTTACATCCTTTTTGTTGTTTTGAGTCAATTTTTTGTCTCTCAAATTCATTGCTAGGTCATTAGGGTTTTTGTGTCAAATCGTGGGAAGGGTTTCTTCTTGTCCGAATTTTGTTTCATGTTGATGTGTGCTGTCCGAATTTTTTTCCAGAATTATTTCAGTATTTTTGTGTGTTGTTTCTGCCCAAATTTCATTCTTGAGTCTGTTAGTTTTGTGTTTGAACCGTTAGAATCAAAAAAAAAGAGTCACGTACCTTATTTTAGTGTTCAAGTTGCTGGAATTTTCTATTGAGCATTGCTGAAATTCTGTTTTGCCTATTTCTTGAGTTTAGTTGTTGTTCTTGCAAACCTTGGATACCACAACACAATTTGGGGACTTTTTGAGCTTCTTGAACAAGATTCTTGAAGTTCTTGGACCACCAAGACTTATTTTGAAAGTTCTTGAAACAATAAATCAAGAACTAGGATTTTCTTGAAGCTTGCATAGCCTTGCATCCGTTTCTTGATCTTGTTGATTTGACCTGAATTTGTGTTCCTTAAAGAGCCAAAATCTTGAACAAAGCACCAAGGAAGAAACGAAAAAGACAAAAAAAAAAAACAAAACAAAGCAAAGAGAAAAAAAAAGGAAGAAAACAAATTGGCTCAAGGAAATCAGGTTTCCAAATCTTGAGTTTCCAAATCTTGGTTGGTTTCCAATTTTTGATTGGTTTCCAAAGACCCCAGCTGACCTGGACAGCCCCAAAAACACCTAAATCAGTTTCCAAAACCAAACTTAAACCGCCACAAAGACCTTATCCAAACCGCCCTTGAATTCTTGAGTTTCTAAAATCTGTTGAGCTAGTTTTTGCAAACCAATTTGACTGAAATTTGAGGACTGATTCTTGTATTATTTGAGCACCCTAAAAGCACCATTTACCCTCCAAAATACTGACCAGAAACTCAGCAAAACAGCAGCTCAAAAATTTCCAGTTTGGGTAGAGTATTTCTAGGATTCTAAATTTCAGCTTTTGAGTCTTATGTTGTCTCTTGTGTCGATCATCTTAGAGTTGTTTCATACAATATTTGAGTCACAAAACAGCATCTTAAGTGTGTCATAAATCTGAATTTGTTCCAGTTTTGCCCTTGCTTCACTCTTGTTTAATTCGTGATTGAGCGTTGACATTGAAGCTTCTTGGAGGAAATTTTCTGATTTCTTCAAGAGGAGCAAACAAAGACCAATAAGAGTTATTTGTGTGATCATTAGAGTGAATAATTTTTTAGTGAGACACGAACGTTGAGTGCAAACATGTAAAGGAGCGTGAAAGAAAAAATATACTTGTTTCTTTGCTAACTCCTTTTACAGGTTACCTTAGCATGGATTCTCACACTTTTGACAATAAACTTAGCATGGAGGCCTTGATGAGTGAGTTCCAATGGAGGCTGGACATTTCCCTTGAATCAGTACATGAACGAATAGATAAACTTGAGAAACATCAACTAAGGAGTAATTCGGTTCATGGGGGGAGCAATAGGGAGGAATCCGGCCCTACTCATGAAGGAGAAGAGGACGACTGACGGCCTAGGTATGCTCAACGAGACCAAAGGAGGAACGATGATGCACTCAAAGGGATCAAAATCAAAATCCCTTCATTCCAAGGGAAATCCGACCCGGATGCCTACTTGGAGTGGGAAAAGCGCATTGAGATGGTTTTCGAATGTCAAGAATATAGGGATGACCAAAAGGTGAAACTTGCCACTCTTCAATTCACAGATTATGCCATCATTTGGTGGGACCAAGTACGACTTAGCCGAGGGAGATGTGGAAAACCAGCTGTGACAACATGGCATGAACTTCGTAGGTTGATGAGGAAACAATTCATTCCAAGTCATTACCACCGAGACCTTTATCAGACTTGAATCAAGGTTCTCGAAGTGTAGATGACTATTTAAAGGAGATGGAGATAGCCATGCTACGTGCGGACGTTGTGGAGGATAGGGAAGCAACAATGGCTAGGTTTCTAAGCGAATTGCGACCAGAGATTGTCAAGGTGGTTGAGTTGCACCACTGCGTGGAAATCACAGATATGGTAGATAAAGTTTCAAAGGTGGAACGCCGCCTCAAGAGGAGGGGTACTGCACGACTAACTAGTACACCAGTTAGTTCAAATTGGAGATCATATCCACCTAAGAAAGAGGAGAAACCAACCATGGGAGCTTCGAGTGGAGCCTCACGAATTGAAGCTAAGGCCGAGGGCTTCAAGAAGGACACCAAGACTGTGAATGACACCTCTAAGGCCCGTAACCGTGAGATCAAGTGCTTCAAATGTCAAGGGTTTGGTCACATTGCATCTCAATGTCCAAACCGACGAACCATGCTCTTACTTGACAATGGTGAGGTGGTTACGGATGACGACGATGGCTATGAAGGGATGCCCCAGTTAGAAGAGGAGGAAGCTGACTCTAGTGAAGAGCTTCCAACGAATGTCGGACTGGTGGTTCGAAGAGTGTTAGCTACTCAAATCAAGGAGGAAGACGGCCAACAAAGAGAAAATATTTTCTGCACGCATTGTCACATAAAAGACAAAATGTGTAGCTCATAATTGATCCCAGGAGTTGTACAAATGTGGCAAGTGCAACGCTAGTGGAAAAGGCTTCACTTCCTACAATCAAGCATTCACGCCCGTACAGGCTCCAATGGTTGAATGGCAGTGGAGATGTGCGAGTCACGAAACAAGCAGTGATCCCCTTTCGCATTGGATGGTATGAGGATGAAATCCTCTGTGATGTGGTGCCGATGCACAAGCTACTCATGTACTATTGGGAAGACCATAGCAATATGACAAAAGGACTAACCATTATGGTTTCACCAATAAATACACTTTCATGCATTGTAATAGGAAAGTCACACTTGTTCCTCTCATCCCTAAACAAGTGCATGAGGACCAAGTTAGATTGCAACAAGAAAGTGAGGAACAAAAGAAAGTGAAGAGGGCCGAGAAAAATGAGGGGAAAAAGGCATTAGATGATTCGGCCCTAAAGAAAAAATATGAGAGAAAACAAAACATGTTTGCAAAAACCAGTGATGTGAAGAGAGCCTTACTTTCTCACCAACCTCTACTTATGTTAGTATGCAAAGAGGTTATATTCGCTTCTAATGACTCTACTAACTCTTTACATCCCTATGTTATGTCTTTGTTGAAGGAATTTGAGGACGTTTTCCCTGAGGAAATTCCAGATGGACTACCTCCAATCCGAGGCATTGAGTATTAAATAGACCTCATTCCAGGAGCACCATTACCCAACAAAGCTGCTTATCGCATGAGTCCAGAAGAAACCAAGGAACTTCAAAGACAAGTGGATGACTTGCTTAAGAAGGGTTGGGCGCGTGAGAGCTTAAGTCCTTGTGCAGTCCCCGTGATTTTGGTGCCAAAGAAGGATAGCACCTCGTGCATGTGTGTAGATTGCAGAGCCATCAACTCTATAACGGTAAAGTATCGTCATTTTATACCTAGGTTAGATGACATGCTAGATGTA
This sequence comes from Coffea humblotiana, assembly GCA_023065735.1. NCBI lineage: Eukaryota > Viridiplantae > Streptophyta > Magnoliopsida > Gentianales > Rubiaceae > Coffea > Coffea humblotiana. The sequence goes on along the minus strand of CM041208.1, from coordinate 11,622,115 downwards.
CTAAATGGAGCTGTAATTTTCACAAAGATTGATTTAAAAAGTGGATACCATCAAATTCGCATGAAAGAGGGTGACGAATGGAAAACAGCTTTTAAAACAACCTATGGATTTTATGAATGGTTTAGTTATGCCCTTTGGGTAATCTAACGCCCCTAGTACATTTATGAGGCTAATGAATCATGTTTTACGCCCTTTTCTTGGTAAATTTGTGGTAGTCTATTTTGATGACATTTTGGTCTATAGTAGAAATCTTGATGAGCATATGGAGCATTTACGTGCTGTTTTAAATGCCTTGCGCCAAGCAAGCTTGTATGCTAATTTAAAAAAGTGTTCCGTTTGCACTAATCAATTGGTTTTTCTAGGATTTGTTATTAGTGCACTGGGAATACAGGTAGACGAAAGTAAGGTGAAAGCCATCCAAGAATGGCCTACACCAAGAACTATGAGTGAGGTGATGAGCTTTCATGGGTTAGCCAGCTTTTATAGGAGGTTTGTGCGAGATTTTAGCACAATTGCCGCCCCATTAACTGCAGTAATCAAGAAGAATGTTGCGTTTCATTGGGGAGCTGACCAAGATAAGGCATTTCAATTACTTAAACACAAATTCACACACGCACCTGTACTTTCTTTACCTAGTTTTGACAAGATGTTTAAAATTGAATGCGATGTTTCAGGTGTTGGCATTGGAGCTGTGTTGATGCAGGAGGGTAGGCCGATTGCCTACTTTAGTGAGAAGCTGAATGGAGCAGCCTTGAACTACTCAACCTATGATAAAGAATTATACTCCTTAATTAGGGCTCTCGAAACATGGCAGCATTATTTGAGAGTAAGGGAATTCGTCATTCATACTGATCACGAGTCACTCAAGCATTTGAAGTCACAACAAAAGTTGAAAAAGAGGCATGCGCGATGGATTGCATTTGTTGAGACTTTCCCATATGTGATCAAGTATAAGACAGGTAAAACCAACGTGGTAGCTGATGCCTTGTCACACAGGTATTTCCTACTTACTTTGCTAGATACTAAGCTACTTGATTTTGAAACTATCAAGGAATTGTATGCAAGGGATCCGGATTTTAGTGAATGTTATGCGCAATGCTTGAAGTCTAAATTGGATCACTTCTTTATACATGATGGTTATTTATTTCGGATTAATAAGTTGTGCATTCTTCAGTCTTCCATTCGATTATTGTTAGCCAATGAAGCACATTCAGGAGGTTTAATGGGACACTTTGGTGTTGCAAAGATTTTGGCTGTTTTGCAGGAACATTTTTATTGGCCAAAGATGAGGAGAGAAGTGCAACGTGTGGTTGGTCGATACATTGTGTGCCATAAAGCTAAATCTAGGACTCAACCATTCTATTTGTATGCTCCTTTACCTATTCCTACTACACCTTGGGTTGATATTTCTATGAATTTTGTGCTAGATTTGCCTAGATCTAGGAAAGGTCACGATAGCATATTCATTGTTAGTTGACAGGTTTTCTAAAATGGCTCATTTCATTGCTTGTCACAAAATGGATGATGCATCTTATATTGCTGATTTGTTTTTTCGTGAGATAGTTAGGTTACATGGCATGCCTAAAACTATTGTTTCTGATAAGGATGTTAAATTTCTTAACTATTTCTGGAAGACTTTGTGGGGCAAGTTGGGTACTAAATTGTTATTCTCAACTTCTAGTCACCCACAAATTGATGGCCAAACAGAAGTTGTTAATAGAACTTTATCTACCTTGTTGCGTACCATCATTAAAAAGAACATCAAGTCTTAGGAGGAATATCTTCCTCATGTTGAGTTTGCCTATAATCGAATTGTACATAGCGCTACACAATTCTCACCTTTTAAGTTGTGTATAGATTTAACCCGTTAACTCCTTTGGATTTATCACCCTTACATTTATCTGAGCGTGTGAATCTAGATGGACAAAAAAAGGCAGAATTTGTGAAGGCACTACATGAGAAGGTGCAACTCAACATTGAGTAACGTACGAGTCAATACGCGAAGCAAGCAAACAAGGGAAAGCGCCAAGTGATCTTTGAACCTGGTGATTGGGTTTGGCTGCACCTTAGAAAAGAACGGTTCCCAGCTCAACAGCTTAGCAAGCTACTTCCTAAAGGCGACGGTCCATTCCAAGTTCTTGAGCGTGTTAACAACAATGCTTACAAACTGGACCTCCCAGATGAGTATGGTTCTGTGAGCGCTACATCCAATGTTGCTGATCTTACCCCTTTCCTCGGAGATGATGACGCAGATTTGAGGACAAATCCTTTTCAAGAGAAGGGAATGATGTGAATGGAAGTACAGCTCAAACCATGCAAGTAGATCAAGTGAATGTGCCCCTCAGTCCCGTCACACGAGCACGTGCCAAGAAAATGAAGGAGGCGCTCCAACTTCTGATTCAAGCTGTCCAAGCACAAGTTGGGAGGCCTAAGTCTATAGAAGGTCTTGCGTATGAGGATGAAAGGCAAATCATCTTGATAAAGGCCTTGTTCGATGAAGGGAGCCATGCTTGAAGGTCACGGCCCTTATTGGAGTGGTGTGGTTAATCGCCTAGTTATTTAGAGTTTAAGTATTTAATTAGTAGTTGTTGGACTAGATCAATAAGCTCATTTGAGCATAGAACCAAATAAAGAGCTCGCTTGCGAGCTTGAGGATGTCTGAATTAGTCTTGTTAGTTGGGCCGAGAATTAGCTAGGGTTTTGGGCCTCACTTGAAGCTTAATTCCTCTTGATTTTTCTTGCGCCTAGTAGTAGTATAAATAGGGCTGTTATTTGTAATTTTTTGGCAGATTTGGATTAATACAAAAACTTGAGAGTTCTCTCATTGGCTTCTTGTGAGTTTCTCTTCAATATCTTAGATTAGTTCCCTAGGATCTTCAAGTTAGACTTATCAATCTAGAATCACACTAGATTGTAGTGTCATCTACCCTATATCAAGGTTCGTTAGCCACGTGATTAACGGGTCAAGGTTCATCCATCCCCTCGCGTGTTCTAATTTCTCTAGATCCTGTGTGCTTGTCTCTTATGGGTTTCGTCACAAGTGGGCGACGTTCGTATCAGAAAATGCCAAAGTAAAGACTAAATGGAGGCCCAAATAGCAGGGTTAATGGTTAAGGAGTGGGGACTGTTGGAGGAAATGTGTAAATGGAACCCAAACTTAATAATCAAAAGATAGTATTTGAAAATATTACTGTGCAACCAATGTTAGGGGAACAAGTTAGAGAGGCATAAGAAAAAGATACTATCCTGCAGAAACGATTAGAAAAAGTTTGAAAGGACAAATTACCTGAACATAGTCTAGGAAATGATAGAGTATTGAGGTTTCAAAACCCAATCGTTCTTCCGAACAACGAAGAATTGAAACGACGAGTTTTGGATGAAACTCATTGTTCTAAATATACGGTGCATCCCGACAGTAATAAGATGTATCAGGATTTAAAAAAATTTGTATTGTTGCAATAACATGAAGTGAGAAATTGCTCAATATGTTCAATCTTATTTGACGTATCAATAGATTAAAACTGAACATCAAAAACCCTCTGGACTACTACTGTGAGAACTCATGTTTTATTTCTTAAAATAGTTATTTTTATAATTATTTACCCTAGTATTGGTTAATTATATTATCGTTACATGAATTGCTTTTAAATTTCGCTTTATCGCGCGCGAATCGGAAATTCGCTTATTTCGCGTCGAAATGACTAAGTGGAGATTTAAGAAACTTATACCAGACTACTAAGAGTGAATAATTACAGTGTTAAAGGAATTACATTTGAGGATTAGTGCACAAGTGAAACAAACAAGAGAGAAAAGTAGTAGTACGGGACACTATTCGCGCACCATTCAAAGTTGACATTGGACACCTTTTTGCACCTTTTTCCCTCCAATCTTCCAAGGGAAGATTCACAACACAAACCCTTCTCTCTCTCCCCTCTCTTGGTTGGCCGAACAGCAAAGGAAAAGAAGAGAAGAAAGCTCTCTTCATCTTGCACCATTTTTGCTTCCATTTCCCTCACAAATCTTCACCCAACTCACATACTACTTGGAGGTTAGTTCTAGCTTGGAGAAAGACATCATCTAGTGGAGTTTCTTGGAGGTTTTGTGGTGAGAAATTTCTGGTTTCTTCAAGGGTTCAAGAGGTATCCACCATCTCCTTCAAATCTTTCCATTTTCTTCAAGAATCAAGCTTAGATTGCATGGGTTTACAACCCTAAGCAAGAAATAGGTAGAGGACTTGAGGAAACCCGTTTTATCTTGCTTTAATTTTTAAGCTAGCGATCTTGAAATAGATTATAGGTAGCTGACTTAAGGTGTAATTAGTTGATTGTGATTTTTTATGTGTTATTTGAGATGAATACGGTTAGAAAGTGAAGGAAAAATCGAGGACAAGCTATGCATGAGAGCTAGCCGAAACTGTCCTGTGGTTATCTTGCTTGTATTTCAAATTTTTGTTGGTTGTTTAGCTGTTAAATTGAGTGATATATGTTGTATATTGTGTGTACAAAGCGTCTACCAAAAATCGTTTCAATTGGTTGCTCAAAACTAGAGTTTTCGAATAAGAAAGAAATCTGGAAATGGTGTTCAGGACAGCCAAACAGTATTACTTTGCTTGAACATATCTCTTTGTACAAAAGTCGAAATCGAGTGCCGTTTGTGGCATTTGAAACTAAACATTCATAGCTTTCCAACGGTATAAAACTTATCTGCTAGTTCAAACCGAGTGAACCGTAGTGATTTAACAAAGTTGACTGTCCTGTTATGACTATCTGTCCGAGTGGAATGGAGATGCAGTATCTTGTGGTTTGATTTTCTCTCACTTGTGAACTGATTTTGGAAATGATTCTTTCTGATAAAATGTAGCATTTTGAACCTAGTTTACAACACCACCAACCATTTCCAATTTGAGTTTGTATTGAGTGAGATGTGGTCTGATTTCAAAAGTGCAACAAAGCTGGAAACTGGAAAGTTTTTCCCTTCTTGCTAGCTGAATGGTCAGGGTTGTTTTGGGATGTTTTGTTTCGAAAATTTTGATGTCAATCGCTTGTCAATTGCTTATTAAATATTTCTGAACCCTTGGTTTAAAAAATGAATCGATTTGGGGCTGTTTTCATTGTACCAAACTTTTGCAATGAAAGAAAGGGGCGAGTGACAGATTAGCCTTGAGAATTTCCTAAACTTTGGTAGTTTTGTTAACTGCCTTCCCACATGAGTTTTGCCTGAAATTTGATAGAGAGGTAGTCCACATATGGAAGTTTAAGTGTACCAAATTTGGTGTAATTGCAATACCATTTCGATACCCAAATAACGCCCCAAAAATTGCTTTCAAATCGGGAAATTCCCTGTTCTAGTAGTGAAAATTAACCAACTTTGAACTGCTATATCTTGACGCTCAAAATTCCGAATCTAGTTCCATTTGTCGTGTTTGAAACCTTGTTTAGAACTCTTATTGTTCTACGAATTTCAAGGGCGAATTCACTTTCTGTGAATTACGCCGAATTTCCAAAGATGACTGCAAAACCAAGACTGGTTCAAACCTGTCTTATTAGAACTGAAACTTTGAGTTGAAAAATAAGTGCTTTCCGTTTAGAATCTTGAAAAAGTATCTTCTAGGAACTTTTAGTACTCTGAACCTAGTTCCAACGATATAGAATTTTCCATTTTTGGACATACCAAACTCAAGATTTGATTTTTCCAAGTTTGTCACTTGAAGCTGAAATTTTCCGATTTCTTATGAAATGAGCTTTTGAGGACTCGTCACCTTATCTTGATATTGATAAACCGTTTTAAAGCCGATTTCACGGGAGAGGCAAGTTTCTTTTGAGACTTGGAACCCTCACTTTCGAATCTCGATTTTGAACAATTAAAGTTCACTTTTAAGATATTGTCTTAAGTTCTAAAAAAGTGTACAATTTTCCTTGATTGAGACATGTTGTGAGTGATAGTTAATCGTTATTTCTTTAGGCTCTCAAGAGGATCTTCAAGAGAATCTCGGAGTGGACGCTTGAAGACTTAATTACTCACTTACCTACTTTTGACTTGGTGAATGTCAAGTGTATGAAGTGTTGCTACGTGCTTAATTGTTCTCATTAATTGAGTATTTTGATCGTGTCGAGTCGAGTATGTACTTTATCGCACTCGTTCTCTCTTAAGTGAATTATATTGAATTGTATGAAGTGAATTGCTAAGTGAATAAAATGAAGTGTTGCAATAGTGAATTATACTATGGTTGAATCAATATCGATTGGAGTGAATCTCCTCGATTTAAATTTATAATAGTGTGGGGACGCCCAAACTCATCGGCCGACCTTGCGACTCGAGCCAGCATGGGCTTGGTCGTGAAGCTTGGTGAGCCATGAGAAAAACTTTATAAGTTTGATCTATTTAAGAGATCTCATTTAGCATACTCAAGTAGTATCACCTTACATAAAAGAAGTGCGGGTCCGGAGCAGGGGGTGTAACGGTGATCGAGAGTGCGAAGTAAGTGGGGTTCTACGGACCTATAACCTATCCGGTTGACGGAGTGTCAGCTCGTGGAGGTACTGGATCGAGCATTGGCAGAGCAAGTAGAATATAGCTCCTGAGAGCTTCCGTATCCTTATCAAGTGTGTTTTATTGTTAGTTGTGAACGACTTGAATGTTATAGCTTTAATTCTCGTATAAGTGCTATCGTTATTTGAACTATGTGTCTTGCATGTTTTTCTTGGCCTCACTGAGCATTAGCTCATCCCATTAGATTTGTTTTCCTTAACAGGAGCCGAAATGGAAGGAGTTATGAAGAAGCCGATTTGATGCACTTTTGATTAGGGTTTTGAATGTAATTGATTAAATGACTTTTGAAAGTTGTATATTTTGGGGAAAGTGATGTACTTAGTATCTCGAAATGTAAGAATTGAATACTTATTAAGGAAATAACCTTTTCTTTGTAGTTTTGACTCTTATTGTTGAATGTTATCCTTAAGTTTGAATTGTCTCGTAGTGAGTCCTGGCGAGAGTTGGGCAGGCGTTCCGCTGATACCCTTTGGTTCGCCTTAGGGAGAAGTGGGGCGTCACAACTACAACCTTTAGAGATATTTGAATGGAAATAGGAGCATGTCACTATGGATTTTATGTCAGAATTACCTCATACCCAGTAAGGTCATGATGCAATTTGGGTAATAGTGGATAGATTGATGAAATAACTCATTTCTTGCTGGTAAACACGAAATACTCATTGGAAAAGTTGACAAAATTGTATTTGGATGAGATTGTAAGACTTCATGGGATACCGGTGAGTATAGTGTTAGATTGAGATCTTAGATTCGTACATAGGCTTTAACAACAAATGCAAACTGCTTTAAGTACCCAATTGAATTTCAATACAACTTACCATCCACAGACTGATGGACAGTTGGAACAAATCATTCAGACATTTGAGGACATGTTAAGATTTTATATAATGGATTTCGGAGGAAGTTGGGATCAATATGTAACTTTGATAGAGTTCGCCTATAACAATAACTATCATGCATCTATCCAAATGGTACCATATGAGGCATTATATGGAAGGAAGTGTAGGTCACCGATTTATTGGGATGAAGTGGGAGAAAGAAGAATTATGGATCTAGAAAAGGTTTAGTGGTAGAAGAAACTTATGAGAAGGTAAAGTTGATCCGCTAGAGAATTCAAAAAACTTAATGTTGACAAAAGAGTTATGCAAATAACTGGAGAAAGGATTTGGAATTTGAAATGCGGGATAAGGTGTTTCTTAAAATTACGCTATTAAAGGGGAACCTCAAATCAGAAAAAGGAAAGAAACTCAAATCTAGATATGTGTGACCCTTTAAAATTCTCCAATTAGTGGCAAAAGTGGCATATCAGTTAGAATTGCCTGCAAATCCGTCTAGGATACATGACGTTTTCTATGTCTTATTGTTGAAAAGGTATCATCCAGATTCGACTCATGTGCTCCGACTCGAAAAAATTGAAATAGATGAATTTTTGACCTATCAAAAGCAGCCTATGCAACTCTTAGCTTGGAAAGAGAAAGCACAAAGAAACAAACAAATACCTCAGATTAAGGTCCTATGGAAACATCAAGGATTAGAGGATGCAACGTGGGAGTTAGAAGAAAAGATGCAGAAGGAATACCCCGAACATTTTGCAAACGAAAGTAAGAATTTCAAGAACGAAATTCTCTTACGAGGGGAACGGTGCGAGAGTTCAAAAATTTATCCATATATTTCACATTTTATCCAAAAGATCAAATGTATTACATCTACCTTATTATTGATTGATTATATGTTTAATTGTTTTCTTTATAATTTAAGTGCATAAGAATACTTTAAATTATTGTATGATTATCTTTATAGAAATTATACTAATTTCTTTATAGAAACGATCTTTAAATGTATTACATTACCTTATTATTGATTCATTTGTGTTTAATTATTTTCTTTATAATTTAAGTGCATAAGAATACATGGTATGGTTTGGAATGAGGGCGTTCCGCTGAAAATGTCTATCTTTGCTTGGAGGCTGTTGAACAGCTTTGTCCCCTTGGATTCAGTTCTCCGTCCAAGGGGGCTGCCCTTGGTGTCCAGATGCTCCTGCTGTCTCGAGGCAGAGGAATCAGTGTCTCACTTGTTTTTCAGTGGTCCGGTGGCAAGGGAGGTGTGGGGGCACTTTGGGCATATGTTTGGTATACCTCGCTTGCCGCTTGATGATCTGCAGCGACTATGGGTAAAGTAGGCCACATCGTTGCCTCGAATGCCGGCACATCATATCAGATGTTTCCTCCCGATATTAGTGTTATGGTTCATCTGGTAGGGACGCAATAAGGCGAGGTTTGAAGGACAAGATTTTGCTGCTCGGAGGGTCATCCGGGAGGTGGTTCACTTCAAATGGGACATGGGACGTGCTAGGAAACTGGAGAAGGCTCAGTTCTCTGGTGACCTGGATAATGCGTGGGCAAGCCTGGCAATTTCGGGGACCCGTAAGCGGCAGGCAGTGGTGGTTACATGGACGAAACCTTCGGGGACATGGGACGTGCTAGGAAACTGGAGAAGGCTCAGTTCTCTGGCGACCTGGATAATGCGTGGGCAAGCCTGGCAATTTCGGGGACCCGTAAGCGGCAGGCAGTGGTGGTTACATGGACGAAACCTCCGGCCCAGCTGTACAAATTGAACATGGATGCTAGTGTGGTCAACGGGAGGGCTAGTGGAGGCGGGGTACTGCGCGACTCAAACGGTAGACTTGTTTTCGCTTTCTACAAGGAGTTTGGGGAGAAGGGGGTCCTGCAGGCGGAAACACTAGCAGTATTGGAAGGGTTGCAAGTGTGTGCGGCAAAGGAGATACGGGAGGTTTTGGTGGAGGTGGACTCTGCGGTTCTGGTGTCGTTAGTCAAATCGTCGGCTATAGGAGGCTGGTCGTATTAAAATTTACTGAGGAGGATTCGTCGACTGCTGGATCAGGTGTCTGTTTCGTTTGAACACATCTTCCGTGAGGCAAATATGGTAGCGGATAGGATAGCTGCCCTGCATGGGTACCCTAGTATGGTCTTTGATTCTCCTCATCAGCTCTCATGGGAGATTCGCGACTGCCTGGCTATGGATGCTAGGGAATTCCCGTCCCTTAGGCTAGTGCCCAGTTAGGTGGTATGGCTCATTTTGTTCTTTCTCTCTTGTAACTTTCTCGATTTCACTTGAAATAAATAAACGGTTTCATTTTTTAAAAAAAAGTGCATAAGAATACATTAAATTATTCTATGATTATCTTTATAGAAATTATACTAATTGGAACAAATTAATGAGGCAATAGTGTGACCCTAGAATTATTTTGGCCATAGTTGAATAATGTTTTGAGACAAAACACATGCAATTGACAAATGTCCAGTTTCTTGTAAAGTGTTAAAATTATTGCCAAATGACCAAATTGTCATGAGAATGAGCCTAAACTACCATGCAACTCGCATGCCTTTTCTTTTTGTCTTGAAACTGAGAGAGAGAGAGAGAGAGAAAGATTAAGCTCCATTTTTCTTCTTCACTTCAATACAAGAGAGAGAGTTGAGGGTGAGGGAGGATTTCAACTTCCTTGTGTCCAAACCAACTACATTGAGGGGAGAAAATAGAAAAAGCTTGGTGCATCTCACCCTTGAGGAACCGCGGGAGAAGGAAGTAAATTGCCTATATTTTTTCCAACTTTGATTTGTATGGAAAAGGCAGGTAAAAATTGCTATAAACGCCCTCATTTTTCTATTACTCTTGAGTACTCTAGTTGCATGTTGAATTTGAGCCAAAAGGAAGGAGCTTTATGGAAGAAAACTTCATTATTCCAAGCTATATGTTGTTGGAAATGTCAGTTCTTAGGCATGTGATGGATACTCCTGCTTCATAGCTTTTCATTCGAATTTTTGGAGGAATTTTTACTAGGAATGCATGATATATATGCCTTATTTCTTGCTTTGCATGATATATAGTATGTTTATATTTGAATCTAGTGGAAAGTTGGTAACTTGGATGGAAAAAATTTGAAAGAACTGTTGGAAAACGTGTTTGGCTGGCCAAGTGAGGAAGGAAGGATTTACCATATTTTCTCCATAAATTTTGGCTGCAAAATCTCATATCGTTGTTCAATACACTTTATATAACACATTAATCTTAACATGCATGTTGGGTTTGAGTAAAAAATAAAGAGTTTTAGTGGAGAAAATTTAGTTTTCCAAACTGTTTTCCTGCTAGAAATTTTCCAACTTTGAGCTATGGAGAAGCTTGAATCTTTCAGCTTTATTTCAAAAATTTACATAAAGTTTGCAAGAATTCATACTATATGTCTTAACTCTCACTTTGTATGATTTACGATGGGTTGTGTTTGTGACGCCCCCACTTCTCCCTAAGGCGAACCAGAGGGTATCCGCGGGACGCCTGCCCAACTCTCGCCAGAACTCAAGGCAATATGCGTTCAAGTTTAATGAAAAACTAGCCATCCACGAAGTAGAGTAAGAAAATGCGGAAAAACTTTCAAACTTAACAATATATAATAATCATCCAATCCTTACATCGGATTTCCAAAAGTTACATCCAATCCCAAATTGTACAATAATCCAGAGTCTAGCCAAGTACATTGAAAACCCTAATACAAAAGCACGTCACAAGGGGTTCTCTTCGAATTCACTCCAATCCATTCTTGTTAAGGAAAACAAATCTACAGGGTGAGCAAAACGCTCGTGAGGCCAAGAACACACATGCAAGCACGTAGTCCAAGTAACATGCCCAAATAATAGGTCAATTGATAAAGTGCGAGGAATAAACAATTTCAATGAAATGTAAACAAAAACAATTCAAGGATATGGTAGCTCTCAGGAGCTAAGTTCCACTTGCTTTGCCAAGGTCATTCGTATACCTTCCCGCGATGACTCTCCGTCAACCGGGTTGGTATTTCAAATCCGTAGATCTCCACTTACTTCTCATCCGTCCACTGTACACCACACCGGGCCCGAACGACATTTGTAAGGCGATACTCCACGAGTATGCCAAGCGAGACCTTTCCAATAGGTCAAGCTTATTATGTAATTCTCATGACTCACCGAGATTCCCGACCAAACCCATGCCGGCTCGAGTCCCAAGGTCGGCCTATGAGTTTGGGCGTCCCCCATGTAACATTTGGGTGTCGAGGAGATTCACTCCAGCGACGTATGCAGCCATAGCATATAAATTCAGATCATTCAAACATTTGATATTTCCAAGCATTTGGTAATTCAAGCATTTGATATATTTCAGCATTTCAGGCATAAGTTATTCATTTCAAATGAGAACGAATACGATAAAGTACAAACTCGGCTCCATTTTCAAAGTCCCAAGTTATGGATAACAAATAAGCATGTATTAAGTTCACAGGAGTTCAAGTAGACATGCACTTGACACTCACTAAGGAATTCAAGTAGAACGTCACTAGAGATTCAAGCGTTCACCGTGGGATCCTCTTGAAGGTCCTCGTGGGTGCCTGAGCAATTAAATAATAATCCATCACTTATACCCCTAAACATCAAGGAAAATTGTACACTTGCACAATCTAAGAAAATTCTCGTGAAAATGAGCCCTATTTATACGTAAATCAAGGCTCAAAGGTGGGGTTTTAAAGCACAAGAGAAATCAAGTTTTCACCTTTGAAATCAGGTGTAAAACGTTCAAGTGATATCGAGGAGAAAAGGAGAATTCGAAAAACTCCATTTCCTTAAGTTTTAAAAAATTTCAGATTTGAAGGGTATTCTTGGAAAAATCATAACTCTCTCTCTGTAGGTCTAAAATTGGAAAACTTGGTACCGTTGGAAACTTCTTCCAAATTACTAAAAGTTCCTAGAAGACACCTTTCTATGATTCCTAACGAAAGATATTCAAAAATTAGTTCCAAGTTGCTGTTTTAACTTGCGAGACAGTTTGGAGGTTGGTTTTTCGCCAACTTTGAAAATTCGGCAAAAATCACAAAATTCGATCTAGCCTTTGAAATTTGGAAGTCAATTAGAGTTGCAAACAAGGTTTAAAATCCAACAAACAGAACAAGAATCAGAGTCTTGAGTACCAAGATATAGCGGTTCAAAGTTGGTGAGAAATGAGGTTCACTGGACAAATTTCCAGATTTAAAGCTGGAACTTTGTGACTCTAGTTGGGTATCAAAATGGACTCGGAATGGCACCAAATTTGGCAGTATTATACTACCATATGAGGGCTATTCCTCTATAAAATTTCATGGAAAAATTCATTCGGGAAGCTAGTTAACAAAACCTCTAAACTTTCTAAAATTTCCAAGGCAATCTGCCTTGTGCTTTGGTTTTTCTCTTTTCCAAACATTCGGCCAATGAACTTTCTCAAACATGATTCATTTGTGAAAACAAAGTCTAAGAACCATCCAAGATGCGTTTGGTAGGTGATTAACACCAAGAAATTCGAAATAACAAGTCCCAATCAAAGCTAAGGCATCAGCTAGCCAAAAGGAGGGTTTTCGACCTCTGAGTCAGTTTCAAACTTCGGCCACAACTCACTCAATTCGATTCAGAATTGAGCTTGGTCAGTGGCGTTGAAAAATAGATTCATAAGGCTACAATTTCTTAGAAGAAATCATTTTCAAAATCTGTCCACAACTAGCTCATTTTTTAACATCAAATTGCTGCTCAAAACAGGGCTCTCTGTGAAAACGTGAAACAGGGCAGTCAAGTTCAAATGGCTGGTACTGATCACTCGGGTGGAATCAGAACATGCATTTTATACCGTTAGAAATATGAGAATGTCTAGTTTCCAGTGCCGCAAACGGCACTCGATTTCAACATCGAAGCAAAAAGATATAGCCGAAACAAAAATACTGCCAGGGCAGTGACGGGAAATTTTCCAGATTTGCTGTCTTACGAAAATTCAACATTTGGCCAACCAATTCATGGAATTTTTGATGAAACTTCCTACACAACTCCTACAACATATAAACATCATAACTAAGCCATTAGATCCACAAAAATTCGCCCTAAAGGCCACGGACAACACAAGGGCAGAATCGGAAAATTTCTTCCTTCCACCTCCTTTGAACTATCCTTCATAAACTCACTTAATTCTACCAATATAAGTACTAAACCAACATTAAAACTCATCAAATTAACCCAACAAGTCATAGTGGGAATTCATAGAGCCCACACAACAATTTTCACCATAAATAAAGCTACCCACATGATCATATGAGCTTATACGTGCAATACTACTTCCATAAACTAAGATTTTCAAGGTTGATCGCTATTTACCTTGGTTGGTGGTTCAAGCAGAAATTTCGGCCCTCTTGAAGCTCAGCAAGTCTGTGGAAATGAGGCTCCTTTTGTAGCTTAAGTTGTTCACCAAGTTGTTAGCTAAGTGTGGTTAAATTTTGAGGTGAAATGGAGAAGATTTTGTGAAGAAATGAAGAGAAAATTTGTTGAGCTTTGGAGTGTTTTTCTTCCTCTCTTGGCCGGCTGTTCTTGAGAGCAAGAGAGAGAGTGTGTAGCTTCTTAAGGAAGCTTAGTGATTGGTGGCTTTATGTGCTCAAAAGTCAACTCTCTCCCCGCGCGCGTTTCGTGCTCGATTCTTCTCAAGTTCGTTTCACTTGTGCACTAAACCTCTAATGCACTTATACTCATACTAATATTATTCACTCTTAATAGTCTAGAAATAATTTCTAAAGTCCTCCAATTAGTCGCGCGCCAAAACGCGAACTTCCGATTTGCGCGCGATAAAGCGAAATCTCTAAGAAATTCTTATAACGATAGTAACTAACTATCACTTGAGCATTTAAACTTAGAATTAACCACTTTAGGGCTAATGTACAAGTCTCCAATTTTCCAAACTCATTGTATCCTCGAATCGATTATTACTTCCAAACGCGCAGTCACTATTCACACTTAACGAATTTCCAAAAATTAAATTTTGAAACGAGTCACTTTAAAAATATGAGCAAGTCATAATTCAATGTAATTAGGGTTAAAAAGGCTAGAAAATAATATTCGGAATATTTGGTCAAATAGATAATTAAATAAGCTAGAATTTGGAGTTTAAAATAAGAAAATTTACGAGTCCTCACAGTGTTGAATTAAAAAGGTTAAAGATTGGTGCTTTACCTAGAAACCTTAAAGAAAGTTGTCGGAATTTTCTGCTGGAATTCGAGGGGAAGAAGCTAGACTTTTCCAGCTTTACCCCCAAAAATTTGGTTGTAAATTGACATATCTCGGCTCTATATACCTTCCAACATCTAAATCTAGTCATGCATGTGATATTTGAGGAGTTAAAGTAAGAAAAGATTGATTTTTGGAGCAATCTCAAAGTTGGAATTTCTGGACAGCAAACCAAGAGGAAAAGCTGCAATTTTTAGTTCTTGTTTTTCAAAAATTTTGTTAAATCCTATCTAAAACCACGTTATATATCTCTTATCTCTTTCATCTTGACATGCATGTAGTGTTTTGTTTGAATCCAAGTGAGATAAGTGTTGGTTTTTTAAGGAACCTTGCTGAAAATTCTGTTTATGATTGATACTTGAAGGGCATTGGAGTAGACCTGAGAGTTTGCAGCTTTAACTCCAAAAATTTTGCTGGTTTTGGTTAAGAACTCACCTCATGTACCATTTACCTCTTTTATAGACATGCATGTGGTATTTGTTGAGTTAAAAGCTAGAAAAGATGGATTTCTGAAGGAAACAATAAAGCTAGAAATTTCAGTTTGCTTGCCAAGAGTTTTTGTTGAATTTGGTTAAAACTTACTTTATGCATCATTCATTGCCCTAATCTAGCCATGCATGTTGTATTTTTGGCATTTTATGCCCCCCTAGTATATTGACCATAGAATTGCATGAGAGTTTTCAAGTGATTTAAGTAAAAAATTTAATGTTTTGTGCAAGGGAAATGAATGAGGCGAACCTGAAAAATTATTCTAGTTTTAAGAGCAAACCTTAACCCTAATTTTTTTTTGTTTTAACTAGAAGTGTTGGATAGATTTTAATACAATATGGTTGTACTTGAGATTAACTATAATTGTACTAGAATGAACGTTATATATTTTGGGTGTCTTTTAACGATTAAACCTAGTATATTCGACTTAGAATCGGGTTTGGGGATGAAAGAAATTTCACTTAGTATTTATTCCTAGAATTATACCCCTCAACAGTAAATAACTATGGTACATGTAATATATCTCAAGAGCCATTAGTAAACGTGAAAGCAATCCCGAGATCGAGGCATAACCCACTTGACTTGGGTGAGTGTTCCTTGTTTGTAATTATGATTAAATGTTAAAGTCTGGTTGTTGCTTGCTGCTTGGTGAATTGTTGGAAATTGCTATATTTGATTGAGACTTAAACTTGAGTTGTTATTATTCACCAATAAAAAGGCGAGTGTATATTTTATTGCACTCGACCTAATTACTCTTGGAGTTATTAATTCTTTAACTGCCAATGTTAACTGTGCATGACCGTTGTTGGGTCCAAACTCCATCGACGATCGGCCTATTCGAGCCTGCAACGGGCTCGATCGAGTAGGTCAATAGTTCTTGGATACCGTTTATTGATATATTCGAATATTACCCACCGAGGTGATCACCAAACACTGGAAGGAGGAGAATGTTGGGTACTATTTACTTGGGGAAGTGACATTGGAATACTGAAAGGAGTTAAGTGCTATGTCTGAAAATGGATGAGTGCCACTTCTAAAGTTCGTATCAGTACTGTATCTTTGATTTTAATTGTGTTATTTGTTAAGAATTGTTTTACGAATTATCTTGTTATTAATTGATTTGTTATTCCTATTATATTACTAAAAATGTGAAATTGTGTGTTTAAGGTTGCCTATTTTTTTAGAACCTCACTGGACGTAAACTCACCCTTTTAGTTTGTTTTCTTTAACAGGGGTTAGAAACATAGAACTGAGGAATAGTGAGTTCGAGAGTTGAAGTCTTTGCTTTAAGTAAATTGCCATCCTATGTGTACTTAGTGACTAGATTGAACAACTTATATTTTGATGCATTTGGTTGGACATATAAGTATGGATGATTTTGGAATGTTGGATGGTTTGTAATCATCAATTGTGGTATTTTAATACTTACTTTGGAGTTAATGCTATTGATTGGAAGACTTTGAGTGAGTCTGGCGAGAGTTAGGCAAGCGGTCCACAAAACCTTAGGGTACGCCTTAGGGCGAGGTAGAGTCATCACAGTTTTTTTCTCTAAAAAAATGACCAAGTGTAGGTCACGTGATAGATTTAGGATAAAAAATGGTCAAAAACCTAAGTTAGGACCAAATTTTTACTGACTTGATATTGTAAAGGATGAAAAGTTACTATTTTAAAAGTAAGGGACGAAAAATTCATTTTACGACAGGTAAGGGACATTTTGAACGATTTTTCCTTGTCAAATTTTCAACACAATTTTAAACCTTCTACTTTTCACCTCATAAATCTAATCAAAATCCAACGAAAATAGGAAATGAGAACAGAAAAAAATTTGCTTCATTAAAAACGTACAAATGGAATAAATAACTATTTTAACAGCCATGCTTCTCATCCCCAAATAAAAAGAACAAAATGAAATAAATTTAAAACATGGGGCAAAGGAGCAAATAAAACAACTTCAAAACACAGAGTAGAACCTAGCAAAGCCAAATATACATCAACAACTTAGTGGTTACATATGACACATTGAGAGTTTATTTTAATTAGCCTTTGGCTAAATGAAGCCAAATATTGTTTAATCCTATCAAAATAAAATAAGAAAAAAATATTTGATATAGATAAAGGCAAAATATTGATGGCAACACAAAGATTTTTTTTTTTTTTGAGGAAGGCAACACAAGGATTTGACGTTGGAGTTGCACCAATTAAGATATGTTCATATGTACCATATACCCAAAATTCATAGACACAGAAACAAAAGAACGGGAAAAATCAAGATTGTTTGCTTAGAGGAAATTTGGCAGAGGATTGGGCGATATTGACATAATTATCGGCAGTTTCATGTATTGACATGGAAACTCATTAAATTGAATATTCTACAGCACTTCTTGTTTCAACTCTTTGTAGGTCTTACCTTTGCGATGGATCATACATCTTTTTTCTAGAGAAAGATTAGTTTTCAACAAAAACCACTTCACATTTTTGGAATAGTATAAATTTTTTTAAAATTTGAAAAGATCTTTAACAATTTCAAAATATCTCAAAAGCATTCATTTACCAGTATTCTTGTTAGTTCCATAATCTTTATCTATGTTGAAAATAATTTGATTAATGTCAAGCTTTAAACTAAAAAGGCAAATTTATGAAAGTACTAGAGTATTTCTGTCTGTGCAAGGCACAGCCTATGCCCAATCTATTGTGTAAAAACTATTGAAAAATTTGTTTCCACAACTTATGTCGATACAAATTGCTTGTAGCAGATTGGTTGTGTGCATATGAAAGATCTTCGCAAATGAGCAACCTGGGCACTTCTTGGAAAAGCATTGATTTCTATAATGATAAACAAGAGCCTCAACTACACATGTATGAAGCTCATATATGAAGAAGAGATAGGAATAAGCATCTTCATGGCATGTAAACACAAGGGTGAAAAGTTAAGGAATTTTTTTGGAACGAAAGGCAAAGTTGAGGTATATCTCATCAATTACAGGTTTGTAGAGCAAAGAATTTTTAACCTTCAAGTTCATTATCATCATATTTACCTTTTATCAAGATATAAACATAATTCAATCAAAAGTACCAACAATTGTTAAGACTGTGTCCTTTTCCAATTTCTCGTAATCGAAATCCTTCATTATCAGTTCTCTTAATGGCGAAATGTTTACCACTAAAAGAAATGCTACCAAGTCCTTAGCAAAAAGAACCAAATATAGCAACTGAGTCATGTTGAGAGCTGCAAAAAATAAATAAATAGATAAACAGTTTAACCTGCACAAGGAATTACAATTTCTAGTCTCTCTTGAAAATGTGTTTTTTAATAGGAAAGAACCAAAGCTGGATATCTTCAGGTATAGTGAGCTATATGAGGATACAAAGAGAAGAAAATGATGGAACGAAAGGCAAAGTTGAGCTACATGTCATGAATTACAGATTTGTACACTAAAGAATTTTCAACCTTCAGGTTCATTATCATCACACTTACCTTTTTATCAAGATATAAACATAATTGAATCACAATCAACTATAATGAGAGAGACCTCAAGCAAGTTGGTCCTGGAAAGCTCTTGATGCATTGGTGACATGGTTCCAACCTTAGCACATTTGTTCTGAATCTTAACAATGCTGAAGAAGTTTGAAAGAAGAATGGGAGCAAAAGTAGCAGGAATAGTTAAAACGTTGCCTTTTTTCATCTTCAGTTGATCTAAATTTTCCTTCAAATTTTCCTCAAATCTGCAATAATCATGTTCCTGTACACCAAATATTCAAGAACATTAATCATCAATCCCAGGATTTCAAATCAAAATCATCCCTCTTTACTCATTTTCCAAGATAAAGGTAATAAAAATAAAGTCTAGAAAGAAATGCTTACTTTTTTGCTTCCAATACATAGCAATCTGTTGATTAGTCAGCTTCACTACAGTCATATAAAGCAAATATTCAGTTAATAAGTGAAAGCAAACGAATCCACAATTGAAAAAGTATGATTAACAGGTGAAAGACAACAAAACTTAGGCATAAAATTTGTAGCATTTAGTGAAGTAATGTAAAGGAGTACTGTACATATTATTCATTGCTAGAGAGACTTATATGATATATGAGTATTGGATGCACTACTCTATCAAAAGATATTGGAGCAGTGGACTCTAATGCTGCATTTTCAGATTGACAAAGTCATGAAGCTAGGATTTACAGCTTTATGGTTCTGTTAATAGTAGTCATTTGTAGGTGAGGGAGGTCCTAGTAAGTGTAAGTATTAGGATACATTGCTCTATCAAAAAATTTTGGAGCAATGGATTCTAAAACTACAAATTAGCCATGATAGACCTACACACTCAAATGCTAAATTCTTCTCTAGCAATATCAAAAGGTTTTAGTAAGAGTTGGAGGGAGGTCAATTCCCATCTTCTTGTTGTTTTGGTTTCTTTGTTGGGCTGGTAGTAGTTTTGTCGATTGAAGTGGTACTTGGTGAAGCTGAGCTAGCAGTGTCTTCAAGTGTTTTGTTCATCTTTGTTCCAGCAGTTGGTGCAACTATTTGGTGACCTTTTAGTTCAGTCAATGCCAGGGCTCTTTTTGTAGCTATTGATTCAGTCATGGAGCTTCTTTTAGTACCAGTGGATTCGGCTATTTACTGAAGGAGCAATTTGGCCGTTGGTCTGAACATTTGTTCTTCTGCATTCTGCTTTTGCTTGGTGTTTGATGGTGTTGCAGTTTGTGAAGCTTGGAGAGTTATTGGTAAATCTTGTAGAGGCAGTGGTATGTTTGGGACTTCAACTGTTGTGTAGGCATTGATGATTGCATTTCTTCTTTGTAGTTGTCCTTGAAAAGTTGTCTCATATGTTTGATGAAATAGATTAGCTTGTACTTTTTCATGATGGTAAAAAGTTCTTGGTTCATTGTTATTCCCTGAGATCATAAGAATCAATGTGAGTGTTTATATATATTAGTATTTTTGTCTATAAATGTTGAAGGAAGATTTGAAATTTAAGCGTGCTGCTGTACATGTGCCTCTACATCCTTAAGTTCAGCAGTAGTCAATTGTATCAGTCTTTTAGCTTGTTTTCTAGATATTAAGCATTGAATGCTTGCAGTTGAATCAGTGAGTGTTATTCCAATGTGACACCTTAGGTGAAATGTGAGAGTTTTAGCTTATTGCAAAATGTAGAGTATGAAAGAGTTGTTTTTAGACAGAATAAATAGGAAAGAATACCTTAGCTCCACTTCATCTTCTTCTTTGCATGATGAACATTTTATGATCCAATTTGTGTCCGTTTCAACATTTTATGATCCAATTGAGCATGCAGTGTACCAAAAGCGAGTTTGGCGAAATGATAATTGTATTGTACCAGTTATCCATGTTGTTTTTTACTGTAAACGAATTAAACCTCTAGTGTATTATTATTCAATTTTCTGCAAAGTTGAAGTGTAAAATGATAATACTGATTAGTTAGAAAAATACTGTACTTTTCTTACAGTTCCGAATGAGATCAATGCAGCATGAATGCTCTTAACATCCTCTTGATTTGGTGGTGGGAGCAGCAATTCTGGATCTTTATATGCTTTTGTTTCGAATAAAGTCTTAACTTCATCTTTATGGATGATATACCATTCACGAAGCGGCAATTCATCATGGACTGGTGGATTGATGAGAATGCATGACAGTCCTATTGCTATTAATGATAGACCTGTTTAACTAGAGAATTAAGAGTTTTATGTGTAAGAAATATGAGTGATATGCAATGAGTGTATAATGAATTTTTAGAGTAAGGAACTTACTATTGAAAATAGAGACTTTCACTCTCCTAGCAAAGATCATAGGAATAGTTGCAATGATATTTGCAAGGATGTTGCCTTCATATTCTTGGAACTCATTCCATAGGGTGAGAAGCATCAATTTTTTCCTTTGAACAGAAAGGACTCAACAAAAAAGATGATGTTAAATAATAATTTATATGTTAAGTAATAGAGGAAAGTGAAATTTCTCACTCTTCATTTACAATCACAAAATCTCTTGTGATTGAATCTGGGGTAGTTTCTTTTTGAGGAAAATCATATATGACCAATGCCTTGACACCTATAGTTTGAAGTAGTTAGTTAGAGACGAAAGCATCTAAGAATGTAATACTAGATAAAATTGTGCAGAGATATGTTTTTTAAAATAATTACTTATCAAAGTAATATCAGATTCTGCATGTTTATATGCATCAGAAAAGTCGTCAAAGGTGAAAAGACATGGAAGCGTTGGAGGAATTGGTTCGAGGTAGCGCTCAATCAAAGTTGAGTAATGAAGGACCCAGGAGTAGGGATATTAGCTGACTTTGTATATAGGAACAACATTGATAACAGTTGCACCAGAGATGTAGTATTGTTGGTATGGAATCAATAGATTTCTGAACAGCCAAATGCAATTTTCAAGACAAAAACTTTAGTTCCCTATTTTTAGTGTTCCTAATTGAGTTAGTAAATTATAAGGTAATATTATTGTGTATTTGCATATGGATATTTGCATGAATGCGTATGCAATCAGGTAGGAGTAAATTGTGAAAAAAATTCTTAATTTTTTGCTTTAACAAGCTGGTGCAAAGACTTTGGTTCCATGTTTTTAGTGTTCTTAATTGACTTAGTAGACTATAAGGTAATTGGTTGGAAAGTTAGTTATATAAATAATCTCAGTTACGCCTATTTCTTAAGGACCAATCTTTATTATCATAGAGGCACAAGGTTGTTCATAATTCTTGTAAACTCTTGGTCCAAGCAGTTCCTTTGAGAGGTAAGTATGTAGTCTAATTGTGGAATTAAACTAGTGGCTGGATGATTTTTGTCAATTTGAGTTTTTGTAACTATAGATTGGTAATAACTATGGAGGAGGATAAACCAAAATTTTTAAGCCCTTCAAACAAACTTGAATAATTTGGAAATTAAGGGCCTGTTTGGAATGTGAGTTTTTTGGGTGTTTGTATAAAACTTTACTGTAGATCACTGTAGAAGTTGTAGAAAAACCTTTGTAAGAAAAACTTTGGGTGTTTGTAAGATGAAAAACTTTTTTTCCTTTTCCTTTTCTTTCTTTCTTTCTTTCTTTTTTCTTTTTTCTTTTTCCTTTCTTTCTTTTTTCTTTTTTCTTTTTTCTTTTTTCTTTTTTCCTTTTTTCTTTTCTTTCCTCCCTTCCGGCTTCTTCTCCCTTCCCCTTCCCTCCCCTGTTCCTCTCCCGAAACTGCATCAAGCAATCTGCAGCAGAAATTTTTTTTTTGTCATTTTCTCTCCCCTGTTCCTCTCCCTCCCCTTGTTTCTCGGAGTGCCGACCACCACCTCCGGCGCCTCTTCGACCAGAAACGCAGGCGCACCAGAGCGCCTGCCTCCCAGCAGCCAAGTCACGCGACCCGCACACCAGCGCGCGACCTATCGCGCACCTGCGCAGACGCAGCCCCGGCCGCCAGCGCCCGTGACCTCCTCCGCGCGCGCATCAGCCTGCCCAGCTCCCAAGAGCGCGCACCAGGCGTGCGCCTTCTCCACAGCGCGACCACAACGCGCTCCAGACTTGCTCGCGACCCAGCCGCAATGCGCACGCAGTCACGCGACCTCCGTGCCCCTGCTCGCCCCTACACGCCCACAACCAGCAAGAGCGCGCGACCAGCGCGCCTCTCAACAAGCCAAGCGCATCTCCGCAGGATGGGGGAGGAAACGACGGTGGTGGTCAGCGACGGCGGTGGTGGTGGGTTGGGATGGGGGAGGAAGAAGAAAAAAAGGGCGGGAAAAAACTTTGAGGTGGTGGTGGTTTGGGTATTTTGAAGTGTGTAGGGAAAAAATTTTGAGAAGTTTTTTGGGGTGGTGGTAGGTTGGGTATTTTGAAGTGTGTAGGTAAAAACTTTTGAGAAGTTTTTTGGGGTTCCTGTAGCAAAAGTTGTTAAAAAACTAGTAGGTAAAAAACTTGTCCAAAAACCTGGCTTCCAAACAGGCCCTAAAAAGAAGTGAAAGTAGATAGAAAGAACATATTTTCAGAGGACAAAAGTTCAAAGACAGGAGACTGAAGTTTGTTCAGGTATTTGTGAGTTTTATTTTTTTCTTAATTTTCTCTTGAGGAAAAGAAGCAACGGGAGTTGTTCATGGTGTTTACTTAGCTTCCAATGGAATTTTTTTCTGCAATTTAATTACTATTTTCAATCATCTTGGGAGTGGAAACTTAACTGCAATTCAATATGTTTCTCTTTTTTTGGCCTCAGTTTGACATGCACAATCATCCAATAGAGGCAATTTTTATTAGTATAAAAACATTAGGCCATGAGTTGAAGCTTATGAAAGTTGAATTAAATGTAGTGTGAAGGAGAAGATAGGCAACTTCTCCAAAGAAAGTGCCATGAGTTTAAAGTTGAATCATGACTATAAATCAATTGAACCTGTTGTTACATGCTACTAAGCAAAAGCATACATTTCGAAATTTTTATGTAATCTTAACTTTTAAGTAGATGAGCATGATGTCCTTATCTGGTTTATCTAGCACAGAGATATAGAGATATAAATTTGAGCATGAAAAGAAGAAAGATGATAGAGATAGGGTAAAGGGTGGAAGCTTGAAATGAATTAGAGTTATGAGATAAAGTGGTTGGATGCAAAGGAATTGAAGTATGATTATGTGCTGTGCAAAGAGTTTTCTATGACTGATGAATTTTTTGAGTGAAATCTTTTATTGGTGAAGGTGGTGAAAAACATTTTGAATATATTCTATGAGTATATAAGAAACTAAAACTGGTTAAAGTTGTGTAAATGTATTTAACACTTTCATGAATCATAATAGGTAGGGGGAGGAAGGACCTTTTAGAGATTTTCTGTTAGATAATGAGATTATGGGAGGTAAGTCTAGTTTGTGAAAATAGCACTGCATAGTTAACTTTGAATGTTGAGTGTTTGTGTATACTGGAATCTTGAGTTTCTAAGAATAGTATTGCATATTGAACTTTGAATGCTAAGTTCGTATGTTTTCTAAAATTTTAGGTTGGAGGGAAATAGGGGAAACCTATTGTTTATGTTTTATTTTTATATTACTATGATTGAGATTGAAATTTCACAATATGCTTATTTAAGCAAGTGCTGCACATTGATTTGGACCCATTTGCATCCGTTTGAAGACATACTAATTTTTACAAGTTATAAATATAAATTTATTAGGTCTATGTATTCATCCAGAATTTCTTGTGTGAATTAATAGGCCACATAAAAGTGCATTTGCAAAAAAAGTGAAATTTGGATCTATCATATCTAAGCTATTTTTGCTAACCAATATTATGGAGGCAGATGTGTGAATATATAGGATAATTAAAATTTTGAAATGCAACAATTTATAAAGGATAGGTTATGAGTGAATTAGAAATCCAATATTATTTTCTAACAAAGTGTCAATATACATGTTGTTTGTTGAATAGTAGGTATATGCTAATAAGGTAGATATAATTTATAGTTGTTTATATTGGGTGATAAATGCACATAGTAGTTAATGAAATACCTAAGGATCAATGAGCACGAATCGCTGGATCCTTCTAGGTAGTGCCTTTCGAGTGTACTGGATGTGATTCCTCTCAACTACTTGAATAAGAACTGTCCATTTGTCTGACTCTTTGTCAATGTCTAGAATAGCCAAGATATGCCTAGTTATTTTGAACTGCATTATGATGGAGTATAGTGAGAATTCTATTGTTTTGAATGGAGAACAATAACTATAACAGGTAAAGGGCTAAATAAATAGGAAAAAACTATAAAGATAGTAAGAGACATGAGTGATGAATGTACTTATTTGTAGTGATTTTGTATGTTGAAGTATTTCTTTATAGACTATGTTTTTTGTTTTGTCCATTTGATGAGGGAAAAATAGGCTGGTTTTATTAGTATTCTAACTGTTGAGGCTTTTTTTGCTCTTGAAAGAGCAACATATGATTGACCGTGGAAAAAAACAGGTTCTTTTAAGTATATACCTACAAAGTCTAAAGGTTTGTCCTTGTGCTTTGTTAATAGTCATTGCAAAGTACAAAAGAATTGGAAATTGGATCCTTTTGTATGGGACTGGATATTGGTCATCGATTGGTGGTTGCATTGGAATTCTATGAATAAAAACAACTTTTCTAGAGAATTCACCAAATGATATGGTAGCATGAATGATATTTTTACTGAGGGATTTGACAGCAAGCCTTGTGCCATTGCATAATCCCTTAGTTGGATCAAGATTTCTCAAGAGAATTATTGGTGCGTTTGGTTTTAAAACTAATCTATGTGGTGGTAAAACACTGGGAGTTAATGTATTCAGCAAGTCAACATATTCAGCTTGGTGATTCTCATTTAATGTCTCGTCATAGCTCAAGTATTGAACTGCTTCTCCTGGATATGCATCTATGAGAGCATCATTTATCTCATCAACAAATGGATTTTTTGTAGTTAGTATTGCTCTGTTTAAGGAAGAATGTGAGATTTGCGATCCATTAGTGATTTTAGGATACACTATTTGGATCAGTTTTTGCAGTGCATCAAATTCGTTAGTGTAAGGAACTAAGATAAAAGGTGGAATTTTCACTAAATCATTAGCTTCTATGTGAATCGTTCCATCTCCAATCTTTAATAGAAATTCTGTAATTGTGGGATCTAATCTTGGTCTCATATTTTCTATTAAACTTAGTTTCTCAAGTTTGTCCCATATTGGAGAATTGATTAGATAGGCACTTATCATTTCACTTTTTGTTCCTTTTCGAACTACTAGAAGTGTTTGTCTAAAATCCCCTCCAAAGACAACAACTTTTACTCCAAAGATTTCAGTTGAATCCATGAGGTCTTTTAACAAGTCATTCAATGCTTCAATTGCTATTTTTTTGGACATTGATGCTTCATCCAAATTATCAACTTTGTTTCTCTAATCATCAAGGCTAGAGAACTTTACTTGCTAATTCTACATGTTGTACCCTAAGAAATATCAATTGGGATCTTAAATCAAGAATGCGCAGTCCTACCACTAGGTAAAATAGAAGCTGCAATTCCTGAAGTAGTAGTTGTGAGTGCAAGAAATCCTTTGCTCCTCACATCTGCTAATAAAGTTCTATAAAGAAACGTAGGACTATCTATAAAGAAAGCACCAGTTTTTCCTAGATAAATTCTCTCTGTAATAACTTTGAATGCTTGTTTTTGTTTTTCATTAAACATGTCAATTGTAATCAAATCATGAGGTGTAACAATAATGCTTTTTTTTGCTCTCAATTCTCTAGTCTGGTCTTTTACGTTTTTATATGGCAAATCAGGTGGGAGTAAATTGTAAGAACATATACTCTTTCTCATTGTTTGTAGAAAACCATCTATTTGTTATAGTGCTTTATGTTCAATGTCTTGAAATGTTAATGTTGAGCATTTCATAAGATCCTTTAACATTGATACTTTGAATTTTTCCCATAGTTATTTTGGATTATTGGGGCAAGAGTAAACCAAGAGTGTAGCGAAAAGCCTTCTAATTTCATAAGATATCTTAAAATGTGAGGCTTCTTGCAAACAAATTTCTTGACTATTTTTATCTTGTAGTAAATCTCGAATTAATGTTGCTTCCCTAAAAGTGTCTACTGCAACATTGTGAGTTCATAAGTCTTTGAAGGAAGTGGGACATCGAACTTTTGAAAAGAGGAGCCTAAAGTAGTATCTCTCACCTTCTATTGGATGTGCTGTCATTATTCGCCCAATAGAGTCTCCTCTTTCTCTGAGTTTCCAATATCTTTGACTTAGTTTCCAACCAAAGTGGTCTGGAAATTCTGAGTATGTACAATTTAATCTTTGTGGGTTCTCATTTGTCTTATTCATATGAAAAAATTCTGTTAACAATGTTTTCTTAAAGTGAGGATTTTTTGCGACATTTTGTAGATTAGCTCGCTTCTTGAAAACTATTGGTTGGTAGTTTTCAAGATGTAGGTGTAAATGGATAATTGCAGGTTTGATTTCAGTTGCGAAAACCTAAAAATTCTCCATATAGTTTCAGGTGAAGAAATTCATCTTGCTGACACATATTGTTCGATTTCATCCACTACACCATTAAAAGTAGACGCTGAAAGGCAAAAAGCTTGTCTTATTATGAACTTTACATATATATATATATTTATATATTTGACTACTTTGATTGTTGAACATATTTCAACATTTATATGGCAGTCAAATTTGGCCAATAGATATAGGTTATATGAGATAATCATCTATTGTCCAAAATAGCACCTCTAATTGTTACTTGCACACCATTGTTTGTTCTTCTCTGCTGAGGATATGCGTCTATTGTTTGAATGGTCTCTTGACAGAAATCTTTTGGATAGTTATTTCGACAGATAACATTCTTTGTCATGCAAGCGTTCGATGGATTGATAGGACCACAAGGGCCATGAAGCATATGTTTGACTTCCATCTCATATAGATGAGAATGAGTTTTTTTACATGGAATTTCTGCGCACACAATTCTATCATATTCTCCTGGACTATATAGTTTACATTTAGACTTTAATATTAATAAAAAAATTAGTATGTAGCATTCCTTTCTTTTGGTATTCAATTACATAGGTATAAGCAGCCACTTCACCGAAAACATATTTTTTGAGTAATTCATCTTTTAAGACTTCTAATTTTGAGTGGAATACTCTAGCAAGTAAGTCTGGTCTATTTTGTGCTTCTTCTCTATCAATTAGATGTTCTTTTATTTTTGGCCAATTAGGATTACATGTCATAGTCAGAAAGATATTTGGCTTTCCAAATTTTTGAACTAAAGTCATTGCATCCATATATTTATGTCTCACATTCCTTGGTCCTCCAATGAAGGAGGGTGTTAATATGATTCGTTGGCCAACTTTTGATGCTTGTGTTTCACCTGTAGTCACAGCATCAATGATTCCTTGTAAAAATTCCTTTCGTATTTCCTCTTGTTGATTCCTAAAGAAGTCAAGTTTTTGACTTTCTAATTTGACATATTGATCTACAACGTATTGTTGTAGTAGCCTTGCAAAGTGAAGGAGGAATGATTCATCGATAGTCCTTATTTGAAGTTTGTAAGCATAATGATACGAATTCGACCCAACAAGAACCTGTCTTAAAGAACCAAGTTGATCAGGCAGCGGAAGGATCTATTTTGATCAAGTTATGGAACAATAACTATTTTGTTAGATCTAAGGAGAACCCGTCTCTAAAAACCTAGTAGATTGATTATTGACTTGAAAAAACAAGATTATGTGATCATCTTGCCTTGAACACGACAAGTATCCAAGCTAAATACTTGATACAGTTCAAGAAGAAACTCAAATTCCATCAAGAAACTCTATAAAAGAAGAATAACTTACTTTTTATTAATTCATCTACCAAAAGTTGTCTTACAATGGAGTAGAAGAAGCCTATTTATAGCTAAAACCTAAACTACTAATACTAATCCAATTTGGCCAAGAATTTAGTCACTTATTTCCCTAACTACTTTTAAATGGCTCAAATAGCTCACATAGTTGGCCATATTTATTCATAATAATGATTAACTAACCAACTAAACAAGAAAAAATAAGCAAAACAAAAGAAATTAAAAATCCGAAAATCACATAACTGGCGCTCAATCGCCTCCATGACTTCATTTATTCCAATGGAGTTTTGAACGTCATGGATTGGGTTGAAAAGACTCTCAAGCATCTTGGCACGAGCTAGTGATGGTTCTGCTGCTCGTATCAAGCCTCTTCGTTGTCAAGTAATTCGTCTACATTAGATACATTCATTGGGCAAATAGATTCAGTTGTAAGTTTTTTTTCCTCAATCTCTTAATTTGTGCTTTTATTCCCTTTTGGGAATACCTTGGTGCCATCCTAGATCACCGAAAGGAAACATTAGTGGGTACTGAAATAGATTATAACATCTGTAATAATATTGAATATTCTTTGAGTCCCACTATGAGTGTCCACTCGAATGTTTCACATTCCTGTCTAACCATTGTTTTCACCTTCAACCCACAAAACTGCTACTTGTGAAGTTGTAGGTTTATTGTAGACTCTTTGGTCTAGACCACGAATGGTCTTTAAGACGATGTGATGATTATCAAGGTTAGGCACTCCACTTATAGTTCTAAAAAATTTAGCGTAAGGATTGTTTTCCAATAAGCACATCAGTTTCCTAACTAAAGTTTTTGATAATCTCGGGCAAGACAATATTCAATTGGCTAACTCAATTTCAAGATCATGGAAATATAATTGAAGGTTTTCGCCATGATCATTGGTTGAATTTAAGTCGTTTAGAAAATGATAAACTTGCCCTTGAATTCTAAATGTATAAACTCCTTTATTTCTTCTGCAGAGTTTTTTGTCATATTTAACACCAAAAGAAGTGAAGCTAAAGTGTTTGTTGTAAGTTCTAATCATAGCTCTAAAGAATTTTGCTTCTTCTGAGAATGAAGTTAAGAGCTCTTTTAGAATATCGGGGAGTTTATTTTGAGAGAGGACTACTTCACCGTTGGAACAGCAGAAATTTATTGTCTCAAAATAGAATTTTGTTGCTCCAAAATGTTGACATTGTGGCTCTAATGGGAACCTATTAGGGCAATTAGGTATAAGCTTAACAATTATCTTCTAGTTGGACGGATTTTACCTATAATGTGATTTGCATTCATTGATTAGTATTACTCAAATGTTGCAATTTTTTGTATGGTAAAAATTGAATAGAAGTGAGTATAAAGCTGAATGGTTATTATTGGAGAAAACGTTTTCTTGCATGAAAACATTTATAGAAGAATGTAGAAATAGACATATATTAGATAAAGCATTAATTACCTTTTCGTGTTAGTGATTGTACGTCAGGTTGTAATGCAAGGTTGGTAGCAGTTGTGCAACTCTGAACCCTTTCCAATCTGATGGTTGGTATATGTTGCATTTTAACGCTAACATGTGTGCATAATTTCTTAGATTTCTACTTTATGTATGCTTGTCTTCTATAATTTTTTCTCTCCAGGTGTGCTTCTTGAAGATAATATGGAGGAAGATGAGAAAGTATAGCAGAAAAAAGTAGTATGGAAGAAGGTGGCTGAGAAGTGGAAACGTTTTGTGTTCCACTTATATCATGAGGTCGCATGACCATTAGATTATAGTTTTCATTAAAGGAGTTTTGACATGAGGATGTTCTATTTGAGGTTGATCTAAGATCGATATCGTTAGGTTAAGGATAATTCCTGATATAAGGAGTATGGATTTTAGGGACACCTGTAAAATTGATGGGAGGTGACTATTGAGAGTGAGCATAAACCTCATCAATATTAAAGGTTAATAAGAGTTGGTCACGATTAAATTGATCTAAGGTGTTTAGATGAGAAACCATCTAATGTAGGCATAGATGCGATATTGGGAGTGGATAAATGGTTCAAAACAGGCAGAACTCCACTACTATAATTTTCATGATCCTTCCTAATAATGTTATTATTTAGGTCTGTCATAGAGTGGAGAACGAGACCAATTAGATGAGTGTTATTTGTTGAAGTCTCAATATCTGCATATCCAGCATCAGAATGGATATGAATTTTATTAGGAGGATGATGTTGAGAAAGTGGGAGATTTCTTGATAGCTCTTGACATTGTACTGTTTTATGAGAGCTATTAGGGTTCCCTTTTAGTGAAACCACAGCATTGTAGCATTCATCAAACCATTCATCTACTAAACTAAAACTTTCACTTGCATTCCTTTTTCTTTTCATCTTAATGAGAGTAGTAGTAAGAAAATGTGAGTAATAATAGGTAATCAAGAGAGATAATAAGTTATATATATGTAAAATGTGAGTACCCGAATTTTACTTACTTTAATTCTATTTTATTGGCTTATTTAATTATTTATTCACTCGTTTTCTCCGAATAATTTATTTCAACCATTTTGAATCTGTTTGCATGGAACAATGTCTCACTTATATTTTTAAAACGTCCCGTTAGCAAAATTAATTTTCTGTGACTTGTTTAGTAAGGAATAGCGAATACACGTTTTCCGAGACAATATTCGATCCGAGAGTGCAATAATCTTGGAGAATTAAGAATGATCAATAGTAGACTAAGGAAAGTTAATTGAGTCATTAGATGTGAGTGAGTTAAAATTTAAGCTTTTATCACGTTCGCGTCGAAAGTTTCTTGTAAGTCGTGCCGGTACGACTAAGTGGAGATTTGAAAATTTAATACTAGACTCGTAAGTATGAGTAATTAAAATGTTAGAGGAATTACCTTGGAGGTTTAGTGTATAAGTGTAACAAACAAGAGAGAAATTGGTAGTACGAATCACTATTTCGCACTATTAAGAGTTGACTTTCTTGCAACTTTAAGTTAGCTTCCTCAACACATTTCTTCCACAAAATTTAAAACCAAGAAACCCTCTGTGACAGCCCCACCTTCCCCTAAGGCGAACCAAAGGGTTCGGCGGACCGCCTGCCCAGCTCTCGCCAGGACTCGTTCACTCACATCAAAGAAAGTAAGATAAAGCCTCGAGAATAAGCGGAAACGAAACCCAGACTTGAAACATATACTTACATTTATCCCAAGCTCAACCAAATATACAGTCCCAAATGTATACATAAGCTTTAAATTCTTAGTACATTCCAACCCTAATCAAGCACTAGAACGAGATCAAAAGCCAAAACAATACAAAAGGCTAAACTATACTATACCGGTCTCTCGCCCTTGCTCGCAACCCCTGTTAAGGAAAACAAAAGACGTGGAATGAGCTAAAAGCCCAGCGAGGTTCTATATACTCAACTAAGCAATTAAACAAGGACATTAGCACGTAATAACAAGTAATCCAAATAACATTTACGATATAAAGCAGGAATAACACATTCATTAAAAGGATACGGAGTCATTCGTTCATTCGTTCGTTCATCGACCATCCATTCCTTCAATCATTTAGAAAAAATTTCATTTGTCATTGAAAATCCCTCCATCATTCTTGCCATTCATTCGTTCATTTCGTTCTTCCCCTTCTGGCCAGCGCACTGGCCAGTCCTTCCCAAACTTCATGGTCATACTCGAGTATACCAAACATTCATTCACCCAGGGTCACTAATCGCCCGACCGAGTCCGCTTCTGGCTCGAGTCGACCAATAACCAAGGGCAAGGGCCCAGTTCAACCCGAAGGCTTACATTCATGCACAAGTAACATTCAATCATTCAATCATTGAAAAATTTCACGTTCATTTAGGTCGAGTGCGATAAAGTACACACTCGCCTAGAAAAGTCGTTTTGAGTATTCATTGAAACATTTAAGAGTTCAAATAACTATAACAAGCCACGTAGTCAATGGAAATATAGCGTACCTCAATCACATAACAAGGCAACAATCCAAATAGTCCACAACAATTCACATAGTCATTAAAAACAAATCGTATATAGAACACTCACCTAATTAAGCAAAATTACGTCCAAAGTATCCCTCCGGATCTCAACCCTAGTCTCCAAAGAAACCCTAAGAGTAATCAAGAGAATACATTATGGTTCTATCATCAAAATATGTGGGTGAGTTAACGAAATCCGAATAAAACTAATACAAAGTAAAAGTATGATTTTAGAAGTGGAAAGAGTACATTTTGATCAAAGGAAATGAGTAACTAAAGGTTTTCCAAACCAAACATGAAAACTAAGCTCAAAAGGTTTTAGAAAATTAAATCGGAAAAATTTGGAAACAGTTGCCACTTCAGAATATGGCCAGAACTTGGCCGGCTACACGGCCGGATAATGAACAGTAGTTTTCCTCATTTTTCGTAAAACGTGTTTTTGGCTCAAAACTAGCACATTTGCAAAGAATTAATGTATAACAAGTATCTTGGTTAAAAATCATATGAGAAAGGTAATTAATACCTTGAATTCACACTTTAAAACCTTGCGCGTTAAATTAGGTTTTGTGACCGAGAAACCCTAGGCCACTCCTTTTGTTTCGGAACGAAATGAACACGTATTTGAAGTTCAAAACTCGACAATTGGAACCAAACATTATGGTACAAATGGAAAACGTACAAATGCAAGTAAAATAGCTCACATAACACTAGTCAAGTGAAACTAAGTTACTCTAAGCCAAGTAAGCCAAGTAAGTCTAATGCATCAACAAAACTACATTCCAATCTCATTTCCATTCACTCAAGTTCAAGAAAATAAACGGACAGCATTTCCCCTTGTTTTTCCTTACTTTTCCATCCTACAACCAACCACAAATCATACCAATTCAATCATAATTGCAAATACCAACCATAAGCTATCAAACACCCTTAAAATGCAACCAATTGAAGCTTTACAGCCATCCAAAACCAGGCCCAAATATTCCAACATAACTCAGTACACAAAACTCCGATTTAAGTTGATTCCAAAAGCCATATGAAAGTTAAGAATACAAGGCTACAACTCTTAAGAAGGCATCAAAAGCTAATTCAGTAATCTTCCCAGCCAAAAGAGCCAAATACAGGGGCTGATTATCATTTCCGGACAGAAACAGGGCAGCAGGGGTAAAATAGTCATTTCACAGGATACAGTGCTCCGATTGAGCTGAAATTTTACAGGCATAACCTACACTCAATTCTCTACAACTGTCATGTTTTGAGCTAAGTCCAATTCGGCCTCCATCATGGCCGAACAACACTGGTCAGATTAGGGCAGAAAATTCCCAATAAATCAGAAATTTAACCAACTCTCCATTAATCCACAAAAATCCATTAATCATGTTAGCAAGCCACCATAGGCCACTAATTATCATCTATTGGAACCAAAGAAGGGTGTTCTTAGCAATCTTACCTTGAAACCTCAAAGAAAGTTGGTAGCTTAGACTTCCTCCTCCCAAAACAACTCCACCAAGGCCTTCAATTTCCTTAGCTAGCACTTGTATGGTGTAGTTTTCAATTTGGTTGGTTAAATCAAGATTTGGGCAAGGATTGAAGCTAGGAATTGAAGAGCTCTCTCTCTTGTTTTCTCCTCCAATGGTTCGGCCAAGACAAGAAAAAATGGAAGGAAAATTGGTCAAATTTTGGTTTGAAGAAAGTTAATCTTCTTGGTCAAAGTCCAACTTCCAATCAAATCATGACATGTGGCCTCTTGAAGTTTCTAAGCTTATCTCCTTCCTTCCAATGATTCAAGTAGCTAACTAACCTAATTATCTTCTAACACCATGTAGAATAATATCACTTAGTATTTCATCACCTAATCGGCAAAATTATATCGCACTAGCGGGCCCCACATCGAACAAATGCACTTCAAGTTATGTACACTAACTTACTAGCAAAATGATTTAAAAATTGTACTTACTTGTAAAATGTACAAAACATTTAATATTTTCAAAGGACAGTATAAAATATGGCCAAGGAAATAAAATAATACTTGAAAATGTGAAAATTTTCGGGTTCTCACACTCTCTCCCCCTTAAGAAATTTCGTCCTCGAAATTTTACCTTCCGTTTCCTCATGTGACCCGGAGCTTGTTGCGGTTCTATGGCATATATCTGAGCTGGTGTAGTTGTTCGGTTCCCTCGTTCGTTAGTCGGTTTCGGTTTGGCTCCACTTACTTGTTGAGTACCAGCCTCTCGTGGCTGCTTCCTTGGACAATTATTCAGTTGATGCTCACCACTCCCACAGATCAAACACTTTCGCCCCTTTTCTCCAACAGTCATTCTCAAGTGTGGTTTCCTTTCCACAATAGCCACAGGCCCAAGCGAGGAATTACGGTTTGGCTTTCGCGGAAAAGATCCTTCGCAGGCACTATCTGACTTCCCTTTGGTAAGATCCCTCCATCCTAGAGCCTTCACAAATGTTCCATGGTGGATGAGGGAAATGGTTCACTTTTGGCACTTTGGAGGGCGTTGTCTTTTCCCCAGATTCTTCCGGTATGCTACTAGGTGCGCCCCTTTTCCGCACTTGAAAGGCTTTACTTGCGCTTTTGCATCCCTCAATTCTTTGTGCTTTCTCAGAGCTTCCGTAAAGGTGTAACTTTGAACCGCCCGCTAAAGCTTCTTGAATTTCCAAATTCAAACCTTGGATGGAACCGCCTTATCCTTCTTCGCTCAGTAACCACTAATTCAGAGGCGAACTTGGATAATTTAGTGAATTTCGTCTCATATTCGGCCACACTCAGGGTTCCCTGACGCAATCTAATAAATTCGTCCTCCCTCCTTTCTTGGACCAGAGGTGGAAGGTACTTCTCGTAAAATTCCCGTGTGAAGTTCACCCATGTCCATGCAGTTTGTTCTCTCTCCCATTTGGCCCTAATAACATTCCACCATGCTCGGGCCGGTCCCTCAATTGAAACACCAGCAAAGTTCACTTGTCTTTGCTCCGTGTAGTTTAGGGCGGCGAAGATGTTAATCATTACTCTAACCACTGTTCAGCTATATCTGGATCAGATCCTCCAAGGAAATTTGGGAGGATTAAACTTTTGAAACCTTTCCAAAGCCCTATCTTCTCCTACCTCTCTTATCTCAGGGTTCTGGGGTTTGATTTACTGGCAATTGGCCTTGTTGATCTACCAATCGCGCGAGATACTAGTCATTTGTTGTATCGCCGTCGCCACTTGATCTCCGGCCTCAACCCTCGGCCCACGCTCTTGCTCAGTTACTGTTGCCTCTTTCTTT
This sequence comes from Coffea humblotiana, assembly GCA_023065735.1. Classification (NCBI taxonomy): domain Eukaryota; kingdom Viridiplantae; phylum Streptophyta; class Magnoliopsida; order Gentianales; family Rubiaceae; genus Coffea; species Coffea humblotiana. Next base: position 11,586,393 of record CM041208.1, on the reverse strand, counting down.
ACTGGGTTCTCGAGCTTGCCTAGCCCACGGCCACGACCAGCTCCACGTCCGCGTCCACGACTACGTCTCCCGTCCATTCCCTTTTCCTCTCTCTCTTTTTTTTTTTTTTTCAAAAGCGTTTAAGTATGCAAATAAGTAAATCGACTAAAATGGCAAGATATAACACACCAAATATGCAAGGAAACATATCAAGTTAGACAAATTAAGCCCAAGTTAAAAAGTCACAAGTAAATACACACAGTAGTAACCAAATATATATACAGTAGCAGTACAGGGCAAAACAAAGGAAAAATCACGACGTGCCATACCACACTCGGCTAAACACTTCCCCATCCGATCTCTCACTTCCCTTACTATCCGGGCTATACATCCGTTAACACTTTACACTTACTTTCACTAAACATTAGCTCAATCCTGTTTCCCACGAAAGATCGCAAATCCTTAAGTACTACCCGCGTACTCAGGTACAAGAATCCGAGATAATTCGCCACTCGAGCTGGCCAGTCCCAAGTGTAAATTATCTACAATCGAGATTCCTACCGGACGTACATTTCTATTGTCATCAAGTACCCTAAAAAGGATGTACACTTATAACATGCACGATTCATAACTTATGCCCAAAAGAGCACTTAGTCCTTCACACTTATTCACGGAATCAGGACCATACACCACTTGGCCCAAGCTCACTCCGCGCAGAGAACCACGCGAAGCTGCTCTGATACCACCTGTTGACAGCCCCACCTTCCCCTAAGGCGAACCAAAGGGTTCGGCGGACCGCCCTGCCCAGCTCTCGCCAGGACTCGTTCACTCACATCAAAGAAAGTAAGATAAAGCCTCGAGAATAAGCGGAAACGAAACCCAGACTTGAAACATATACTTACATTTATCCCAAGCTCAACCAAATATACAGTCCCAAATGTATACATAAGCTTTAAATTCTTAGTACATTCCAACCCTAATCAAGCACTAGAACGAGATCAAAAGCCAAAACAATACAAAGGCTAAACTATACTATACCGGTCTCTCGCCCTTGCTCGCAACCCCTGTTAAGGAAAACAAAAGACGTGGAATGAGCTAAAAGCCCAGCGAGGTTCTATATACTCAACTAAGCAATTAAACAAGGACATTAGCACTAATAACAAGTAATCCAAAATAACATTTACGATATAAAGCAGGAATAACACATTCATTAAAAGGATACGGAGTCATTCGTTCATTCGTTCGTTCATCGACCATCCATTCCTTCAATCATTTAGAAAAATTTCATTTGTCATTGAAAATCCCTCCATCATTCTTGCCATTCATTCGTTCATTTCGTTCTTCCCCTTCTGGCCAGCGCACTGGCCAGTCCTTCCCAAACTTCATGGTCATACTCGAGTATACCAAACATTCATTCACCCAGGGTCACTAATCGCCCGACCGAGTCCGCTTCTGGCTCGAGTCGACCAATAACCAAGGGCAAGGGGCCCAGTTCAACCCGAAGGCTTACATTCATGCACAAGTAACATTCAATCATTCAATCATTGAAAATTTCACGTTCATTTAGGTCGAGTGCGATAAAGTACACACTCGCCTAGAAAAGTCGTTTTGAGTATTCATTGAAACATTTAAGAGTTCAAATAACTATAACAAGCCACGTAGTCAATGGAAATATAGCGTACCTCAATCACATAACAAGGCAACAATCCAAATAGTCACAACAATTCACATAGTCATTAAAAACAAATCGTATATAGAACACTCACCTAATTAAGCAAAATTACGTCCAAAGTATCCCTCCGGATCTCAACCCTAGTCTCCAAGAAACCCTAAGAGTAATCAAGAGAATACATTATGGTTCTATCATCAAAATATGTGGGTGAGTTAACGAAATCCGAATAAAACTAATACAAAGTAAAAGTATGATTTTAGAAGTGGAAAGAGTACATTTTGATCAAAGGAAATGAGTAACTAAAGGTTTTCCAAACCAAACATGAAAACTAAGCTCAAAAGGTTTTAGAAAATTAAATCGGAAAAATTTGGAAACAGTTGCCACTTCAGAATATGGCCAGAACTTGGCCGGCTACACGGCCGGATAATGAACAGTAGTTTTCCTCATTTTTCGTAAAACGTGTTTTTGGCTCAAAACTAGCACATTTGCAAAGAATTAATGTATAACAAGTATCTTGGTTAAAAATCATATGAGAAAGGTAATTAAATACCTTGAATTCACACTTTAAAACCTTGCGCGTTAAAATTAGGTTTTGTGACCGAGAAACCCTAGGCCACTCCTTTTGTTTCGGAACGAAAATGAACACGTATTTGAAGTTCAAAACTCGACAATTGGAACCAAACATTATGGTACAAATGGAAACGTACAAATGCAAGTAAAATAGCTCACATAACACTAGTCAAGTGAAACTAAGTTACTCTAAGCCAAGTAAGCCAAGTAAGTCTAATGCATCACAAAACTACATTCCAATCTCATTTCCATTCACTCAAGTTCAAGAAAATAAACGGACAGCATTTCCCCTTGTTTTTCCTTACTTTTCCATCCTACAACCAACCACAAATCATACCATTCAATCATAATTGCAAATACCAACCATAAGCTATCAAACACCCTTAAAATGCAACCAATTGAAGCTTTACAGCCATCCAAAACCAGGCCCCAAATATTCCAACATAACTCAGTACACAAAACTCCGATTAAGTTGATTCCAAAGCCATATGAAAGTTAAGATACAAGGCTACAACTCTTAAGAAGGCATCAAAAGCTAATTCAGTAATCTTCCCAGCCAAAAGAGCCAAATACAGGGGCTGATTATCATTTCCGGACAGAAACAGGGCAGCAGGGGTAAAATAGTCATTTCACAGGATACAGTGCTCCGATTGAGCTGAAATTTTACAGGCATAACCTACACTCAATTCTCTACAACTGTCATGTTTTGAGCTAAGTCCAATTCGGCCTCCATCATGGCCGAACAACACTGGTCAGATTAGGGCAGAAAATTCCCAATAAATCAGAAATTTAACCAACTCTCCATTAATCCACAAAATCATCCATTAATCATGTTAGCAAGCCACCATAGGCCACTAATTATCATCTATTGGAACCAAAGAAGGGTGTTCTTAGCAATCTTACCTTGAAACCTCAAAGAAAGTTGGTAGCTTAGACTTCCTCCTCCCAAAACAACTCCACCAAGGCCTTCAATTTCTCTTAGCTAGCACTTGTATGGTGTAGTTTTCAATTTGGTTGGTTAAAGCTCAAGATTTGGGCAAGGATTGAAGCTAGGAATTGAAGAGCTCTCTCTCTTGTTTTCTCCTCCAATGGTTCGGCCAAGACAAGAAAAAATGGAAGGAAAATTGGTCAAAATTTGGTTTTGAAGAAAGTTAATCTTCTTGGTCAAAGTCCAACTTCCAATCAAATCATGACATGTGGCCTCTTGAAGTTTCTAAGCTTATCTCCTTCCTTCCAATGATTCAAGTAGCTAACTAACCTCCAATTATCTTCTAACACCATGTAGAATAATATCATTTAGTATTTCATCACCTAATCGGCAAAATTATATCGCACTAGCGGGCCCCACATCGAACAAATGCACTTCAAGTCATGTACACTAACTTGTACTAGCAAAATGATATAAAAATTGTACTTACTTGTAAAATGTACAAAACATTTAATATTTTCAAAGGACAGTATAAAATATGGCCAAGGAAATAAAATAATACGTGAAAATGTGAAATTTTCGGGTTCTCACACCCTCCCTCACCTCTCTCATTTGGCCGACCAAAAGAAAGAAAAGGGAAGAAAGAAACTTCATTTTCTAGCTCCAAGTTTGCTTGCTTTTCACCATCCAACTCACAATTCCTTGGGTTTTTTGCTCCAACTAGAAGAAAGGTGAAAGCTTGAAGTGTTGCTTGGTGATATTTTGGTGAAAAATCTGGTCTTATCTAAGGTTTAAAGGGTAATCACTTCATCTCCTTTAATCTTTCCATTTATACAAAGATTGATGGTTAGCTCTCATGGGTTTGAAACCCTAAGCAAGATTCTAGGTTAGCGGACTTGAGAAAACATTTATCTTGCTTTAAATCCTAAGTTAGATGTCTTGAGGAGGTCTTTAGGTAGCTGACTTGAGGCTATATTGCTTGATTATGGTTGTTTTTGTGATTTATAGCTTGATTATGGTTTGATAGTGGAGAGGAAGTGGAAGAAACCATGAGGAAGAGAGCTAGCCGAAATTCTGTTTTGATGTCCTGCTTTAAATTCGAAATTTTGATGATTATATAGCTGCTAAATTGATTGATATATGTTGTATTATGTGTGTAGAATGTGCCTTTTGAAAATCATTTCAAATGGTTACCTAAAACTTGAGTTTTGGAAAATTTCAAAATCTGGAAATCCGCTAGCAGAGTAGCCAACCAGTGGTTCTTTGTCTAAATATAACTCTTTGTACAAAAGTCAAAATTGAGTGTTGTTTGTGGCATTCGAAACTAGACATTCAGAGCTTTCAAACAGTATAAGAATCCCCTGCTAGTTCGTTTTGAGTAAATTGTAGCGGATCGGCAAAGTGGACTGTCCTGTTTTGCCTGTCTGTCCGAGAGAAATTGGGAAGCTGCATCTAGTGGCTCGATTTTGTCTCACTTGTGAAACGATTTTTTAAAACGATGTCTTCTGATGAATTGTAGAATTTTGAACCTAGTTTCTAATGCCATAAACGATTCTCAATTTGGACTTGTGTAGAGTCAGATTTGGTCTGATTTCCAAACTATGTCAAAGCTGATAACTGGAAAATTTTCCCTTCCCTGCTGACCAAATGGTCAATTCTGTTTTGGGGTGTTTTATTTCGAAAATTTTAGTGTCATTTACCCATAAATTGCTCATTAAATGTTCTGGAACCTTGGTTTCAAAAATGGAGCGAATTGGGGCTGATTTCGTTGGACAAAACTTTTGAAAAAGAAAGAAGATAGGGTTGGCAGATTAGCTTTGAAGAATTTCACAAACTTTGGTCGTTTCGTTAACTGCTTTTCCATGCAGGTTTTTGCCTAAATTTTGATAGAGAGGTAGTCCGTATATGGAAGTTTAAGTGTACCAAATTTGGAATAATTTCAATATCATTTCGAGGCCCATATAATGCTCCAAAGATTACTCTTCAAATCTGGAAATCCACTGATCAGGTTGCAAAAATCAGCCGACTTCAAACTGTTATATCTTGTTACTCAAAACTCCGAATTTAGTTACGTTTGTTGTGTTTGAAACTTGATTTGGAACTCTTGTTTTGTTATAAATTTCAGAGGCTGATTCGCTTCCTATGAATTTTGCCGAATTTCCAAACATTACTGAAAATCAAGACTGGTTCTGTCCTGTCTTCTTGGAACTATAACTTTGAGCTTAATTATGAATGCTTTCTGGTTGGGATCTTGGAAAAGTGTCTTCTGGGAACTTTTAGTACTCCAAATTTAGTTTCCAACGGTATAAAGTTTTTCATTTTTTGATGTACCAAACTTAAGATCTGATTTTCCAAGTTTTGTCGCACAAAGCTGAAAATTCTTGATTTCTCAAAAGACGAACTTTTAAGAACTTTTCACTTTCTTTCGATATTGCTAGACCGTTTTAAACTCGATTTCATGGAGGATACAAGTTTCTCTTGTGACTTTAAATCCTCACTTTTGGATCTCGATTTTCGAGGGATTAAAAGTTCTCTTTTAAGACATTGTCTTAGTTTTAAGCAAGTGTACTTTCTTCCTTGATTGATAAGTGGTTGTGAGTGATAGTTGATCGTTATTTCTTCAAGCGCTCAAGAGGATTTGAAGAGAATCTCGGAGCGGACAACTAAAGACTTTATTTGCTCACTTACTTTTGATTTAGTGAGTGTCAAGTGCATGAATTGTTACTAAATACTTGAATTGTTCCTTATTAATTGAGTATTCTGGAATTGTCGAGACGAGGGTGTACTTTATCTCACTCGTTCTCTTTTAAGTGAATTTATAATTGTATTGTGTGAAGTGAGTGATAATTGAATTGAGTGAATTGTTGCAATCGTATTTGAAATTATACTTGTGTTTGACTCAATGTCGATTGGAGTGAATCTCATCGACTTATACTTGTAATCGTGGGGGACGCCCAAACTCATTGGCTAACTTTACGACTCGAGCCGGCATGGGTTTGGTCGAGAAGCTTGGTGAACCATGAGAAAACCATAAAACTTGATCTAATTGAGAGATCTTGCTTGGCATACTCGAGTAGTATTGCCTTTTCTAATCGACGTTCAAGCCCGGTAGGAGGTGTAACGATGGACAGAAACTTGATGTTAAGTGGAGTTCTACGGACTTGAAACCTATCCGGTTGACGGAGTGTCATCACGTGGAGGTATTGGATCGAGTCTCGGCAAAGCAAGTGGAATCTAACTCCTGAGAGCTCCAGTATCTTTAATTGTTTATGCTTACTTTTCCTACTTAAAATGTTAATTACTTAAAACTTCTAACTTTACTATTGTCTCGATTTCTCTTTCATGCTCTCTTATACTTGCTCTATTATGTGTTTGCATGCTTTTCTTGACCTCACTGAGCGTCAGCTCACCCCATTAGTTTGTTTTCCTTAACAGGAGATCGGAATGGAAAGATTTTGGGGAAAGCCGACTTAATTTCCTATTGAATAGAATTTTGGATGTAATCGATTAGTCGACTTATGGTGGTTGTATTTTAGGGAAAGTTGATGTACATTTGGTAACTTATGATGTAAGATTTGAATGTTTATTTAAGGAAGTGAACTTCCTTTTTGTATCTACTTTTATTTTGGTTAATTATCCTTAAGTTTGAATTGGATTTGTATCGAGTCCTGACGAGAGGTAGGCAGGCGTTCCGCGGATACCCTTGAATTCGCCCTAGGGAGAAGTGGGGCGTCACATAAAATGCAAACTACTACATAGAAGCAGTTGAGCAAGAGATACAAAGGTACAGACTAATCGTTTGAAATTATCATATTCGACCAATTAGAGTGATTAAATAGTACAAGGCAAAATGTGAAAAAATAGTCATATGACGCATACATTTAGTTATCATATTGTGGATGGTGCACTAATGTAGAACAAAATTTAAGCACTAAAATTGCAAAGTGTAGTCAATGGATAGAAGAAATGACCTTGAATTGAAGCAATTCCTTCATACGAATCTGTCAACCTCAAATAAAAGCTTCTTTTGGAACCGATACTTATAAACTGCAACTCAACTGCTGAACAGAGTTGGCAATCTAAATAGGATGCAGAAGAATGCTATTAGCCAACGTGAAATTATGCATACCATCTAATAAGTTTAATACCGACAGAGGAAAAAATTAGACAAAAAGAAAGGCGTAATTAGTTTTAGTAGGAAAGATTGCAGAGGTACAATCATTTTCAGTCATTTTCAGTCGATAAGTGAAACCAAATGAACTTACAACCTAAAAACTATAGTCATTTTAAGCCACAGTATTGTTGCTTACCAGACAATCTGGCTCCATTGGGTTTGTGCATTTTTTGGTCCAAATATGAGGATGTATGGTTCAAAGTTAGTCGAGAACATATTTCATCAAGGAAAACCTCATGTTTTTTTTTATGTTCCAGCTTTAATACATGCTCAAATTTAGAGAAACTGCCACAGATTCTGTAATCTTTAATTGGGTGTAATAGTATTCATATAACAGATTATGCACCACTCACTGCATTCAGAATATGTGAATGCATTAAAACAGGCAACATGTTGTGGTTTTAAGATTTGTGAGTCCTGTGGAACCAGGAACATTGCCTTTAGAAATATATTTGAGGAATTAATATACTACACCTCTAAGCAACCTACAACAAATCCTAGAAACTCAATATTAGGATTATCTGTTTTAAATTTTGTTTCTTTTGTCACCTACCTAACTTTTGTGCATAATACCTCCAATGTGGGGCAAAAGCTTAATATGTAAGACTCTATCTTTTATTCTCATTTTCACAAGTGGGATTTTGGCAATCTTTTCTTGTATATGTAAGACATGGATGTCACTACTCATTCTAATGCTTTTACATAAGTCTGGAACTTAAGCTTACATTTCAAATTGAGAAGTTAAATGGTTTTAGCTTGGATTTAGTAAGTGGTGACAGCCCTTCCATGGTTTTCAGTTGTACTATATTATTAACAGGAAAAGAAAAAGCAAAAAATTGAAGGATTGAAGAGAGTGAATCAGAAGTTCATCTGCACCAATTGTTTCAAAGTGCAGTTGAACCCCTGAAGAAATTTGGCAACCAAAATAAAAAGTAGACAGATTATCCAATCTCTTTAATACTGGTAGAGGAAAAAATTAGACAAAGAAAGGAGTAGTTACCTTTAGGATGAAAGGTTGCAGAGAAGAAGGTGGAAGAAGCGTGAAGTTTTTGTCACCGGTATTTCTGTTTTTCCTAATATAAAGGCACCAAACTTTCCTTCATTCTTGATCATTTGCCAATTGGTCAACAATAAGGAAAACAAAAGGACAAACCTATATGGGAGCAATGGTATTAGCTATCATGAGCAGAATAGATAAAGATGCAAACTTGATAAGTTGTCAGAGATTTTTTTGACTGTCGATAATTTCTCAATCAGGAAATGAAAATGAATACAAAAGGACAAAGCACAATACCATGGTTGAGATATGATAAAGAGTACAGAAGTAAAAAAAATTGGATGGATAGCCATAATTTAGGGAAGAAATTCGCCAAATTGTTGACCGAGTGCTGGAGGAATTCAACTGGTACTTTTCTTGGTCTGAACCAGAAAGAAAAGGAAGGGGAAACAAAAGCACAGAAAACAGAGAAAAAGAGAGAAAGCAACAGGAAAACATTGGCTGGGAATAAAAAGGAATAGAAAAGGACAAACCACAAAATCCGATAAGCAGCCGTAATTTAGCGAAGACAATTGTCAAATTGTTGACCAAATGCTGGAGGAATTCAACTCGCACTTTTCTTTGTCTATAAACCAGAAAGAAAAGAAAAGGAAGGAGAAACAAAAGAATGGGAGGGAGGGGGAGAGAGAGAGAGAGAGAGCAAGACATTGTTGACAAAGTGCTGGAAGAGGTCAATTCATACTTTTCTTTGTTTGTTTTGGAAGTACGGATAGTAGGTGGACAACCCGTTTCTTGACCACTGTCTCCAAAAGCTGTTCACCTACTTCTCTGCTTCTCTTTTTCCACCGAAGAAGAGTAGTTGAAGAAACGGGAAACAATGAAAAGGAAAGGAGGATAATTTGAGCTAACATGCCAGAAATAACCCTTAATAGTAACCTACTATTTTGAGGGGATGTTATTTTTGGTAGGGCAAAGTTGCAATTAGATGGTAAAAGACGTACGATCCCCTTATCAATAGTTAACTGTGCAGTCCAGGAGTTAAATTTTGCATGGCATTGTTGGCCAAAGACATCTACTACAATAGACTCCCTCCCCAAAAACAGCCACGTGGCTCAATGTGGGAGTAGAAGTCTTGACTTTTTCTATATACTAGTGAGACGGCCTGCGCGTTGCGCAGGAGTGCTAATATTTCCAGTGTTAAGTTGCTTAATTTTTAGCTATTATATATTTCTTATAATGTAGAGAGTCATATAATTGTTATAAGTCTGGCTTGAATTATAAAATAATAGTGTGGTAAATTGGTTGGGTGAATATAGTGTTAATAGTTTGTGTAGTATGGAGGATATTTTGTAATATAATGGTTAATAAAGTACTATAATTGAGACAATGCAGTGTCGACATTTTGTGTGGTATGATTTGTATAAATTATGTGGTCTGGGTGAGGTAATTATAAAGATACGCGTCTATATTTATGTATATCTCTATTACTCACTAAGTTCCATAAATATGGGCCTATTTCCTCTTTTTTTTTGCACAAATTAAAACATTTAATCAATATAATCACAACAATTATTTTTCTTTCATATTTTTGTAAAATGCCGCTCACTAATATTAGATCATTAATCCATATTAAGAGCCATGTATTATTACATTGTTTTTGAAATTTACAGTACTTTAATTTTTTTAATGTAAGAAACAATCTAATTAATGCTGCATGTTTGACTAAAAGAATAATAAAAAATAGCATACAACATTGTTTTTCAATTTAGAGCAATTTAGAGCCATTAGGAAAAATTTTATAATAATTATATATATACATTAAATATGGATATCTATCTAACAATATAAAAGTGAGAGTTGCCCTACAAACAGTGCTTTTTTGTCAAGCGGTTATCCTGCAATTGTTATTGGATGTCCGGACTATTAGTAAATAACATACTAATTATTCTTTTTCATAGAACGAAAAGTATAAGAATAAAAACAAGGGCATTAAAAATTGGTAATAATTATATAGAGTAATATGGATATATAGACTAATATATCTTTATAATTGTATGTTTTAAAAAGTAGTAGGATTAGAAACCATTTTTAGTCCATGACACCTTAACCGATTTTGGTTAATTGTGATAACAATGTTGGACTTCTTTTCTTTTTTTTTTTTACTCATGTTTAATTTTTGGGAATCGTGCTGTCAAAAGCTACTGCTGAACATGCTAAACAATCACTGCATTCAACAATTTTACAGAGCACTATTTTATTTCATTTTTTTGCAATATATGCATTCATTTTTTCCAAACAATTTTATTTCATGTCACAGTAATAAAATCCATTTTTTAAAGTCACTAAAGCCAATAATAATTTATTAATTATTTCCTCAATAATTGTGTATTTATAGAACACTTAACAATTTTATTTCATGTTAAGCCAACAATCATTTATTAATTGTTTCCTCAATAATTGTACATTTACAGAATACTTTAAAAGCAAATAATTAACCACAAAATTAACTTTCTACTAAAAATACAAGACTAACTTTTAAATTTTGTTTAAAAAATAAAAAAATATCACTAAATTCAACATTCCAACTTAAAGAGCCTAAATAAAAAAGTATATAATAACATTAAATCACATAAATTGTCTCTTTTTTAAAATGTACAATGTAAAATTAGTTTATTGAAGATCTTGAGATTCCCTGTTAGTTGCAAAGTTACAACTTTGCACCATTTGGCCAATCTTTGGGTCTGTTTGTCAAACAAATTTTTGATCAAGTGTGTCTTCGGTAAATTTTTTAATAATTTTATCTACAGTAATCCCAAAAAAATTCCCTCAAGGTCTTTAAACTATACATATCTACAGTAATCGCAAAAAATTTCTCAAAGTTTTTAAACTATACATTTCGAAATACCCAAAAATGTACACATTTCAAAAAAAATTTCGTGTAATTTCTACAGTAAGTTATAGTAAAATTTTTAGACAAACACCCAAAAAATTTATTTGCCGAATGGGGCCTTTAATTTTTCCTTAAAACCCTATTTGGCAAATAAATTTTTGGCCTAGTTTGTCTGCTATAAATTTTTTAACAGCTTTAACTTTAGTAATATCACAAAAATTTCTCAAAATTTTTAAACCATACACTTCAAAAATTTTTCCTACAATTTCTATAGTAAATTATGGCAAAATTTTAGACAAACACATAAAAAACTCATATAACAAACGGGGCCGACATACACCTTCATTTAGAGATTCGAAGTATCAGCCAAGAGACTGTGTTTTTTATGGCTAGTGGTGATGCTACATTACCTATTTTAGTTCCACTGCCACATAAATTATTCATGAAATTATAAATTTTTAAAATGATCTCAGTGTTTAACCAGTGCAAAGCATCGATGTCATTTCACTTGAATCATGTTACGAAACTGTAAAAGCATAGATGTTATTTGCCCAAAAGCCAACAAATTTGCCCTCAAAGTTGCTAAAAATTACCTTATAACCGCTTGACAAAAAATTGACTATTCATTATCCAACTTCCGCTTTTATATAGTTAGATGTAAGAGATATTACAACTTTTTTGTTTTTGTTCTATTTTATGTTATTTCAATTTTTGATGGGCACTAGCACAATTTCAAAGAAATCATGGGAGGTCTTCTATAATTGCCGAAAACCTAAGAATAGATAATATTTGAATTTTTTTAAGATTTGAAAAGATATTTAACAAGTTCAAAATATCTCAAAAACGTTCATTTACAACTAGTATTCTCGTTAGTTCTATAATCTTCACTTATGTTGAAAATAATTTGATTAATCTCAAGCTTTAAACTAAAAAGGTAAATTCATGAAAGTATATTACAACTTCTTTGTTTTTTTTTTGTTCTTTTTTATGTTATTTCAATTTTTGATGGGCACTAGCACAATTTAAAAGAAATCATGGGCGGTCTTTTATAATTGCAGAAAACCTAAGAGTGGGGGTCACTCTAATTTACTGAAGCACCAAAAGACACAAGGAGCCTTCAAAACGCGCAAGACTCATATACCATCACACCCCAAAGAAGTTGAAGAAGATATTCATGCCTTTCTGCAGGAGCTAGAGCTCATTGCATGTTCTTCATTTCGATCCGGAGCCTAGTTTTATGTAATTTATGCTTTTCCCACGGATCGAGCATGTAGATTCAGCTCAATTTTCGCGTTCTCGACCCTAATCAGGTAAATTTTCAAAATACTGAAAAACCCTAATTCATGTTGTGTTTCCCCGTGGTTTTTGGCAAAATAGTTCTAATTCGCTTAACATACCCATCAAATGTATTTCCTTTTACGATTTCATATTGTTTAGGCTATTATTGGATCATCTATTGTTCTATTGAGCGACTATTATTAGGCGTATTGCAGGTTTACCTGAATTGGGTTGTGATAAATTAATTGTTCATCGTTTTAGGGAAATAATTTATTTGATTTGAGATGATATCTACTGTTTCGCACTTGGTTTTGGGGGGTTTTGCATTTTCGTTGCTCAGCGGGTGATGTTAGTTGCTTTAAAAGTAAGAATTTAAGTTAATGAGTAGAAATTTGTTGAAAGAATGTGAAAATGGAGAAAGGAGAAAAGATTTGGAAAGGGAAGTGATTAATTTCAAGTAAGGCAGTCTTTGGGCTTTTTAAGCTTTGATTCTACGCAGACCTATGTTTCTGTTCTCCTTTTTCGTTTTTAATTTTCAAAGGTGACATTTTATCCTGAGATTTTATGTTTTCGTTTGTGCAAGTGATCTGATAGGAGACTTCTGTTTTGCAGTTTGAGTGAAATGGCGAATCCACCTAATGTGGAGCTGGAAGCAGCAAAATTCTTGCATAAACTTATTCAAGACTCTACAGATGAGCCAACAAAGCTGGCAACAAAGCTTTATGTGGTTTGTATACTCTTTTTATAAGATTTAGACACAGCTTGAATATTTTATCTGTTTCACGAGTATGGGGATTTGGAGTCTATGCTAATTTCTGTCCATGGATGATTTTAGATTTTGCAACACATGAATCTAGTGGGAAGGAGAATTCAATGCCCTACCAAGTAATATCAAGGTATTTGTCTTGAGCTTCTTCCAAATCTGTTATGCTGCTTACTGCTTCCATGAATTGAGCTTTTCATGCCAAAATTCTTAGTAGTTTTTCATACTCCATTGTCGTGCATGTTTGGTACGTCTTATTGCTGCTTTGTCCATTTCTTTTGGGTGATTCTTCTTTTTTGTTAGATATCATTCTGTTTCTGTTTGGGTAAGTATAATATATTTATGCTTGTCAAAAAGAAAGGGCATTTTCATTGTGTATAACATTCTCTCAAACTTGGGATTAAAATCTATATATTGAGGCTGTAACTACTAAAGTCATCCACTGGTTTACAATTGAACATGTACTACTAGTGAGGATCTTTACAAGATTTTTTATTTTTTATTTTAATTTTTTGTACCTGCAGTTAACTTATCATTGGTTTCAATGTTTTGTTTTTATTAATCCAAGGGCCATGGAGACTGTGATTAAGCAAAATGGCCTTGACATTGAAGCTTAATGTCATCAAGGCTCCCTCTCGCTGCTGGACCACAAGCAGGAGAATCTGGATCATCCCATGTTGCAGGTACTCCCACAGTTAAATTGGTTGTGCAGTGTGTATAATTTCTAGTTTTTGTCTGAGAGACCATTTGGCTATGCTTGATTGCAAGTTTTGGAAAATTAGAAATTGTACTAACTGCTATACTTGTTACTTGGCTAATGGGTATTGTGAATTGAAATTTTCTGATTGAAATCAAAAAGGAAAAGATAAGGGGGAAAAAGCAGCTGTGTACCCCACCAAATTTGGATGATTTGGTGTTATTGAGTTGAAATAAAAAGTACTTAAGTAATTTTTCTCCTCCCCAGTCGTATCTTCATCTCCTCCCCCACTTCTTACCACCATTTTTTCCCTGGCCTCTTGCAATTGTCCCCCTCCCTTCTTCACTACCCCTTATTTTCTAGGCTCTCCGCTGTTGCCGTGGACCCTCTTCCTCCACAACCCACCAACCCACTCTAGTTGCTGTCATCCCTAAAGCCCCCTCCTGCTCATCCCCTTCCTCCTCATCCTGCTGTGAGTTTCCTGAAACCCCTAGTGCTATCTTCCCTCTCTCGATTGTTACTGCCTTTCTCCACCATCCCCCTGAAAAGCAAATTTTCGATCTCCAAAGTCCACTACTGGTTGATCTCTAACCTTCACTTGTACTGTTGTCCCTGTGCTGCAACTTTAACTTGAAACTTGGAATGGTTGTGTGAGATTTGCTGATCGAGTTATAGTCCCCAGTTTTGTGAGTTACTTCGTGAAACCCCTAGTGCTACCTTCCCCCTCTCGATTGTTACTGCCTTCCCACCATCCCCCTGAAAAGCAAATTTTCGATCTCTGAAGTCCGCTACTGGTTGATCTCTAACCTTCACTTGTACTGTTGTCCCTGTGGTGCAACTTTAACTTGAAGCTTGGAATGGCTGTGTGAGATTTGCTGATCCAATTATAGTCCCCAGTTTTGTGGTGGCAGTATTCAGTTGGAAGAATGATAATAGAAACTATTTTAGTTTGATACCAATTCTTTCAAAAACTGACCAAACATTAGTTATTTGATGATTCTATAGGTCCAATTTATACTGATTCTTTGTATATGATTCGTACTATAATGTCTATTCCCAGGCCTAACCCCAAGCACTGCATACAATGATGCATGTGTTGGTAATGGAATGGCTGTTTTTATAATGCTTGGTGGTTATGGTACTACAGGTTCTTCACAGAGGACGGGGGTTATAAAGGACCCGAAGTCAAGCTTGACTGCAAATGAGATGTCTAAAACTGATTCCTATAGCTCAGGCGTGTCGCTTGTTGGTCCAACTGCTGCTGGGCATGATATATATCAAGGATCAGCCAATATGATGGGTAAGGACTTGTGTCTGCTGATGGAGCTTTTTATTGGGCTGACATGGCTTTTCTATTGTAAAATGTTTCTGCTTGAAAATAAATGTGGGAGAACATGGTGTAGAATGGTATCAAATGAGTTAAAAGGAACCAAAAAAATCTATTCAAGAGAATCAATTAAACACTAAAAAAAAGGTTACATATTTGCTAGTGACTTGTAACTACTTGATATTGCTAGGAGCTTTTAGGATCAAGGAGGAATAAGATGTTACACCATGCATCCATGCTTTAGAATGAGAAATTTGCAGTTAAGTTGATGTTGTCTGCCCTGTCTACACGAGTTTCCACTGCAACATGTATGTATTAAGTACTTAAGAGTGAAAGGCCATTTTCAAAATTTGTATTCCACAAGCAAATGATATTTTTCCGGCCCGAATCACAATTACTCCCTGAAGAGAAGATGTATTAATGACTAATGAAGCTATATTAACAGCTGGAAGATTTGGATTGCACCAGGTCTTATGGATTAAAACAATAGAAGTTACAATGGAGGCATCTAGGTTACTTGTTTCTGGATGCTTATGGATGTAATCTGACAATAAAAGTTGCAATTGCAGTTATGGAATCTTTAGTGATAAAGAAGATTAATGTCTTCTTCGGCTCACTTTCATCTCTTACTGAGCACTCAAAAGACTTTCATTAATTGCTGCTGCTCTTCACATCCTCTTCCTGTGAAAATTGAAATCTTTTGGTATTGCTACCTCAAGTTTGAACTCTCATTCCAAAGATCTTTTGGCTGCTACACTTTTGATACATAAGTTTGCACCTAGTTTTGTCCACGAAGGTGGATTGGACACACCAATACTATTTGCAGCTTTGCAAGTTGTTGATCTTTGCATCAGTGACCTGCCTGCCCTGTCTTTGTTTAACTGGTGGTCATTTTCAGAGAGATAAAAAGGTGAAAAGTCCCCACCAAGGTGGCACAAGTAGGCTGTCTGAGATTGTCATATGTTGGTCTTTTTAGACCATTTATTGTTTAATGCTGCTTTTGAATTTCTTTCAAATAGTATTATCAAATTTTGGTGCAGCTATATTCCATTCTGATTGATTAGTTGTCATTTTTTTTTGCCATCAGTTCCTTTTTTTGTTTTGGTGTCTTTGTTTTTTTTTAGCATCTATTGAATCTAAACTTTCCATTGAGGTTTCAGGTTGAGCCAGGTTAGACCTGGACCAAGTTGGTATAGAATCTAGTTAACTTTTTGGTTGCAAGAAACTTGATGTCGATAAGATGTTAGAATTCTGTACATTTTGTTGAATTTTGTTCTTCTTTCCTTCAAATTGATGCTAATTGATTTGTATGCAAAAGAATGAAGCAGAAAAAAAAAATGGATGATATTCATTTACGTATCTTATTACCAGTTTGATGCTATTGATAGTAGGCAGAGCTGATGTTTCAGAGGTGTCATAGTCAACTTATAGTTATGTCTGACATGGTGAGGCATTTTCAGGTGGAGCTGGCAAGGTACGTGGACTGACACCTGGTGCTACTGCTTCATATCAGCCAGTAGAAGCAGGGATGTCAGTACCTATGCAGTTTGCAAGTTCTTCATTTGCTAATCAGGGTTTTGCTGCAACGATGAATAAGGATGGAATGGAAGCTTTTGCAGCTGCACCATCAATGGATCTTTATGCAGGCAAGAACATTGCTGGAAAGATAATGGAACATGAAGGAACCAGTCTACCTATTCCTAATAAGTTAAATCAGGTATTTTTTTTTATTTATTTTATCATGTTTCTTTAATTAATTCTATCATCTTTTTAGCTCACAGAATGTCTCCTATGCTGAGAAGTTGTCCGTTTCTTCTACATATATTTTTGGTATATGAGTTTCAATTTTGTTGGCTTTCCTTAAGCTGCGGACAGTATTAATTTAGATGTTGTCATCAAGTCTCAAAACTCTCAGGTTGTCACGGGTTTATTGAAAGAAAATGACACAACAGCATGAATTTTGTAGTTGAGCTATTATGTTCCAGTTATATATCCTTGTCAATGCTAACTGGAAACAGTGAGTTTTTTTCTCCCTCCTTTCCTGGAAATTGCCAGGTGTAAAAATTAAAATTGAAATTGTAAACTGCTTTGGTTGCACAAGCTTTCCAACCATATGTACAGACAGCTCTTGATTGTAGTAGACAGCATATTTAGTACTGGAACCGGTCACTAACAAGCTGGCTGGCTTCTGTTGGTGTTATTTGTACCGTACAAGTGTTTTGTTTTCTGTCTCCTGAGTCTTTTTCTGGCTCCAAGTTGAGCAGAATGTAGTAGCGGAACTTCTTTCTAAGATGAAGAATACAGTCTCATCTTTTCAATCTCCAGCTGTGATTTGAATTTTCTGGTGCTTATTTTCCTGTTTATCTTTTTTGCTGTAAATGAAATGATCAGCAGTCTGCTTTGTCAAAATTTCTGCTTGTAGTGGTACTAAATTTTCTTTGACTAGAGAAGTGCATAATTGTGGTCTATAGATTTAGCTGGAATATGATTGTAATGTATCACAGGGGGCAATTCCAAGTAACGTTCCAGAAACAAGTATGATACCAAGTTCAGCTTTAAGAGATACTGGAAAATCTCCTGTTGCTCAGGCTCCTGTTTCTGGCTTGCCTTTTAAGGAACATCATCTAAAACAGCTTAGAGCTCAATGCCTTGTGTTTTTAGCTTTCAGGTGAAAGTTGTGCTCTTGTATTTTCTCTAGCTTTTCTAAGAATAACATCTTCTGAAGGCGTTAGATTCTTGAAACCATATAATTTTTATGCAATTCTGATTTCTATGCGCAGAAATGGTTTGATGCCGAAGAAACTTCATCTTGAAATTGCTCTTGGAAACTTCTTCCCTAAAGAAGGTTGGTAATACTTATTATCATAACAGTGGTTTTTCTAACTTAAACTAATAGGCTGTTCTTCAGAAGGAGCTCGCAAAGAAATGATTGATCATAAAGGGAAAGAGCTGTCTGTTAATGAACCGACAACTGGAGTGCTTGATAACACAAGGGGTGCACTTTCTACAGGGCCTCAAGCAGGAGGAAATTTTTTAAAAGATGCCGATAATAATGCAAGCATGAAGGAAGATAAAAGTGGTTACCATGCCATGCCATCTGAACATGTTGAAGATAGCAGACAGCATTCAGCTTTAAGAAGGAGATTGGAGGCTGAAATGCCAAAGCAAGAAACATCAGAATCACAGGCATCTTCACTCAGAGGTATACAATCTGATTCTAATTCAAGGAGTATACCTGTTAGTATTCATGAGGATGATTCAGGGAACAATCATCAACAAATTGTAATTTCACACCATGCTCCCTTAGTCACTGGGACAAGTAAGACAATGAAGCATGATGTAAGTTTTTGGAATGGAAATGGATGCCAAATGGAGGCTTCAGGTCTGACACATGCATCACAACAACAAAGAAAAGAGAATTTTGCTAATCAATGTCAGAATGCTGCTGAAAGCAATGGTCTAGGACATCGAGATACCGATAGTGACTTGCCTAGTGTACCATTAAGGGAACAGTGGAAACCTATTTCAGGAATGGATGGCCAAAATAACATACTAATGCCGGTGAAGGATTCTGATATAGTACTAAGAAATGTTTTGCCAGGTGAAGTGATGCTTTTGACCTTAGTAGAATCGGATATAAAAACTACACTTATTTGCTATGTTTCTTAAAATTCTATGTTCACGATATTCTACACTTATTTTCTATGATCACTATGTTTCTTAAAATGAATATGATTTGATTTCATAAAGCCTGTCTTTTGTTGTCGGCTTGCTTTAGAGGATAAAAACAAGTAAAATCATTTTGAATCCATCTTTTTGGTTGGCACCTTTTTTGAAAACCTTTTGTTACTTATTGATGGTTACTCCTGAGAAAATGAAAATGCTTTACAGCACAAGAAACTGATACAGAAGAGGAAGATGCTCCTGCAAATGCTGATAGGCCTCCATCTCCAAAGTATACAACATCAGAAAAATGGATATTGGATCGACAGAAAAGGAAACTTCTCAATGAGAAAATGTGGGCATTGAAACAGCAGAAAACAGAGCAGAAAAAGATTGCTGTTTGTTCTGCCAAGCTAAAGGTGGGTGATAATCTTATGCTTCTTTCTTGATCATTGAATTTTGCAAAGATTTTGATGCTTGTATCTCTAGTAAACTTTTGTTATCAATAAGAAATTTTGGTTTAAGTTGCTATCATGACTAGTCTGCTGAATTATTAAGAAGTTCCTCTTTCAATGAAGATTTGGGATCTGGCAGTTTAATAGTAGTCTACCAGAACTTCAGAAGATTCCATATATTTTTCCTCGTGCAAAATAGTTTTGCCAAGACAATTAAAAAAGTCATACAGGATGCTAGATTATATCTCTCCGATCATCAAATGCCTGATTTTGAGGCTATAAATCCCATAATGTGCTAATTTTTTTGTTGATACTTGCATAATGATATTTTAGCATGTAAGATCTTTCAAAGGACATGGAATATTCTTGTGGTAACTATCAGTTCTTTTAGTGTATACTGGTATCTCCCCCCTTCACCCCTTGAAGTCTTTTATTGTTATTACTGTTGTTGCTATTGTTGAATCCAAAATGAGGGTATAAACCTTCTGGGCTGCGCTGCCTTTTCATGTGGATGCTCAAAAAACTGTGTGCTCAAAAAATCTTTAGAAATGACAAACATGACTGAATAAACTATGAACAATTGACATGGATGCTGGATTTTGATGACTTACATCTCTAACAGCAGGATTAGTGTTGAGGTCATTAATAAAGGATAATGTTGAATGATTAAGTTATTGAAGAACAAAATAAAGAAGAATGAGGTAAGCAAAGTTAAGGTATCATGGTGGGTGGTATGTTTTTGCAATCATTTACGCACAATGAATGTTAAGTAGGTTTAGGGTGGTTAATGGTCATCATACTATGCTTTCTTTATTATTCTCAGTGGACTTGATTATAGAAAGACTTGCCAGAGTAAAGAAGTACAAGTCCACTGTCTTTGTTTTGGCCCAGGCAGAGTACTTTTCTCATCGTTGTAGGCAGTGACAGAGTTTTAAAGCTTGAACCAGAAAAGCCTAAGTATACGGTCTTAGGAACTACATAGGTACTAAACTGATACAGTACCTCATACATTTCTATGTTAGGATGATGTATCTTGTTACTAAATGTGATAGATCAGTTTGCTTGTCAATTATTATTAGAATTACTTATTTTGGTAAAGAAACTTAAAATTCACAATATCCACCGTCATTGGTAAGATGCTTAATATGGATGAGTGGTTGATAGGAAATTCCTTTTTTTTATTCTAAGAATGTTTGATTGAAATTTGCAATATGTCATTGGCATGATTATGAATGAAATTTCTGTGAATCAGTTGCTGATTCTGTTCTTCGAGAGATGGTAATCAAGTTGGGTCTATAATATGTCTAGAATGAATATTAAAATTTAAGGATCTTTGGATTTTCTGCTTGGAAATAAGATGGGTGCTAAGTTAGTCTTGCATGTTTCAAGTACAAGATCACAGTCTTAAACTTTTAAACTGTCCATCAGATTGTTCGATTGACGAGAATTTTGACTCTGTAACTGAAGAAACAGATGAATTTTTTGCAGAGGTCTATTTGTGTTTAGGAATGAGGTTTGATTCCTCTAATAAATAACGCATGGAAAAAACACTTTTTTATTAAAATTTTATTGTTCTATAATTTTATTTTGCCTTGTTTGGGAAAGCGTCAGCTTCTTTCCGTCAAAGTTCAGATTTGAGTTTCTGGGTATGTGTCATTTACTTAATGTTATCTGTTGTTCAGTGATAAAATGGGTTTTATGTCCTATTAGGTTAAAAATGTGTGTGACCAAAATTATGCATATATTGCAGGAAAGTGTGAGTTCATCTGAAGATATTTTTGCAAAAACAAAAAGTGTGATTGAATTGAAGAAGCTTCAGTTATTGGAATTGCAACGTCGTCTTCGGAGGTTTTTTATATTTCTATTCGTTATTCAAATTTCTATTTTCTTGTGGTCCTTTCTGATTTTTCTTTCCTTTCTTTTTATGGTCTTTTTCTTTTACTTCGTCCTAATATGCTTTGTTGACCATGTGAAACTTTATTGGGCAGTGACATTTTGAATGACTTTTTCAAACCAATAGCACCTGAAATGGACCGTCTCAAGTCGATCAAAAAACATAGAATTGGAAGGAGATCAAAACAACTTGAGAGGTATGAACAGAAAATGAAGGAAGAGCGACAAAAGAGAATTCGTGAGAGGCAGAAGGAATTCTTCAGCGAAGTAGAGGTTCATAGGTATGTAAACTGCTGTATGTTGAATCTTTCGCTTTTGCTTTTGGAGGATTTGGCTACTCAAACTGGTTCAATTATGTCTTTTGACAAACCAACTTCAGGGAAAGACTGGAAGATGTATTCAAAATGAAAAGAGAACGCTGGAAAGGTTTCAATAAGTATGTGAGGGAATTCCATAAGAGGAAGGAACGCATACATCGAGAGAAGATTGATAGGATCCAGCGTGAGAAGATTAATTTATTAAAAATCAATGACGTTGAGGGGTATCTTCGGATGGTCCAGGTATAGTATGGCTTTATTACGATTTTCCTTGAGGCTAAGATTAGGTTGTTGTACTTACTATGCCCGCAATGGGCTTACAGGATGCCAAATCAGATCGTGTAAAACAACTGCTTAAAGAGACTGAAAAATATCTTCAAAAGCTTGGAACCAAACTGCAGGAAGCAAAGTCAATGGCAAGAAGATTTGAGACCGATGTAGATGAGAGCAGAACAGCTACTACTGTGGAGAAAAATGAGATTTCAGTTGAGAATGAAGATGAAACAGACCAAGCAAAGGTTTCTGATTAAGATTTCAAAATGTTCTGTTGTGGTAGAATAATTTATTTTTTTTCCCTGGCTGATTTGTTTGTGATCCCATTTTGTAGCATTACTTGGAAAGCAATGAGAAATACTATATGATTGCTCACAGGTAATAATTCTAGCTTTCTTCTCAGAATGGTAGCAATCTACTTAGCATTTTGGAAATCCTTGACTTCAGCTGTTTTGGTAGTGATAATGTGCAATTTAGCTGTCAAAATATTTGCATCTTATTTTATTCTGTACTTCTTTTACTGACAACATTGTATTTTGCATAGTGCATTTTGGATTTCTCAAGACTTTTATTGTAATTCTTCCAAGCTATAGGATATAATTTTATCGAG
The DNA here is from genome assembly GCA_023065735.1 of Coffea humblotiana. Taxonomy (NCBI): domain Eukaryota; kingdom Viridiplantae; phylum Streptophyta; class Magnoliopsida; order Gentianales; family Rubiaceae; genus Coffea; species Coffea humblotiana. The sequence continues at coordinate 11,563,907 of CM041208.1, read as the reverse complement.
GACTGTTTCTTCTGCAGTGTAAAAGAGAATGTATTGGAGCAGCCAACCATTCTTGTGGGTGGGAAATTAAGAGAGTAAGTTATATGTTTTACCAGCATTAATTAACTTTATTGCAAGCAAGTCTATAATCTTGTTGGTTGCTCGGGATTGAAGCTTATTATCTTGGGCACAGGGTTACTTTAAAGCTTTCTGGTGTATGCATTGTTTCATTTTATTTTTGTTTTGTTTCAGATACCAAATGAATGGGCTTAGGTGGCTGGTTTCACTTTACAACAACCAATTGAATGGTATTCTTGCTGACGAAATGGGCCTTGGTAAAACTGTTCAGGTACAAGCAGATTTGCAGAAGTTAATTTTTACTGTTCTTCCTAACAGCATTCAGGTCATGTCACCAAAAAATTAATTCTGCTATCTCTAGTCAAATCATGTACCAATCCTTCATACTAAGAATCAACTATATTGGTTGCATGAGCTGAAGGATTTTAGTTTCAAGCAGATTATGGTTTTTGTTGAAGGTAGACTTTTTTGATGGGTCTACTTTTGCAGGTTATTTCTCTTATGTGTTACCTCATGGAGACTAAATATGATAGAGGACCGTTTTTAGTAGTTGTGCCTTCTTCTGTGCTACCTGGGTGGGAGTCAGAAATTAGCTTCTGGGCACCAGGCATCCACAAAATTGTGTATTCTGGACCACCAGAGGAGCGGCGTAGGCTATTTAAGTAAGTGGGAATGTGTTTCCTTTTCCTTTTTCTCTGATATTTATGTAGCCAAAAGGCTTTGCTTGAGGATTTCATGTTGTCCTTGACAGGGAACAAATTGTTCATCAGAAATTTAATGTTCTATTGACGACATATGAGTATTTGATGAACAAGCATGACAGGCCAAAACTGAGCAAAATACAATGGCGTTATATCATCATCGATGAAGGGCATCGTATAAAGAATGCTTCCTGCAAGTTGAATGCGGACTTGAAGCACTACAGAAGTAATCATAGATTGCTGTTGACTGGAACTCCGCTGCAGGTTTAATCCATGTTCATGTTATATGCGATTTATTTGTGTAGCACAAGGGTTTCATTTAGTTCATGCTCCATGGAATGCTACTACTTGCTTCAGTCATTCACTCCATTTCTTTTCTGTTTAATCTTTCTTTAAATGTCTCTATTCTTGTTTTTAATTTAATCCTATATATATGCAGAACAATCTTGAGGAGCTTTGGGCACTGCTCAACTTCTTGCTGCCAAATGTTTTTAATTCTTCAGAGGACTTCTCCCAGTGGTTTAACAAACCTTTTGAGAGTAATGGCGACAATTCTCCTGATGAGGTAAGCTTCTTTTGGTTTGTGGTTTCTTCTAGTTATCTCCAATTATAGCACTTTTCATCTTTTCATGCTGCTTCCTGATTTACTTAATCTGGGAGCTCCAGGTGTCTTGAAAGATGCGTCATTGTTTAACTTTCATAAATAAATGGCCTTGTAGTTCTGACACTTGAAGTTCCTATTCCAGAGTTGATTCTATAAGTACAGTTTCCTTGTAATATTTGGTTCATAAGGGTGTTTAACCTATAGTGGTTGTTTTTGATTGTCATATAATATACTTCCAAGCTTTTGTTCTTTGTGCTCATCAGGCTTTACTATCTGAGGAAGAGAATCTTTTGATCATAAATCGCCTTCATCAAGTTTTACGTCCATTTGTCCTTCGGCGATTGAAGCACAAGGTTAGACCTATCTATTGTTACATAGGAATTTTCTGCTGTATGAGGTGTAATGTCCTATATGGGGATAGCCTGCATCCATTTGCTTCTACTGTATCTTATATCTGTGTGCCACCTTTGCATGGATTTTCTTACCAAATATGTGCTTTGTGCTTTCTTGTGATTCTTGGCATGCAAGGTGGAAATGTTGGAATGAGTTTAGGCATTTTGTTAAAAGCTTAGAGTGCATTTTGTGGAGAATGCATGGTTTTATTTATTTTCATAACATTTCTTCAGTGGTTCATTGAATGTGGTAGGTTTCTGACCTAAATACTTTAGGTCCAAGCTCAAAGTGTTTCATGGAGAGTTAATCATGTTTTGTCAAACAAGTTTTAGGGAAAAAATGGGAGAGAGAAAAAAGGAGGGCAGATGGAGAATTGTCACTAGACTGAAATCTTCTGGAAAACCGTATGCTTTTCTGCAGGAGAATTTTTAGACACGGAAGAGAACTTTTGTGAGTTGTATATTAGGATACAGTAGATTTGAGTTCCGTGCTGGTAGACTGCACAATTTTTGTAGTTTTGGGGTGGAAAGCAAAAAATTTCACACACTGCTCATAAATTGCAGCAGGCGCTTGTCCATGACAGCGCGCTTAACTTCTGTTTCTAATATATATGCATTAATGAACTCAGACGTGAAACACTTTCCTGTATTGAACTGTTGTACTAAGTCATGCATGCCTTTTTGTTGTCTTCTTTATTGAGGTGGTTTCTTAATTGTGTGGGCTATAAATTATGTATCTTCTACCATTTTTAATTCCCTCCTTTATGGGGAAGAGGAAGTCTACAATTAAGAATTAAATTGCATAAGCAAATATTGATATTGTTCGTATTGTCCTGGTAAAGTTTATGAATAATTATCTTTGCCAAAAACGGAAAGAAACTATGTTTATACCAAGAGCTGACTTGTCATTATCATGTTCATTTATTTATGGTTCTCTTCTATATTTATTATACCTATTGGTGGAGAATAAATATCTATTTATTTTTGGCCTGCATCTAACGGCTAACTTGCTTTGTTATCCTTGGTACTTTCTAATGCTATCTGTAGGTTGAAAATCAGTTGCCTGAGAAGATTGAGAGATTGATTAGGTGTGAAGCATCTGCCTATCAGAAACTTTTAATGAAGAGGGTAGAAGAGAATCTTGGTGCAATTGGAACATCAAAGGTTTGTTCTGGTTGTACCTTTTTTATTTTGTGAACACTATTATGCCGCTCATGATCAATGTGTCTGTTAAGTACGTATGATATATATGCTAAGTATGCATATGTATCTGTTAAATGGTCTAGGCAGTGTCAATAAGATGGATGGATGCCCTGTTTGTGACTGAATAGTAGCATGAATGGCGATGGCAAGGTTGAGACGGCATGCATACTTCAATGTGAAAATAGATTTACAAAAGAAAAAGAATTTTATGGGAACTGAAGAGATAGGATAATTGTTGATGAAGAATTATTTATATCTTATGATTACTTTAAAGCCAAACAGATTGTCACCTTATTCTGTGATATTTGGACTTCCTCTTCCCTTGACTTTTAATTAGAGCAAAAAATGTGCACCTGGTATGCTGTACCCATTTGATCAGTATTCTTATAGGTAGTTTGTATTTATATTTAAATGTGCTTCCCATGGGCTTTTCATAGCAATCATCTTCATAAAATTATTTCACTGTATAACTAGGCCCGATCGGTGCATAACTCTGTGATGGAGCTCCGGAACATCTGCAATCACCCCTACCTTAGTCAACTTCATGTAGAAGAGGTAGTTGCTCTTTCTGTCAATTATGTCCGTGTTCTGGTAGCTATTGGTGTACTCATGGTCAGTATTTTTGGTTGTTTTGAAATCGAGTCATGGTCAGTATGTAACATAAAAGTTGTGCAGTGAGCTGTCTTTCTTGTACAGTGCTTGGATAAGAAGTTAATCTGTTTCTCCTTTTGACATTCTTCATGATGCATGTTATCATTGCTTGGAAGTTGAAGTGTTTTGTGTTCTTTAATTGATTTTGTTATAGATGTAGAATTTGGGCTTATCCAGAGAGAGAATCCGCTCTGCCATAGATGTAGGAAACTCAATCGGCTAAGTCCAGTGTATAGATTATGTAACATTATTATGTGGAGATGAAATGTAGGTTGAAGATGTCAGACTAAGCTAATTGATGGAAATGTAAAACCATTTTTGTGCTGTCTTTTGTAATCTTTAGGCTGTGTAGATTGAGTATTCAGCAAGAACAAGTTTTCCAAATACAAGTCTACAGGAACATACCCCCAAAACTCCAAATACACCTAGCAAAAACATCAAAGAAATAACTATTAAGAAAAATCACCGCCCCTTTCTTCCTTCATGACCCCACCACTCTTTCCCTGCACCACCACCCCTGCCACCTTCTCCCTCCAAAAGCCCATCACCACCCCCCTGCAGCCACACCCTCGCTCTTCCTCTTTCTCCATCTTTCCCTCTTCCCCACTTCCTCCTCCCTCCTCTCCTGCTGCTCCCCCCACAACCACTCCTCATCCCTTGCCACCTTCTCCCCCACTCCAGATCTGGATCTGGGTCACTAGATTAAAGTACTTGACTCCTTGAAACCTTGTTTTGATATGATGAATTGTTGTTATTGTCAAGTCCAACACACACTGTTTTGTCCTCATTTTTTTTATATTGGTTTACACAAGGTTCATGACTGGATACCGAAGCATTATCTGCCAACCATTATAAGACTTTGTGGGAAGCTTGAGATGCTAGATCGCTTATTGCCCAAACTAAAGGCAACTGATCATCGGGTATGTAGACATTTGCATATATTTCCTTTGACCATGGTCTACTAATGCTCCCTGACATATGTTTGAATTCTTTTCTGGCTTGATTTCCTTGAATTTATCTTTACTTAAGTCTTATTATGGTTATGTCAATATTGATTATGTTGAGCTTTTACAGAAAAGATTAAAAACTAAGGGGCCTTTTGTTTCAATGTAAAAAATTTTCTTTGGGAAAATAATTTCAACAAATCATTTTCCAGGAAAATATTTGTTTTCTCAATTTTTATGTGGTTAATTTTTTGAAACATATTTCCATCAATAATATATCCATTAGACATACTTGTCACCCTTCTCTCCTGCCTCCACCACCACCAATGTTACAGCACAACTACCACAGACAACTCTCCTCAATTACTTCTATACTACCAAGAAGATAACAGCCACAAGAAGAGCTGAGATTACTGTCCAAATTAACCTTGATCAATATTGAAGAATTAAATAAGACATGAAAATAGAATCAAATTTCACAAGACAGTTTACTGCAAAATCTGTTCAAAGATCTGAAAGATCTCATCAAGAATCATGATGCAAATTGCAAAATCAAAATCTGGAAAATTGATAGTGAATGGTGAAATTGTTCATCCCTTCCTCTATAACGGATCTGGAAATTTCACTTCTTTTCTATAAAACTCTCCTTGAATTGTCTTCTTTAGCCAATCCGCATCTTTTCCTATGCAGATCCTATTTCCATTCATTAATCTAATTCATTTTTGCGGGCCTCCCATGAGAATGTTGGGAGGATGTGCAATAGGTGAGCTTTTGATTGTATGTAGGGAAAGAAGAATATGAAATTAACAGAGTGGCCGGAGGCAAAGGTGTTGGTGACGTTGCCGGCGAAGTATGCCAGAGCAATTTCCTGAAGGCTTATGACTAAGTTGTGGTGATGGAGTACTACTTTTTTGAAGAGACAATAGATGCCACAAACAAAGGCCAAAGATACAAGAAGTGTAGGTGGAAAATAACTTCAGAAGCTTCACAACTGAAGTTATTTTGCATCAACTGATGTAAAAGATTTTGCAAGGGAAATGATTTTCTCTGGATTAAATTGAATCAAACACTGGAAAATTAGGAAATTATTTTCCGGAAAAGATTTTCCTTTGAAACAATCAGACCTCAACCACTGTTTTGCAAGCTTGAATTTTGAACTCCTGATAATGTTCAGCTTACTGACTTACAATAGATGAGTATATATTTTTAATATTAATTGAAGGTTCTCTCTACCCCATTGCTTTTTAGAAATACTTATTCTTGTCATCATGTTTCCTTCTAATGTTCTGTTCCCCTTGAGTTTTCTTCCTGGGGTTCGTAGATGAGGAGATAATTTAAAGAAAGTGTGCTATTATACTGTTTTCTTCTCAGTCTCATGATATATATTTGTGGTTCTCTGTGTATTTTGTTTTCGCTGTTGGAGTTAGTTGGAAATCAGAACCTGAAAGTCTTCAAATTTGCAGGTTCTTCTCTTCTCAACAATGACTAGGCTGCTTGATGTCATGGAGGACTATCTTTGCTGGAAGCAATATAAGTATCTACGCTTAGACGGACACACATCTGGAGGTGATCGAGGAGCGCTGATTGACCAGTTCAATCAACCTGGTTCTCCATTTTTTATATTTTTACTTAGGTAATCAGCTGCCTGGGCAGCCATCTAGAAGAAAATGAATTAACAAAGTCTATGTCAAGTTAAGCACTGTGAACAGATTTTCAAAAATTAAATAATGTTGCTATCGAGTAGACATGCTTAATTGCTGGCAAGGAAATCTGCTGATGACTTCCACTTAAGAGTCCAAAGTGTACAGGATTTGTTTGCGGACCAAAGGGAAGTTTGCTTTCTTCTATTATTGGTGAACGCTATCTAAGGGTTGGTTTAAATTATCCCCTTGCAGTATATTAATTCAGAGGTAATGGTACCATTGGCTTCATTTTTGGAGCCAAGACTCCTTGGAAGACATAGCAAAGTTAAGACTTCTATTTGCGTGCTACTAGGTTGGCGGAAGAATAATATTAAGAGTTACTGTTTGATTTAAATGCTAGTGCATAGAGTATTTTAATATGGTTCAGAAGACTTCAAGTATGTCTTTAGGACTGGTTGCATAGATCCTGTTAATCCTTTTTTTTTTTCATTTTTTTCCCGGGTAAGCCATCGACTACCTTAACCTAACCCTGCCTTATCCCTTGTAATTTTGAATAACTTGGGGAAGCTCTTCGTTCAATATAAGCAGAATTGCTGACCATTTTAATAAGCATGTTTAGTTTGAGTTAGAGAAAATAAAATAAAATAATGATCTATTTCATCTTACAAACAAAAGATAATCTACTAATTGCAAAGATACCAAATAACCTTAGTCGTATAAGTATGGGATAAATTTTTTTTTTTTTAAACTGAATTCATTAGTTATAGGCACATTTCTGCTTTATTTCCAAGATATATGATCTCTTAGTTTAGGAAAAACAATGACAGATAGAATTGTCTTAGATACTTAAAGATTTTTTATTTGCCTAAGTAAAATATTATAGCTTACAATAGTGTTGATTTTGTGATGATATTGGGACAATTTGGAGGCTTTGTCCTCTGATTTCTTAAGATACACCCTTGAGGAGTCTCAGAAGACCTAAGTGGTTTGCTTGGGCAATTTTTCATACGTGTCTTCAGAGAAGCCTGGCCTTTTATTCACGTTATTCTATTGCATGTGCACATATTCTATAATTCATGCATACACAGTTTTCTGCTGCTTATCAAGGTGTGTACCAAGCATTTTGTAGGTTCATGGAGACAAAGCATGAAAGTTTTGCCCTGTTTTATCTTTATATCCCTCTACATGCATTGTGACATATGCTATGCGTTCTCTCTAACAATAAACTACTTCATGTCTTACCAGTATTCGAGCTGGAGGTGTTGGGGTTAATCTCCAAGCTGCTGATACTGTGATAATTTTTGACACAGATTGGAATCCTCAGGCAATATATTGATGCAACTCCTTGCTAGCATTTTTCCATCATTTGAACTTCAATGTTTATTTCCTAAAACGTGTTAATCCATTTCTACTTTCACACAGGTTGATCTGCAAGCACAGGCAAGAGCTCATAGGATTGGACAAAAGAGAGATGTTCTTGTTCTTCGACTTGAAACGGTAAATCACTTGATCGCTTGTTTTATCAATTGTAGTTTCTTCTCAAGAATGAATAAATTACTTGTTTGGTGATGGGTGGTTGCTCTTATAATGTGATACTTAGGTTACCTTTGTGATATACCTAAAATCTCAATCTTGTTCCTGTTGGCTCTTTTTGGACTTTATGAGGTGGTTTGAGTTGCGGTGTTTTGAAACAGTTCACTATTTATTGATAAATGTTACAATCTCAACTGCATAGATTTCTGACCATTTTTATCCTTTTCTTCTTATTGGTTTGTCGAATATATGATGTTCACTGAAAGGTATATCCTAGTTCAGGATCTTCCTCACCTCATTGGCAGTTTGCTATATTCGCTTCCTTTATAGTAGATAAATAGTGCATGTAATACAAATTGGAAGAAAATGTAGTGAAGATGTTTGGAACCTAGGTATTCACTGAGGCTCATAACTAAATTTCAAATTTTATAAAACAAATGATAACTTTTTTTTTTTTTTGATAAGAATGAGAACTATTATTTTGCTTGTGTTTATTGAGAATTTAGGTTCCAATTAATTTGATTTAATAACAATCACAACCTTGTGGTATTTGTAGAAATTACATGTGTGCAGCATATACGTTCAAATTATTAATTGGGAAAATTGTTCTGTTGTCTAATTGTTTTAGAGGCACATACATATTTGTGGGTGTCTGAAAAATAGACGTTGTGATGTAAGGCAAAGCCTGAATAAGTCTTAGTAAACAAGATAAGCTGTATGTGTACGTGAATCTTGCAATGTATTTGCAGCTTTTAAACTCTGTAGAAATGAATGTGCAACTTTTCACATTGAGCAATTTGAATGGTTGAGATTGTGATTGCTTGAATGTTTGTGCAATTCGTAATGTGTTTTTTTCTCCATATCTAGGCACCTCAATTTTCAACTGAGACTAAACAGTTAATATGGTTACATCATTCTTTTCCTATCAATCCATTGAGGCCCTTAAATGCACTTAGTTTTTAACTGCTGAAAATGGTCTGATTATGGTCACTACTGAATGCTGTCCCTGCTCACAAGTACGTTGTTCATAGAATTGCTGATTAGTGTGGTTAATAGTAAATTGGCTGGTTTCCCTGAAGGATGATGCAAATCCTATTAAACACTTGTAAAATGTTATGGTGCGTCAGTCTTCCATCTTGTCCAGTCTCTGGACTCAGTAATGCATCAAATAGAACTTAATGTCTACAGATTCATTAACGTATCAAACAGAATAAATGTCTGAAGGGCATGGTCCACAATTAACATTTCCAAATAATGTATGTCTTTACTTTTTCTGCTTTTCTTTTCCCATTGTATTAATTTATTTGTTTTGGCTTGGTTCAACAATTTACGTTTACAATTTTCTCTAAAGCTGCATCATTTCTGTTCCTGTGTCAAGGTTCAAACTGTAGAGGAACAAGTAAGAGCTTCAGCAGAACACAAACTAGGAGTTGCAAATCAGAGCATCACTGCCGGCTTTTTTGATAATAATACCAGGTTTTTGTTGACCTGCTTGATGAAATCTTATTATCAAATGTGTATCCATAATTCCCTTAGTTGCATGCTAACCTTTTAGCCAATCAACAACAGTGCAGAAGATAGAAGAGAATACTTGGAGTCCCTTCTGCGGGAGTGCAAGAAGGAAGAAGCTTCACCTGTTTTGGGTGATGATGCTTTGAATGATCTTATAGCCCGCAGGTCGGTTTCCTTCTCTGGCTTATTGAATAATTTGGTCTTACATATTCGTAAATTGCCTGGTTACGAAGTATGTAAGGTTGGCAATTGCTGGCATTAAAGTCCAAAACAGTGGGTTTAGCTTTTAAATTGACACATCTTGTCTGTGGCTGAAAAATGTAACCGAGTTATTTGCTTTTTTCCGAGATAATGAGTTCTAAGTACTGGGCATACATATTTAGTGAGTTGTATTGTTTGGATCTCTTTGCAATTAAGATTACTTTTTGCAAATTTCTTATGTCTCATGGATGAATCCTGTTTGTAATCTGTGACTCCTGTTTTTCTTTTTGCATCTGGCTGCAAATTTGACACTCCGGCTGCAGCATTTCAAATAAACTGTTGTCTGGCTTACTGTATTTTGGTCATTTCTAATGATAATTTTGTGTTACAGCGAATCAGAAATTGATATATTTGAATCGGTTGACAAAAAAAGGCGAGAAGAAGGGATGGTAATTTGAGAATTCTTGCCATTCCCTGTTTATCCATGGTCCCTTTAGTTTCCATTATCATTAAGTTTTTTGCTTCTTTTCTTAATTTTGAGTGCTACAAACTCCACAGGGGGCGTGGAGGAAGCTGGTCATAGAGAGTGGGGCTGAAGATCGTGAGTGCTTACCTCCCTTGCCTTCTCGACTTCTCACTGATGACGACCTCAAATTATTCTATGAAGCAATGAAGATATCTGAAGCACCACCACAAGTGGTGGCTTCTAATAGTGGAATGAAAAGGAAGAGTGATTACCTTGGGGGCCTTGATACTCGCCAGTATGGAAGAGGAAAACGAGCGAGAGAGGTTGGTGCATGACGTTCTAATGTTTGACTAAGCATATGCTAGGCATTCCCAAATGAATTAGCATCGCATGGTCAATGCTTGTGCAATTTACTAAATTTATAGTTGTGTCTTGATTGCGTTCAATTATACATCCTTGAAATGGTAGTGAGAAAATGGTATCACATTCTATTAAGCTACTAGCTAATGTATAGTTCTGCTTCTCCCTCAGTCCTGAAATTTCAATTGCATTTTGTGAATCCACCTTATTTGTTTACTAATGGAAAGATGTGTGATGATTGTGCCCTTATGTTTCAATTTTGCCCCTGTTTAAGCTTCATCCTGTATGTATTATACGGTTGCATCATTATATGTAGACCTGAAGATAACATAAACATGATGGACCAGAAATATAGAAATGTTGAGGCCTGTGGACTTATCATGCAGAGTGTTGTTTCCTTCTAATGTGCTAGTAACGTGCCATCAAATGCTTTATTTTTCTTGGAAAGTAAACTTTTGGGGCCCTCTTAGTGACCCACCAAAAAATAAAATATGTATAAAGGGTATAGAGTGGAAAGTGATAAAAGTGTTCTTTTCCATTTTAGGTAAGGGATGATAATTTTGGTACAAACCAAAAAGGAAATAATGAAACTTTTTGTGGGATGGAGAGAGAGTACTGGTTAATTAGCAACAAAATACAAGGGCAGTTATGGAGTTGGTAGTTTAGATGGGAGCTAAAAGGCAGAGAGACCACCAGACACAATGGTGCTATCCTTTTCATTCTGTAGGATGTATGGATATAGTCAGTTTGCCCCAACTGTCATGTTTGTGTTTCACTTTGGTGGTGTCTGCTTGGATAACAAATAAAAGATATTAGGAATGATGTGTCTATTTGGAGTTATTTAAATTGGGGGTAAACCATATAGATTTTAAATCACCAGTTATTAGGCAAGCAAAAACTCAAAACTCGCATAACATTGATTGATGGGCATGCATTGTTCATTTTCTAGTAAAGAAATAGGAGAAGCTTAATTGCAGTAAGGGAACAAAATGATTTTATGAGTTGGATATTGCTGAATAGTGCTTTGGTATTCAAGTATTATGGGAACAAAATGAATTTATCAGTTGGATATTGCTGAATAGTGCTTTGGTATTCAAGTCTCGTGGGAACAAAATGAATTTATTAGTTGGATATTAGTGATTAGTGCTTTGGTAGCCAAGTATTATTGAAATTCCCTTACTGTTAATAATTGTTGGTGCGTTTTGTAATTAGGTACGATCCTATGAAGAGCAATGGACTGAGGAAGAATTTGAAAAAAATGTGCCAAGCTGATTCACCAGGATCCCCTCAAGTGAAGGAGGAGATCATAGAAAAGAAATTGTCAGCCGTTATTAGTGACTGTGTCATGTTGACTGGTGAAACACAGGCACAGATGCCACAGCAACCACTGAACCCTATTGTTCAGCCAGCAGCAGAACCAAGCAAAGAGGTAACTCCACCATCTAAACGCGGACGTGGTAGGCCAAGAAGAACACCAACTACTACGGAATTATTGCCCTCTCCAGGGGCTCTTCTAGCATCTTCTGGAGTACAACCTATGAATGCTATGCCCAAGACGGAAAATGTCTCCTGCTCTCAGGTGGTTTCTCTTTCTGAAGGTTTGCAAGATTTGGCTCCTGAGAACACCTTCACTGTGACTGTCCAGCAAATTGTCGTGGGAAGTGATCCTGGAGTGCAGTCAGTTTCTCTACCTCCTGTTACTCCTGCAGTTCCGCCTACTACTCTTCCGTGCCCTTCCACACCTGTACAAGGAAGGGGCCGAGGTCGTAAGGCACAATCTGCTGGAGAAGCCCCAAGACGTAGAGGTAAGAGACTGAATACTGTAGTTGTTCCTTCTCCAACACCGACAGCAATAGGCAAGCCTGAGTTTGAGACACTGGTAGAAGGAGCTTCAAGCTCTTTGAGAGCCTGTAATCCTGATCCTGCATCTCTACCTTCAAATGTGGTAGACAATACTGAAAAACCGACTCTGGTTTCACATGTTCCTCTTCTGTCATCTTCTGCGATGAGCAAATCAGACTTGGGATCTCAAGAAGTGTCTGTTTTGAACTCAACAATGCCAGTTTCTGACGCTTTTCCCGGCTCTTTGGTTATGGCTGCTCCAAATTCCTCAAGTATACCTACTGATGCTTTTCCTAGTTCTTTGGTCACTGCTGGTGTTACTCAACAAGATCCCCTTGCAAGGACTGCTCTTGCTGTTAATCCAGTCCCAGCTCCTCCTTTTCCTTCTGTTATTTCTGGTTCACAGTCTACTGCCCTTGCCCATCCTGCACCAGCGCGAGGCAGAGGACGAGGCCGCAAGGCTCAAAGTGGAGCAGAGGCACCTAGACGCAGAGGAAAGAGACAGAATCTTCAAACACCTGTTTCTTTTGAAGTATCAATTGATCAGGATCCAAGATCAGTTGAACCTCCTGAAAAAAAATCCAGAGTGTCTGTTGGGAGGAGGCCCACCACGAGAAATAAGCAGGAGCATGATGGTTTGAAACAGGCAAATGTCTCAGTTCCTTCCCAAAGTATTACTGATTCTGTGATTGGAAAATTTGATACTAGGCCAGAAAATGGAGCTCAAAAACCAACGGACATTACCCAGTTAGATGCATCTAAAAACTTTGTGGATTCTGTTGGACCCCTTGTTGATAATAAGCAGGATAATGGAGTTTTGAAACCAGTTAATATTGTTCAAACAGTTGCATCTCAAGGCAGTGCAGCACCTTCTTCCGATGAAATGAATAAAGATCATGAGAATCAAACTCAAGATAAAACCAATTCTATACTGTCAAATGCATCTCAAAACATGAAGTATCTTCCTATGGGTCAAGTTTGTGATGATGGTATGCCAGAAAGTGAAGCGAGACTGATAAACAGCGGCAACTCTGATGCATCCAGGGTATTTACTGATCCTCCCACGATTAAAGAAAGTAAAGATGAGACAGAAAGTGAAGGTAGGAGACTTAAAGATATCCAATTGGATTTATCTGCTGGATTTGGGGATTCTTCGGTCGCAAGCATAAGCCAGTGTAAACAGGGGAATACAGCTGAGAAAGAGATGAACATTATACAGTCTGATCCATGTCAGAGCAGAGAAGATGGTACCCCAGCCCAAGCTAGTGAGGCGGAGGATAACAGAACCGATAAATCAGCTTGTGATGTTGAGGCTGATGCATCTCAGTTCATTGCAGATCCTTCCAGGGGACACAGGCAGGAGAGTGAAGCCGAGGGGCAAGCAAATACCGGTCAAATGGTTGCATCTCAAAGTGTTTTAGATCCTGCTGGAGTACAAGTTAATACTAGCGTGCAAAAGAATGATGCTCCCATAGTGGATAATGTTTGTGGAATTGGATTCATCTCAAAATATTGCATATCCCCCAGCTGTTGAGGTCCAGGATAATCAGGGAACAGAAGCTCAGAAGGACATTGATATTCAATTGGAAACTGCTGCTATACTTTCTGGATCAGTTCCCATAATTGAGAGTGCAGATGATAGGTGTTGCTGTGAACATAGGAAGGAAGTTGAGGATGAGATGGAAGAGGAGAACAGAACTGATACATCAGCTTGTGATGTTGAGTCTCATGCATCTCAGTTCATTGCAGATCCTTCCAGGGGACGGGGGCAGGAGAGAGAAGCTGAGGGGCAAACAAATACTGGTCAAATGGATGCATCTCAAAGTGTTTTAGATCCTGCTGTTGTACAAGTTAATGCAAGTTTGCAAAAGAATGATTCTCCCATAGTGGATAATGTTGTGGAATCAGATTCACCTCGAAACATTGCAGATCCCTCAGATGTTGAGTTCCAGGATAATCAGGGAACTGAAGCTCAGAGAGACATTCAGTCAGATACTACTGCTATACTTTCTGGGTCAGTTCCCATAATCGAGAGTGCAGGTGATAGATGTCGCAGTGAACGTGGGAAGGAAGTTGGGTATGAGATGGAAGAGGTGGAGAGCTCCTTTTGGATCTACATCCAACTATTTCAGCTTCAGTCACCCCAGTTTCTGGTCTTTTGCACAGATCTGTTGATCAAGCTAAAACTGAGGAACAGGTTGCAAAAGATTCTTTTCCAGATCCAGGCTGTGTGTCAGCTCCGTCAACAAAGGAAAATGCAGCTCAAGATAAAAACGTTGCTTTGAAAAAGTCTGATGATTTCTGTGCAGAACTTGAAACTAAAAAAGAAGAAATCAAGGAGGCAGGTGTAAATGATTTTCTTGCCTTAAAGCCTGAGGTGGATGCAAAAATTCTCTTGCAAGAAAATTCACATTCTTTGGTGGTGGTTGAACCGATTGTTGTAGCCTCAAGCTCTAGTGTGTGCAATCCTGAAAATCAATCAGGTGAGGAGCATGCAAAAAGTAAATTTCTGGATGATTCCGTTGTTTCAGACCCTGGATTGACTGAGAATACAATTTACTCTGACAAAGGTGCAGACAACCCACTTTTGCTGATGTCAAGTGATTCAGACCTTTTGACACTGAATGATCAAAGGTGTGATGGTAAGACTTGTGCAACTGTACCAACTTTTGCATCGATGGGTTCAAGTGGTGCAGTTGTTATGTCTGAAAATCCAAGTGGAAAGCTTAGTGATGGAGAAGTTGAGCAAAAGGGCTCTGTTGACAGATCTCAAACTTCAGATTTATTGGAAGAGGGAACAACTGCTCCTGATTCTGAGATTTTGGAGGATATATCTGAGATTCATTCTAAGAAAACATTCCCAGAAGAGAACGAGAAGCAAGACAATCTTCTGAGTCAGGATTCTGTTTCAGTTTTATTTTCTGCTGAGAATGTGGCTTCTGTACTGGATAATGCTCAAAATAAGTCACAGGATATATGTCAAAATGTAGATGGAAATGATCCAGAGAGCAAAGGTTCTGGTTTGGATGAGGTCGTCTTGTTCAAGCATGAGTTGACTCGTGCTGGGGAAATCAAGCAAAAGGATTCTGCTTTTGATGGACCCCAAACCTCAGATTTGTTGAATGAGCCAATAGCTGCTTCTGATTCTGGGGCTTTGACAGAGATATCTCATTGTGATAAAATTGCCACAGATCAGTATGAGAAGCAAGACACTGTTCCGTGTCAGGATTCGATTTCAGTTGTATCTTCTATTGAGAATGTGGTTTCTGTTGTGGATCAAGCTCCAGAAAACTCACAGGACACGTGTCAAAAGGAAGATGGAAATGACCTTGAGAGGAAAGCTACTGGTTTGGTCGAGGTTTCTGTATTAAAGAATGAGTTGACCATGACACTGGAAACTTCATCTCAAACTCTGAGAGCTTCAGAAGTGGCTCCGGTATTAGATACTACTGTAAAAGAAACTAGGAATCAGGCCACAGAAGAGGATGCTAATGGACGGGGGAGTAAAGATTCATCTGTAATGGAGTCTGTTGTTCCTAAGCCTGAAGTGTCACAGGTTGAAGCTTGTCCTGGGAAAGCAGATGCTGAAGGGCTTCAAAGCAGAGGCTGTTTTGTGGAGAGTGCCAATGCTCCTGTTTCAATGTATGGCATAGCAAATAGCCAATCTTTGGTTCAAAATACATCTTCCTCCCGTTCATCTCTTGAAATTGAAGAAGTGGTAGCTGATCTCCAAATGAAGAATGTGTGAAACAGGCTGATGATCAATTTCAGGTGGGACAGGTTGGAACAACTATAACTGAGGCTTTTGTTCCAGCACCTGATAGCGGTGATTTTGTTAGTAAATCATCATCAATGATTGGTACTGAGCTAAGAGAGGATTTTGAGGTGAAAAAAATCTTCAATTACTTGTGATGGAACAACTGAAGAGAAGTCTGATTTTCAAGCTAGTGAAGATTATGCAACTGAAGTGCTAGAGACCAGGAATATGGAGGTTGAACCAGATGCAAGCCTTGCATTTGAGACCTTTAAGGGCATAGAAGAGAGGGTTGTTTCAAATGCTGAAATAAATGTCACCAGTCATAGTCCCAATGAAGGAAAATCTGAAAATTTGGTTGACTCCAAAATTATCGAAGAAAAGCCTGTGAAGGATATTGATAGAGAAGTTACTAAATTTGCTGTGCAGACTAGCAACTTGAAGGATGATCTGCCTGAGATGGCTGAGGTTGATTGTGATTCTAGAACAGATGATTCAGGAAAACATGAAAGCCAAGACAGCATACTAGAAAAGGACTCTGCTACAACTGCTGTGGTAAGTGGTGCTCAAACTTTGGAGGAAATGACATCCTCAACTTGTTTAGTGCTCGAGACAAACAGACTTAATGGTAATAATGAGCAATCTGAAAATGAGGCAGACTTGCAACATTTTGAAGAAATCATTCCAATTAATATTAGTAAAGAGGTCAGTGTATCCTCTATGAAGAGTGTTAATTTGATTGATGCTCTACCAGAGATGGCTGTGGTTGAAGATGATTCTAAACGAGCTGATTCTGAGATACTTGCAACCACTGACCACATTCTAGAAAATGTTTCTGTTTCAACACTTGAGGCAACTAGAGTGCAAAATTTGGAGGAAACAACACCCTCAACCATTTTAGTGCTTGAGACAGAAGGTTTAGTTGTTCAGCCTCCGAAAAAGAACTGCGACGAGCAATCTGACAAAGATATCGAAATGTTAGAAGATGGAAGTGTCCCTGATTTAAGCGCATCTTCCATTGCAGCAGCCGAGTGTTGTGAAATTGATACCAAGTCTGCTACTAATTTGCTGGAGAATATGGTTGATTCCATACAGAGTGCTGAGGAAGAAGCATCTCTGCCCTTGGAAATTGCTAGTCAAGATGTCACACCTGCTGAAGTGGCTGAGAAGTCTGAGATTGGATCTGGTAGAAATTTTGTAGCTGAAGCACATGGGAGCGAAAATGCTGAAATGGATGAAACTGTGGTTGCTGCTGCTGAAGCTAGTGAACCTAAACCTTATGTGGACTTAGGGACAACTGAAAGTAAAGATGCTTCTACTAATATGGAGAACATGGCTGGTTTCAGACAGAACATTGAGGAAGAAGCACCTCAGGCACCTCCATCCATGGAAATAGCTAGTGAAGATGTTACACCTGCTGAAGCTCTTGCAGACAAGTCTGAGGTAGGATCTGGAAGAGATGATGATGATGAAGTAAAAGGCAGCAAAAGGGCTGAACTGGTCAAAGTAGTAGTTACAGATGCTGAAGCTAGTGAACCTCAACCTTGTATGGATGCTGGAGCACCTGAAAATAAAGATGGTTCTGCTAATTTGTTGGAGAACAGGGTTAATTCCAGACAGAGCAGTGAGGACGAGGCATCCTCATCGTTGGAAATAGCTAGTCAGGATGCTACGCCTGCTGAATTTCTTGCAGAGAAGTCTGAGATCGGATCTGGAGGAGATTTTGTAGCTGGAGTACAAGGACGTGGAAGGATTCAACTGGACAAAACTGTTGTTGCAGATGCTGAAACTAGTGAAACTCAACCTCACACTCATGGGGAAGCCTCTGAAAGTGAAGATAGTTCTGCTAATTTGTTGGACAAAATAATTGATTCCAGACAGAGAATCGGGGAAGAAGCTTCTTTGTCCTCAGTAATGGCTAGCCAAGATGTTACACCTGCTGAAGTTTTTGTGGAGAATTCTGAGAACGGATGTGGTAGAGAATCTGTAGCTGCTGTACAAGGGACCAGTAGCGCTGAACTGGACAAAACTGTTGTCGCATATACTGAAGCTAGTGGACCTCAACCTTGTACAAATCAGGGAGCATCTGAAAGTAAAGATGGTTTACAACAGCTTGTTGAAGAGTACTCGGACATGGCTAGTGATATGTAGTCTCCGCTTCGGACATGCCACATTGCAATTCCTGGTTAGTTATAATCCAGATATTCTTTAGACTTTGGACTTTGTGACTCTATCCTGATATTGAAAGGAGTTTGGCTTATTGATCAATTTCTTTAATTTAGATCTGCTGTGTGGTATTATTAGTCTTTATTTGCTGCCTATACTATAGTAGTGATTTCCAACAAAGAAGAGGGGGAAACATGAATTGAATGTATAGTTCGCACTTTTAATGATCTACTGACTCATGTACAGTGTTCCGACTTGGATGTTTAAGTTCAGTTGAAGTGTTCTCCAATCTTTATCCGGGTTTGACTTGGATGTATGCCTCTTCTTTTGTGTCTCACTCGTTGCATTTCTTGCTCCATCCTAATTCATTTTTTGTCCTTATGCTACAGTTAACTCTTTTTTTTTTTTTCCCCGTTTCTGTTTGCAGTTTGGAAGCATTTGGTCAATTCGTGGGTGGCTTTTTCTTTCAATTGTTGGCTTTGAGGCTCCAAAAATCCTGCTCTGGTATAGCTGTCCATCTGTGTGCGTGCTGCTCTAATAATTTCTAACAATGTTTTCCATGCACGATACACTGAGGAGAAGTTGGCTTGAAGCATGATTATTTTTCCCTGTTTTTCATTGGAGTATTCCTTTCTGCTGGAAATAATTGCGTATTGTTTTCTTCTAGGTGGTTAATTGCTATTCTGTGGTTGGGACCGCAAATGCCATGGCTTATAAGATGCTGCAGCAGTGATTTGATCACACAGCCACTTGGATGGCTGTGAATATGAACTCTCTCTCTCTCTCTCTCTCTCTCTCTCACATGCTATGATTTGATGGCCATCAAGGGGGGAAGGCTCAGATTTGCTATTTGCTCACCCAAATTTTGTAGCTTGCTTGTACATCTTCTCTGAACGGGATTTTACTCTTTCCTTGGGGATGGGAAAAAACAAACATGTACTAAAACGCACAAAAAGCATGTCTACAAATCCTTGATCCAGAGAATGTATTATGTGCTTGTCGCTTTACAAACGAGCAAATTCATGTGGTGTATAGATTTTCATATACTCTTTGCCCCTTGTGTCACTGGCTTGGCGAAATGTTTGTTGTTCCAATTGTCTTCTCTCTCCCTCCATTCCAGTAAAAGAGAATATTTGAACACAGACCAATGTTTGTTTGCTTTAGAAGGATGTAATTTTTTTTCATCAAAATTTCATCCGACATCTGAATACTTATCCTTCAAATGAAATTCCGGGAAAGATGCGTATGATTTTGCCATGTGATTTTAAATCGTGAATGCATCACCGACACGAGCTCATCTCTGATTTGCTATTTGTTTTCTCTCTTCTATTGGCTGTACGCATTATGAGGTTCAAAAGAAGGTTATGAAAAACTAGAGCTGCCTGCGGTGATGGAAGCTAAAATTTGTTTGAATAGGGTGGGAAAAATTTTGTTTATTTTGTGAAATTTTCTTAACATTAATATGATGACTAGATAAAAATTAGATCTTTTTGTCTTGTTCCTTATTTGGTCTCAACGATGTGGACATGATGCTTTCTTGTGAAGCTTTTTGGGTATCTTTTCATTGTTTTAGGAAATGTCTTTTGGAATTTAAGAAAGAATCATGTGTTTTGAATCTTGATTTATTTCTCTCAAGATTGTCTCTAACCCTAGAGGCAGAGGTACGGACAAGGAATATAGAAAGTTTGGGAGTGGGAGAGTTTGAAAATGTTTGTACATTATTTTGGTTTAATTTAAGCAAGTGGAAGAAGGGGAAGAGAGAAGATTGTATAAATCACATAAAAAAACAAAAAAGAAAAAGAAAGCTTGTATCACATACAAAAGTACCTGTTTACAATGGAAGATGAAGAGTAGACATTCTTAGGGAGAAAGGAAAAAGGAAAAGAATAAAATTATGAAAATTGATAGTAAAGCATTTCTTGACGTGTATTCAAAATTAAAATGGATCCATAGTTGCATGTTAAAAAAATATATATTGAAACTTAAATAAGAAACAACAATGGATATCAGATGTTGAAATTTTAACATTCACAAGGTCATGGGAACTAATAAATCAGAGTAATCATAATTTGACATCAAGATTGGAGGATGTCCATCGTTCTTAATGTAATCTAGAAGGGTTAATACTATTTATCACAATTCTTTAACATAATCTGGCATTTTATCAACCCTGAAACAAATCCACTTAATCAACCAAGCAACCAAAGTGTGGATGTCAAAATTACATTTCATGGAATATATTTTATAAACAATTCATGAGTTGAATCTCTTTAATATTTGTTTTAGCATTTCTTTAGCAAATACTTCTTATTTCCCAAAATCATCCACTCAACATATTGCTCTTCCTAAATTCAATGGAACTCCAGAATTAAACACCCTGAAATACATTATTCAAAGAATATATCCACAAGGACGTCAATGGTGCCCTGATGATTCTACAAAAGCTCAAAAGTACTCAAAAGTACTATGAACTCTTTTTTCTTGACGCTGAATCTATTGGAAATTCTTCATAGATTGGACAATAGAAATCTAAACCATGTAGCCTTTTCAAAATGTATAATTAAGAAGGTTTGTAAGCCTAATGAATAGGCTTCTCTTTATTCCAAAAAGAAATTTTTTGTTCGAGTTATTCCAAATGGATATACATATCAAGATTACAAAATGGCTTGGTACAGAGCCTTTCTATTTCGGCCATTTAATCAGAATCATTCTTGGTTTTCACTTCTGATCAAATGGCTGAAACAGAAACGCTCTATACCAAGCCATTTTGTAATTCTGATATGTATATCCATCTAAATGAATCGGCTAGAAGATTTCTTTTTGGAATAAAGAGAAGCCCATTCAATAGGCTTACAAACCTCCTTAATTATGCATTTTGAAAAGACTATTTGGCTTGGATTTCTATTGTCTGGTTTTATAAAAAATGTTCACAGATTCAGAGTCAAGAAGAATGAGTTCATAGCACTTTTGAGTTTTGTAGAATCATCAAGACACCATTGACATCCTTCTGGATATATCCTTTGAATAAGGTGTTTTAGCTTGTGTAGTTCTGGGATTTCATTGAATTTAGTAAGAACAATATGTTGAGTGGATGATTTTGTGAAACAAGAAGTAGTTGCTGAAGAAACATTTTGAGATTGGGATTGTTTCTGAGGCGGTTTTGAAAATGAAAGAGTTTGAGAATATGAAAGTGGAGGAATACCTTGAAAAGCTTAAAATTGGTTTGAAACTGGTATTGAATTCATAGTCTTTCGCTGATTGAATTCTTGGAATTCTCTCTTTATCTTGTGTTTTGAAACACTCATTTTTCCTTGTCAGAAATTCTTTTGTTAGAAAACCAGGAAGTGAATTATTTTCTCATTCGATGAATTCAATTTCAAAATCAAATACTGATAAAATAGCTTGCCATATGATAGAAATTTATTTTGAAATAATATTTTGCACATCCTTTTGAAAACTTCTTTTGCAGATTTACAATCAATTCTCAAAAGGAATATTTTATTGTATAAATCATCTAGAAATTTTAAATATAAAATACTATTGATAAAATTTCTTTTTTAATAGTAGAATAGCTCTTTGGGGTCTAAGCCAGACTCCTGAATGAAACCTAACAAATTGTTCTATTGACCTTGAGATCTTTTGTTTTAGAGGTATCCATTTCTACTATCATGAATGTGGATGGATGAGAAATTCCTAAACATGATAGTGATCTAACTTTTTTCTTTAAACATGTGAACTATATGAGTATGTTGATTAGACTGTGCTGGTGGATTTTTCTGTCATCTTTGAAATAATGGAGCACAAATTTGGCATAATTTTGAAAAGAAATTTAAATTTTTAAGGTTTGAAGTGGAGGATGCACTAATGATACTACTTGTTCATTTAAAAGAGTCCATTTTTTTTTGTAAAAATTTGTATAGTCTTTGTTCTACAAAATGGGTCTGTGAGACCCCGAAATTCTACTTGTCTTTATAGCTCTTATTTGAACTTACTTGTTTTGAATTCTTGGTTGCTTTACTGGTTTAATCATGGTTTTTCACCTATTTTCTTATTTAACTTGGTGCATGTCGAGTTTCATAGTGTATTATATTAGTGTGACCGACTAGTGAGATGTGTGCGTTATATTTGGTGAACGAGAACAATTGTGGTGCTAGAGGAATTATGCGATTAAAAGTGTTAAGAGTGTATTAGAGGAACACAAGATAGATTGGCTATAAGAAATACAAGAGAGACAAAGAGATAGGAATGAAATCTTACCTTGCCACTTGTCACTTATCCATGAAACCTTGAACAAGACTAATCCTTATCTTGCCATTTGTCACACCACTACAACATCTTGACCACCAAGACTAATTCTCATCTTGCCACTTGTCAAACCACTACAACTTCTTAACCAAGACTAAGCCTTATTCTTATCCAACTAAAACTTTAGTTCTTCACCATTTTTTTCTTCTTTTTCTTTCTTGTCTTTGCTGAGTTTAGAGGGAGAGAAAGGGAGAGAAAAGAAACAAACTTCAAGCATTGATTCTTGCCTATTTAGTGAAAAAAACAAGGAGAAAACCCAAATCTACTCCGACAAACCTTGAATCTAGCTTGGAGGGAAGCTCTTGGTGAAGTTTTTGGAGGAAGAAAGCCTTGCAACCTTCTTGATTTGCTTGCCATCTTTGGGTTTGGAGGTAAAGAGGTGAACTTTGCTAGAACTTCTTAGTTTCTTCCTTGATTTTTGAATTTAGTTGATGTATGAGGTAATAGAAGCTAAAGGAAGGCTTTTATGGTTTTCAAATTATGTTGCAAAATTTCAGCTTTGGTGCATAATCTAGTTAGTTTAGTTTTGAGCTTTATATATATGCAATTTTGATGAAAAGGAAGGATTTTATGGAGGCTTGCATTTTTTCAAGTTATATTGAGAATTTTTCAAATTTGGTTCATGAAGTGCATAGCCTAGGTTCACTTTAGATATTTGTGATTTTGATGTTTTTCTTGCCAAGAATATATACCATATGACACATGCTATGCTAGCCATGAATTATTGTGATTTTGCCATGAAGATAAGGTTGAAACTTTGAGGTTAGAGGAAAGGAATTTAAGGACAAGTTGCTGGAAATTCTTGTTTGAGTTGGAATTTTGGGATAGATTTGACATATTATGCTCAAGGTACTTGCTAAAACTTTGATCTTCACACCTCTAATTATCCCCTTAACACCTTATAAAATAATATCCATTTATGGAAAACTTCACCTAGTAGTCAAAATTTTATCGCACTTACTGCACTAGCGGGTCCCACGACCATAATACAATTCAAACTTAGCATAAACTAACGTATACCAAAAAAATGATTTAAAAACTTGACTCACTTATAAAAATATCTAGGAATTTAAGGTAATAAAGTAAAGTAAAGAAAATGTGCTCAAAGAAATAAAATAAAATATAAGAAAATTTTTCGGGTCCTCACACTCTCTCCCCCTTAACAGAATTTCGTCCTCGAAATTCTCTTCATTGTTCACTAAACTCGATTCTACAGGGTTTCCTTCTACTTTTCAAGAGTTTCTCCTCACTCATGCCGCTACCACAATCGAACCTAGAGAAAGACCTTAACATTCGCAATGGCTAAATTAACAACCTAAGAAAGATCAACGAAGGTATCAAAAGTGGAAAGTAATACCAAACTTCAAACTTGATGAAAGTGTCGTGCCCCATTTTTAAATGAAAATAAATTAAGGTGTTTATGAAAAATGAATTTTTGATTGATTTTGAATGAAAATTGGTTTTTGATTTTTAGAAAATGAATAAAGAAAATGGGCCTAAATGGGACTTAAAAAGTGTGACGATTTTGACCCAAAAATAATAGTTTAAAAAGGGTTTTTAATGCAAAATAGGAGTCGCCACTTGGTATTGAGTTAAGGTGTACCAAGTCACCTAAAATGGATTTTAAATGAAAAGTAGAGAAAACCCTTTTTAAACGACTCCAAGTCTGCGAAAATCAAGAGAAAAGGGGTCGGGAGTCACATTTGAAGAAAGGGAAGGCAAGGATAAAATCCAAGGCACCCTTTCAACCTAGCCAAGGCTAATTGCGTGATTTAGTAAAAAATTTTCTTATTTTAACCTAAGAATTTATCACATTTGGATATCACTATATGGATGCAAAACCTAAACGTAGGAGGATATCGGGGGGGTCAATATGTCTCTTCGAATTTTAATTGATGCAAATCGCATTAATTGTGACGTCCAAAAGTGATTATTTGAAGAGGTCACGAATATGTAAAAATATGAAACTCAAAGAAAAGAAAAGAAAATAATAATTATACAAATATACATGACCTAAATGAATGCATCATAACGGGTGCGGGGGTTAAAATTCGTGACTCAATTTTCCCTTTAATAGAGGGAATACGAGCGTGCTAAGGCTAGAAAGCCATACTCGTCCATATCCCATATTCGAGGGGTATTTCCTATCTAATTAGCAAATGATCTAACCTAGTTCTAATTTTCTTAAATGAAATGGAAGTCTAATGTCATGTTTCACACATAGGGATAAGAAATATACATATAGGGGAAATATGGGATGAGGGATATATATATGGGGAATATGGGATAAGGGATGTATATATAGGGAAATGTCATGCAAAATGATAAAACCCTAAAAGATATAAAATATGCATGAAAATTTAGTGATTGCCACACAACCATGATCTAGCGCGTGGATGGTCCCTAAGGGTCTAGTATTGGACTAACCCCTGTCTATAAGTTCTCACTAGCGTTGGACTAGCGAGAAATCAAAAAAAAGGGGTCACAACTAGCGTTGGACTAGTGTGGTGACGTCATGCACTTATTATAATCAAATAAATCATATAAACAAAATAAAGCAAATAAACACATAAATAACATAAAACACATAGTAAATAAGCATGATATCTAGATGCAAGGCCCTAAGAAAACGAGTAACACGTAACACACAAGCATGCAAAACACACAAAGCAAATAAAGCAAATAAAGATCTAACTATTACATTAGGGGCCCTAACTACAATCTAAGGGGAAAAAATGAAATAAAATAAAATAATAACCTAACTATTACATCTTGGCATTTAAATGCCTCTCAAATAACCAAAATTAAATTAAAATAAATATACTAATTCAAAAACACTCAAAGGCAAATAAATAAAAACACTCAAAAAGTGACTAAATAAATAAATGAAATAAAACACTCAAAAGGCATGTAATTACATACATGAAGTCTGTGACAGCCCCACCTTACCCTAAGGCGAACCAAAGGGTTCGGCGGACCGTCTGCCCAGCTCTCGCCAGGACTCGTTCACTCACATCAAATAAAAAAGGTATAATAAAGCCTCGAGAATAAGCGGAAACGAAACCCAGACTTGAAACATATACTTACATTTATCCCAAGCTCAACCAAATATACAGTCCCAAATGTATACATAAGCTTTAAATTCTTAGTACATTCCAACCCTAATCAAGCACTAGAACGAGATCAAAAGCCAAAACAATACAAAAGGCTAAACTATACTATACAGGTCTCTCGCCCTTGCTCGCAACCCCTGTTAAGGAAAACAAAAGACGTGGAATGAGCTAAAAGCCCAGCGAGATTCTATATACTCAACTAAGCAATTAAACAAGAACATTAGCACGTAATAACAAGTAATCCAAATAACATTTACAATATAAAGCGAGAGTAACACATTCATTAAAAGGATACATGAAGCCATTCGTTCGTTCGTTCATCGACCATCCATTCCTTCAATCATTTAGAAAAATTTCATTTGTCATTGAAAATCCCTCCGTCATTCTTGCCATTCATTCGTTCATTTCGTTCTTCCCCTTCTGGCCAGTCCTTCCCAAACTTCATGGTCATACTCGAGTATACCAAACATTCACATTAACCCAGAGTCACTAATCGCCGACCGAGTCCGCTTCTGGCTCGAGTCGACCAGTAACAAAAGGCAAGGGCCCAGTTCAGCCAGAAGGCTTACATTCATGCACAAGTAACATTTAATCATTTAATCATTGAAAATTTCACGTTCATTTAGGTCGAGTACGATAAAGTACACACTCGCCTAGTAAAAATCATTTTTTTGCAATCATTGAGAACATTTAACATTTAATCAAGTATTTCAACTAGCCACATAGTCAATGAAACATAACGTATATAGAACACTCACCTAAGCAAGCAAAACGTCCAAAGTATCCCTCCGGATCTCAACCCTAGTCTCCAAGAAACCCTAAAAACAATCATGAGAGAATATTACGACTCAACCATCAAAATGTCCAGTGAATCAAAGAAAATTCGAATAAAACAAGTACAAGGGGGGAAGTATGATTTTTTTGAAAGTGAAAAGGGTACATTTTGATCAAAGGAATTGAGTAACTAAAAGTTTTCCCAAACCAACCATAGAATTAACCTCAAAAGAGTTTTATAAAATTTTATCGGAAAATTTGGAACAGTGCCACGTCAGAATCTGGCCAGAACTTGGCCGGCTACACGGCCGGATAATGAACAGTAGTTTTTCCTCATTTTTCGTAAAACGTGTTTTTGGCTCAAAACAACACATTTGCAAAGAATAATGTATAACAGTATCTTGGTTAAAAATCATATGAGAAAGGTAATTAAATACCTTGAATTCACACTTTAAAACCTTGCGCGTTAAAATTAGGTTTTGTGGCCGAGAAACCCTAGGCCACTCCTTTTGTTTCGGAACGAAAATGAACACGTATTTGAAGTTCAAAACTCGACAATTGGAACCAAACATTATGGTACAATGGAAATGTACAAATGCAAGTAAACTAGCTCACATAACACTACTCAAGTGGAACTAAGTTACTCTAAGCCAAGTAAGCCAAGTAAGTCTAATGCATCACAAAACTACATTCCAATCTCATTTCCAGTCACTCAAGTTCAAGAAAATAAACGGACAGCATTTCCCCTTGTTTTTCCTTACTTTCCATGCTACAACCCAACCACCAAATCATACCATTCAATCACAATTTCATATACAAACCATAAGCTATCAAACACCCTTAAAATGCAACCAATTGAAGCTTTACAGCCATCCAAAACCAGGCCCAAATATTCCATCATAACTCAGCACACACAACTCCAATTCAGTGATTCCAAAGCCATATGAAAGCTAAGATACAAGGCTACAACTCTTAAGAAGGCATCAAAAGCTAATTCATTCATCTTCCCAGCCAAAAGAGCCAATTACAGAGGCTGATTACCATTCTCGGACAGAAACAGGGCAGCAGGGGTAAAATAGTCATTTCACAGGCTACAGTGTTCCGATTGAGCTGAATTTTACAGGCATAATCTACACTCAATTCTCTAAAACTTTCATGTTTTGAGCTAAGTCCAATTCGGCCTCCATCATGACCGAAAAACACTGATCAGATTAGGGCAGAAACATTCACACTAAATCAGAAATCTAACCAACTCTCCACTAATCCACAAAATCATCCATTAATCATGTTAGCAAGCCACCATAGGCCACTAATTTGCAACTATTGGAAACAAAAAGGATGTTCTTAGCAACCTTACCTTCAAACCTCAAAGAAAGTTGGTAGCTTAGACTTCCTCCTCCCAAAACAACTCCACCAAAGCCTTCAATTTCCCTTAGCTAGCACTTGTATGGTGTAGTTTTCAATTTGGTTGGTTAAAACTCAAGATTTGGGCAAGGATTGAAGCTAGGAATTGAAGAGCTCTCTCTTGTTTCTCCTCCAAATGGTTCGGCCAAGACAAGAGAAAATGGAAGGAAAATTGGTCAAATTTTGGTTTTGGTAAAGGTGAGAAAGTTAGGCAAGTTTCCTCCAATCGGTTGGCGACACTTGTCACTTTGAATGGTTCCAAGCTTATCTTCTTACTTCCAATAATTAGTCTACCTAATTAACCTCTAATCATCTCCTAGCACCTTGGAAATAATGTCACTTAATATTTCATCACTTAATCGGCAAAATTATATCGCACTAGCGGGCCCCACATCGAACAAATGCACTTCAAGTTACGCACACTAACTTGTACTAGCAAAATGATTTAAAAATTGTACTTACTTGTAAAATGTACAAAACATTTAATATTTTCTAAGGACAGTAAAATATAGGCACAGAAATAAATAATACTTGAAAATGTGAAAATTTTCGGGTTCTCACAAAGTCACATAATGGCACATAGGATCAAGTAAAACCAAAATAAAGTGTAGAGTATACCTCCCTTGAATTGGTGACCTAATGAAATGAAGTTTCCCCTATTTACCCTCCAAAACAATAAAAAAGTCAAGGCATCACTTTAATTAACAAATAATCACAAGAAAATGAAAATGAACACGAAATTGAATCAATCAAATTATTCACATAAAAATGAACAATCCATATTCAACAAATTAAAACAAACAAGGACCCAATTGAGAGAATTAAAGAAGTTTGAGGGGTCAAATCATTATTATGACAAGTATTAAGGGTCTAAATTAAAATAAAATAAAATTAATGGCTTAAGATGAAACCTACCAAAACCAAATGCTAAAATTCATAAAAATAAATGAAAACCCATTTGCTATAATTAAACAACAAAATTACCAAAAATTTCACTAAAAATCAAATTTCAACCTAAAATTCACTAACAAGCTATCCAAAATCACATAAAATCATATCAACGGAAATCAACATTTTCAAGGGACAAAATTAGTTAATTTTCCAATTTTCTGGGCCATAATAACATTAAGCCAAAATTTGAGGGTCAAAGTGCAATTTCCTGAAATTATTTCATGCAGCCGCGAAGCTTTCTTCTTCTTCTTTGCTGGTTTAAAGCTTTCTTATTTTGCAAATTTCTGCTGCAACTTGCAGCTCAAACCCACGCAGACATTTCGTACACAATTTCAACAAAACTCATTATTTTATCATCCAAACTCACATAAATCCCCAAATCATCATTTTTAACATAACCCAAGCACAAGATTAAACAGCAAACCAGGTTCATTCAGAAGGTTTTCCACCAGTTTTTGGATTTCATTATCAAACGTGTAGATCATGTGAATCAATCTCCAAGCAAGCCAAAAAAACTTGCAACTTACTTCATTTAACACTAAAACCCAACATCAAAATTACAAACAACAAAAAAGGAAGAGCAGCGATCAAGGAAAACTCAGAAAACGGACATGATGAAGTTATGAAGCATATTCATCAAACCAGCAGCAAGATTTCAACATTTGTGTTTTAAATCTAATGATGTATGAGCGGCAAAGGATAAAAAGGATTACCTTTGACGTCTTGTGGAGTCAGGAACAAGGAGTGGTTGAAAAGATTGCGTCCAGATGCAGAAATTTGAAGCTGCAAATTTCTGATAAAGAACGTTTAAGGGTGATGGTGCAGCAGCTTTGAGCCCAAATTTCGTGCATTTGGAGACGTTTTTTCTCGAATATTTGTCAACAAAAGTTGTACTTCTACAAACATAGATAGTGTATATTTAGAGAAAACACAGACTCGACTCAGATTGTGGCCGGATTTTCTCAAGAACTAAGCCGGATTTTCTCAGATTGTGGCCGGATTTTCTCAAGAACTAAGCCAGATATCCAACCCTGGCTCAAAAATTCTGCACTTTCTTTCTTTCTTTCTTTTCTTTCTCTGATTTCTTTCTCTTTGTTGTTTTTTCTTTTCCTCACCGTCTCTAAACCTCTCTCTTGTTCCCCAGACTCTCCCCTCTCCTTCTCTCCTCCTCTCTTTCCCTTTTTCCCTCTCCTCCTTTGCTTTCCCCGAAACCTTATTTTCCTTCTTCTTTGCTCCCCGTAGCCTCCCTTTCCCCGTTTCTTTGTTGCTTTCCAGTCTCCCCCAGATCCTTTCTCCCTCTCCTTTGTTCAGTTTTCCTTTCCCCCAAGCTCTCCTTTTTCCTCAGCCGAAACCTAGCTCAATCTCCCATCTCCTCCCGTTTTTTCCTTCTCCCTCAACTCCCTTTCTGGTTTTCTCCCTCGCTCAGCCTCTCTCTTTCTCCCTTTCTTTTTCCAGCCCCCGAACCTCCTTTTCTTTTCTTTTGTTTTCGTTGTTTCTTCCCAATCTAGCTCTCACGAAGCTCTTCCCCTTTTGTTCTAGATTTTCCTCCTCTCCCTTTCTTAGTTTCCTTTCTCTCTATCTCTCACTCTCGGTCCCTCTCTTTACCAACCCTTCCGAAACCCTTTTCTCCTCTTTCTTCTAGACCCTTGCCGATTTCCCCTGCCTTTGCCCGTGGTTTTCCTTTTCCTTTTGTTTTTTTTTTCAATTTTTCCTAGGCTTTCAAGTGTCACCTATCATCTAGATGTTGTGGTGTCAAAGAAACAAAGAAACACTTGTCCACTGTCTCCACACACTTGTCAACCATGCATTCCCTCCACTTGGCCCATTGCATGTGTGCCATATATTTTTTATTTTGTATTTTTTCTTTTCAAAACCAATTTATGATAAATAAACTGCCAATTCTAATTACTTAACAAAATGACATTTTATTTAGAAAAAACTGAGTTTGAAAAAGATAAAAAAATTGGAATTTTTCTAAGAATTTTCTTTTCCTAAAATTTAATGCAAGAATGTCTTAAAAAGAAAAATGAAGAACCTAATTTACCAAAATAATAAACGCTAACTATCATTTTGAATAAACAAGAATAAATAATAAATAAAAACAATCTTAATTAACTCAAATACAAACAAAATAATAATAAATAATAAATAAAAGAATAAAGCTAAAAATTGAATTAAATAAAAATCAAAATTTTGGTGTCTACAACTTGTCCCTTTTTGTCTGAGTTTCGAAGAAATTTGAGACAAAGATGGAGACACCAAATACTTACTTGTAGTTATTCTGTCTTGAACTGAAACATGTAAACATTAAAAAAAAAAAAGGTCAGTGGGATAAAACCCTAGCTTGCCATAACATCAGTCAATGCCGAAGTTAGTGGGATAAAACCCAAACCCAACAAGATAAAACGGTGAGCGGGATAAAATCCGGTCCTGCCGAGGTTGGTGGGATTAAAACTCAATCCTAACAAAAACAATAATAAATAATAAATAAAAGAATAAAGCTAAAAATTGAATTAAATAAAAATTAAAATTTTGGTGTCTACAACTTGCCCCTTTTTGTCTGAGTTTCGAAGAAATTTGAGACAAAAATGTAGACACCAAATACTTACTTGTAGTTATTCTGCCTTGAATTGAAACATGTAAACATTAAAAAAAAAAAAAGGGTCAGTGGGATAAAACTCTAGTTTGCCATAACATCAGTTAGTGCCGAAGTTGGTGGGATAAAACCCAAACCCAACAAGATAAAACGGTCAGCGGGATAAAACCCGATCCTGCCGAGGTTGGTGGGATAAAACTCGATCCCAACAAAAACAATAATAAATAATAAATAAAAGAATAAAGCTAAAAATTGAATTAAATAAAATTAAAATTTTTGTGTCTACAATTTGCCCCTTTTTGTCTGAGTTTCGAAGAAATTTGAGACAAAGACGTAGACACAAAATACTTACTTGTAGTTATTCTGCCTTGAACTGAAACATGTAAATATTAAAAAAAAAAGGTCAGTGGGATAAAACCCTAACTTGCCGTAACATCAGTCAGTGCCAAAGTTGGTGGGATAATGTGACAGCCCCACCTCCCCCTAAAGCGAACCAAAGGGTTTGGCGGACAGCCCGTCCAGCTCTCGCCAGGACTACTGAGCTCGAATCATACAAATCCTAAATTACGCGCGATAGAACCCAAAGAAAACAAACAACCGGAGACTACTAAGTTGGAAACCCTGATTTCTAAACCACACGGTGACCTGGTACTTCGATTAAACACCTCAACGGAAATAAAAATGAAAACGAAAACACAATTGGAAAACAGCCACGTCACAATCCGGCCAAGATCTGGCCGGATTCCAGGCCGGATTCGAGGCAGAAAGTAACTCAAATTTTTCAACCTGCCCCTGCCAATCCGGCCAAGAACTGGCCGGATATACGGCCGGATTCTCTGCAAGGGTTCCTGCCAGAAGTTTTCTTTCCACGTTCAAACTCTGTACTCGTCCGAACCCCAAGCAAGTACAAGCAAAACTATATATATCACACTAGAGATGTACATTCCCCAAACAAATGCAGCCACATAGACAAGATCCACCATTTTATATACACACGTAGGTAAATGAACAATTCGAAAGGGAAACATTTGATTAAGATACAATTAGGGTTTTCCAATTTCAGAGGAGCTACACGAAAGAATATTTAAACTAGCTCCACTCTTATCTTCAAAGTCAGCAGTTCCAAAATTTGAACCCTGTAGAACAAACAAAGGTAAACGGAAAAGGGGGGTGAGTTTAAGCTCCATGAGGATACCAAAAGTACAAGTAGTCACGCAACATGGCATTTCACTTTCAATCATGGCAATTATACACACCAGATAGGTGAAATGAATAAATACTTCAAATGGAAAGAATACAGGTGGCTCTCAGGAGCCAAAAGGATGGGTAAAACTCGAGTATACCAGAACTTCGAATATAACTTAGCCCTAAGTCGAGGAATTTCGTTCCTGGCGCGTGCTGGACAACACAACAGGCTAGCACGACGGCTAAGCCCCACCAGAGGGTCTAGATTTCAGGATTTCATCCCTGGCGGTGCTGGACAACACAACAGGCTAGCACAACGGCTATGGCCCCACCAGAGGGTCTAGATTTCAAGGCACGCGCGTGCTGGACAACACAACAGGCTAGCACAACGGCTATGCCCCACCAGAGGGTCTAGATTTCAGGATTTCATCCCTGGCCGGTGCTGAACAACACAACAGGCTAGCACAACGACTATGCCCCACCAGAGGGTCTAGATTCAGTGCACGTAACCATACAACGTCCCGCATACAGGAACAACTAATTCAAATTCATATAGTGATTTGACAATAAGCGAGGAAGACAAGTGTGGTAAAGACACCCTCGACTCGTCCAAAACTAAGTAGGTAATACAGTCAAGCAAGTCACCTTATGCAGGTATAGGTAACACAGTTAAACAACGAGTCATGCGAGTGGTACACTCACCTATATAAGCAAAATAACGTCCAAAATTCCTTCCGGATAACACCCTTAATCACCAAGAAACCCTAAGAATAATCATAAGAAAATATTACGGTTCAACCAACCCAAGATTAAGTGAATCAAAGAAAATCCGAATAACTAATAGTACAATGTATACGTATGATTTTGGAAGTGAAAAAAGTACATTTAGCCCAAAAGACATGAGTAAAATAGTCGTAAAACTTATGCCCGCTCTTAAAATTTTGAAATCGCCATTTGAGTGCAAATTTGGGCAGCACGCCCTTTGTATTTACCTATTTTCCAGCCATTTATGGCTTCATTATTTTCCTCAATCAGCCCCCAAAAACACACACAAATAATCTCATTACAATAGCCGTTCAATAGGCTAAAAGTCATTCAATTACAAAGCCAAGCTAGAAAAGTGACCGGAATTAAGGTTTAAGACAAGGAACAAAATGGCGGGTTTGACATCTTTTAGCGTATTGATCACAACCGAAGCTACACCAATCGGATTGGGGTAAATTTATACCGTTTCGAAGCTAAGACATAGCTCTACAATTCTTATGAAGACACCTCAACCCAGTTCTCAACCTAACCTAGTCAAATTTACCCAAACAGCCCCAGATTTTCCAGTTCGTAGCTCACTGTGACATTCAACTAGCAATCCTGATTTATTCAATCATATCTCAGCACACAGAACTCCGATTCAGTTGATTCCAAAGCCATTCGAAAGCTAAGATACAAGGCTACAATTCTTATGAAGGCATCAAAAGCTAATTTATTCATTTTCCCAGCCAAACGAGCCAATTACAGAGGCTGATTATCATTTCGGATAGAAACAGGGCAGCAGGGGTAAAATAGTCATTTCACAGGCTACAGTGCTCCGATTGAGCTGAAATTTTACAGGCATAATCTACACTCAATGCTCTACAACTTTCATGTTTTGTGCTAAGGCTAATTCAGCCTCCATCATATTCGAATGACACTGGCCAGAATAGGGCAGAAAATTCCTGATAAAACTGAAAATTTCCATAATATCACTTCCAACCATGAAATATTGCATAAAACTACCAAAGTTGCCTCCATAAGGCACTATTTTGCAATTATTTGAAATAAAGAGAGTTTCTTAGCAAAATTACCTTAAACCTTAGGCAAGGAAGCTACCCACACCTTTCTCCTCCCAAATCATTCCACAAAACCCCTTAAGCTTCCTTAGAGACCAACTTCTATGGAGTATTTTGCAAGACTATCGGTGAAATCTCAAGATTCAAGCAAAGGATGGAGGATGAAGTTGGAGCTTTCTTTCTCTCATTTTTCTTCATATGGCTGGCCAAGCTAGAGAAGAAAATGAAGAAGATTTGGGTCAATTTTGGTTTTAGTAAAGTTAGGTAAGACTTGGTCAAGTCCAACCTCCAATGGTATCTTGACACTTAGCTTCTAGAGTTTACTCTAATTAGTTTTGTCTTCCAATACTAATCTTCCTAGCTAATCCCTAATCATCTCTTAGTACCTTGTAAAATAATATCACTTAACACAAAACTCCAACTAGTGGTCAAAAATATATCGCACTTACCTTACTAGCGGGTCCCACATCCACAACGCACCTCAAACTTAACATGTACGCACTTATACTAGATAAATGATTTAAAAACGACACTCACTTATAAAATCTCTGAAAATTAATATACTAAAATTAAAGTAAGGAAAATGCAAGCGGAAAATAAAGTAATATTCAATAAAACAAGGAGAATTTTTTGCGGGTCCTCACAGATAAAACCCAAACCCAACAAGATAAAACGGTCAACGGGATAAAACCCGGTCCTGCCGAGGTTGGTGGGATAAAACTCGATCCCAACGAGATATAAACGGTCAGCGGGATAAAACCCGATCCTGTCATGATGATTGGTCAGTAGGATTAAACCTGATCCTGCCATGATAATTGGTCAGTGGGATAATACCCGATCCTACTTTGATGATTGGTTAGTGGGATGAGACCCGAGCCTGCCGTAACATCTGTCAAGAAGGGAGGTAGAAGGGTGCGGGGCGGATGCTGAGACTCGCCAACAAGAAATTAAATTGCAAGAAGGGGGTAGAAGGGTGCGGGACGCTGAGACTCGCCAACATGAAATGAAATTTGATTTTTCAAGAAGGGGGATAGAAGGGTGCGCGATGGACGCTGAGACTTACCAACAAGAAATTAAATTTGATTTGTCAAGAAGGGAGGTAGAAGGGTGCGCGGCGGACGCTGAGACTCGCCAACAAGAAAATTAAATTTGATTTTTATTTGGAGAATCTTTTCAAAAATTTGCCCCAGTTTCAACCAATTATTGTGCAACTGATCATTCGCTTTGCATTATGGCATTGTTGCTCCTCCTTAAGATTTTGATTCATACCTCTTCCTCGATTTGGATCATGTATATTCAATTTTTGGGCGACATTCCACAATTATATAAAAAATTTGCCCCAATTTTGTTATTTGAAACACGTATGGACCTGCAAGAGAAAAAACAAATAATGCCACCACCATTCGACTTGTCGAGTTTGCAAGAAACGTGTAAACATGAGTATTTGGATGTTTTCTCTTCGATGCTGCAAAAATTCAACCTTGCTTTGTGAACTGTATCAATTTTTCGTTAACTTCCAACGCTAATGACATTTGGTATCCAGGGACTTTCAATAAATCAGAGGGATTTGCCATTTGATGAACCCAAAGAGATAAATGAGACCATAAAACATAAGAAATATATTTACACAAAAAAATGATGAAAATTCAAGTAACATGAAAGCAACGATTTACCTTTATTGACAGAAAATTGATTTTAGAGAAATGAACCTGTACACTCAAAAGTTTATGTTTGATGAACCAAAACACTTTGATTCTCGAACAAAATGCCACATTTGACCCTTTGGATATCGTTCCTCCAGAGTTCAATGCTTGGCAACAGAACTACAATGTAAAGAGAAATTCCAATGAACTGAGTCACCAGCCCTTCAAATCCAAGCTCACTTTTTCTCATAAAACCCTACATTAGCGCCTTTCAGGTTTTCACTAAGGCTGCCCCCACCCTTTTTATTTTTATTTTTCTTTTATTTTCATTTTCCATTTTTCTTTTCTTCTTTTTCTTCTCTTCTTTTCCTTTTCTTCTTTTCCTTTTCTTCTTTTCTTTTTTTTTTTTCAAAGATGCCATTTCGGGTTTTCACCGGATAAACAAATCCTGCCGATAGCCCTTATCAACTCAGAAATGTGTTTTAAGAAATAATGGCATCAGTGCGACAACCCTTCCCTTGCAAAATTGGTGATGGTGTATTTACATCATTTGCCAATTAATTAGAAAATTTCTTAACAGAGATATTGCAAAGAATAGAAGTCAGGAACTTCGGCTTTTGGAATGGGGTCAAGTGGGGTGCTAAGAAAAAGTTAAGGCTTGAAAGCAGATCTTATAAGCAAGGTTTGTAAAATCGGGATCCTACGTAGGATCGATTTTAGTTTCACAGAATCGGATCGTAAGATCGTAAGATCCCACCAAAAGTTCCTAAATTTACTAAATTAATGAATTTAAAATTCATATACCCTTTTATACATCCTAAAAGATATCAAATAAATAAGTTACTCATAAATATATAGCATTTTTTACTTACTATCTGACAAGTAATAAAGAAGAGAATATAAACCTGTTATCTGTCATGATTTCAAGTCTTAAAATCAAATGCTTTATAATTTACACAATCATAATTTCAAATATAAAATAATTATCAACCTCCACAAATACTAAAAAGCCAAACATCCAAAAAGATTTTCAAGATCAAAATTAACTACTAAAATGTCATCTGTCAAGTTTAAACAAACATGAAAAATAAAAAATAAAATAGTAACAATTCATCATTTTCAAGTATCATAATAATTCAGAAATACATTAATTTATAACCAATCATTTTCATCGTTTTCATCAAATTCATTATCCCATAATTCACATTATCAAAATCATTATTTTCCCAATCATCTTCACCATCCCAATTCTCTTGGAATTCATCTTCGGCATTATCTTCATCACCATCCAAATTAGTATCATCCAAATCATTAGTTCCCATTTGAACATCATTTTCGGGAACCATATCAAGGTAATCATCATCTTGACGGTCGAATTCAGTTGAAGGCCCATCATCCTCATCAATAACATGAAACTCTTTCATTTTATGAACTTGTCTTCTACGGGCATGGGTTTCACGATCTTGATGATCATCTAAATAAACAAACAATACAATGAAAGTTACCAAAAACAAGAGATCTTGCAAAATAAAACTATAAAAACTAAAAAAAAGATAAAATTTATACTTAAATTAGAAGAAAGAAAGAAACTTACAAACTCTATGCACATTTCTTGTAAGTATTTCAATTTCATCATCTTCATTTCCCTCTTCATCTGAAGTGTCACATTTGGGATTGTCATCTAGAACTCGTAACCAGCTATTTTCTCTTGGAAGAGTTGGATTTTCTCTCTCTGTCACCCATTCATCATCTGAAGGCAAATTCTCAAAAGGAATTTCTTCAATAACACGCTGCCTTTGCCTTTGTCTCTCTCTCAACTTCAAGTTATACATCACAAACACAAGGTCATTCATTCTTTTTTGAGCCAAACGGTTTCTTCTCTTTGAATGTACCTGTTGAAATTGAAAGAACTTATACAGTTATACTACGAACTTAAATTCAAATGCTAAACAAATATTATACTGAATGAGATATTATATTATATGAAAACATTGTTACCAATTCAAATGCGCTCCAATTTCGCTCACATCCAGAAGAGCTACAAGTTAAACTGAGAATTCGAATGGCAAAATTTTTCAACTCTGGACACTCATCGCCATAAGATTCCCACCAATCAGCTGTAGGAAATTAAAATAAATAACAAATTAATAAAGGTTTGAAAAATAAAAACATAAAGTTTAAATAGTAACTAACCAGGAGATTTCTTGTTTCTTGTTAGTACAGCATTTTCATGACCAAATAATCCACTCATGTCGAAAATCATCTAATTGCAAATCAATCTTCACCCTTTCACCGGATTCGGGAACCATCTTAGCAATGCAATCATAAAGGCCACGTTTTATATTTGCATCCGATTGAAAATCTGGACTATATTGAAATTGAGGATTCAAATAATAACCCGCGGCATGTAAAGGATGACTCAATTGATCTTCCCATCTTTTATCAATGATAGCAAATGCTGATTCATATCTAGCATATAAACATGAGTTTGTAAAAAAACAATAACTAAAAAAAAACCCATTCTACTATCCAACGCAGAAATTATAAATGAATTCATAATCAATATGGCAATTTATTTAAAATTTACCTCTTTCGAACATTGTTCACATTTTGTTGATTTCTTCTTTTGCCTGATCAATAGCTTTATAGAGAAAGCCCATGGCTGGTTTTTCATCAGAATCAACCATCCTCAATACTTTGATAAGAGGCGAAGCTATCTTTAAACATAGCTCCACATTTGGCCAAAATTGTTGATTATCAAAAATGATGCTCTCAATTTTTTTCCCTTTTTCTCCTAGCATACATGCTTGTTTTCCAC
Source organism: Coffea humblotiana (assembly GCA_023065735.1). Lineage (NCBI taxonomy): Eukaryota > Viridiplantae > Streptophyta > Magnoliopsida > Gentianales > Rubiaceae > Coffea > Coffea humblotiana. The sequence goes on along the minus strand of CM041208.1, from coordinate 11,525,266 downwards.
TTATCCGAAGAGAAAAAGGTAAACAAATTCCCTTTCAGCTCACTGAGACGTCTCATGGTCAAGTATGAAGTAGCAAAACGAGTAACTCCAGGTCTAATCAACTCCTTGCCATTAGTGAACTGTTTCATCCAATTAATAACTGTACCCCATGAATAAATATATGTAACCACTGATTTCGCTTTTTGTATGGTAACTTTGTGGAGAGAATCAAACTTTTGAAAATCTTCCAGCATTAGGTCAATACAATGAGCAGCACAAGGGGTCCAAAAAAGTCTTTTTCTCTTTTCCATCAATATTTTTCCAGCTGCCTTATAATTAGAAGCGTTATCGGTGATGACTTGCACAACATTTTCCTCTCCAATTTTTTCCACAATACCATCTAACAATTCAAATAATTTTTGAGCTATTTTTGAAATATCAGTGGTATCCACAGAAGATAAGAACACAGACCAGTGGACTATTCACAAGAAAATTGTTCATTGTTCTCTTTCTTTGGTCAGACCATCCATCGGACATAATAGTACAACCAGTTCTTTTCCACTCTTTTTTGTACATATTGAGCAAATTCAATGTCTCTTGCACCTTTTTTTCAAAAAAGTCACTCTCATTTCATGGTATGAAGGTGGTTTAAGTCCTTTTCCATATTCTCCCAATTTCCTAATCATTAAAGGAAACAATGGGTTATTTACAGCATTAAATGGAATGGCGCTTGTATAGAACCACCTAGCCATTATTTGACAAACTTCATCTCTATCTTGTTTTTTCCATTTCTCATTTATGGTTGTTTGTCTCATATTCGAACCCCCAGATTTTCTCACAACAAAGTTGTCCATAGAACATTTTTTAGCCTGCTGCTTAACTTCTCCTTCTTCTTCTTCTAAATCATACATGGTACTAACCCTTTGTTTTTTTTTCCTTGATTCCTCAGAACTTGCACTTAGTAAATCAAACATTTGTGTTCTAATATTTCAGGAACGCTGGGACATGGTTCAACATTTGTATGTGTGCAAGCTAAATGATGCTTAAACCTATACACACCACCTGCTCGAGTAATCCCACAATATTTACACTGAACTTGTTTTTTATTGGCATTAATTTCAATTCCATGATCCCACCAGGATCCAATCGAGCACCCGGTGCATTTTTTCTACTTTGTTTCTTTGAAGCAGATGAAGACATTTAAGCACTGCCAAATATAGTCAGAAAATAAGCCAAACCAGTCAGCTAGCAGGTAGTTTGGTTCGAAAAAAATAAAGCCAGATCAGTCAGGTGAACGAAAAAAATATTAACAATAGTTTTTGCAAGGCCAAGTGCAAATCCAATGAAAGCATAGGTGAAGGACATAACAGCAGCAACAATAGACAACCATGCCATGTTATGGAAATCTGGTATCTGAGACACTAAAATCTGAACGGCCCTAAAGATTAGCATAAGCATATGCTATAATTTGACATACCCGCAACTACTATTGTGCCCTTCTATGTGATAACAATTTGATTTCTTTATTGCATTGCGGAAATTGTCAAAACAGAACCAAAAATCCAAAACTTTAAACATAGTGGCTCTAGCAATTAAACGTAATTTTAAGCAAAAGCATTGAATCACAGAACCAACTTGATAATCAAATTATTCCCGTTGTTTCTCAATTTTCTATGCAAATAAAGAGAAGGGTATCTCAGATTCTCAAGTTCTCGTTTGCACCTGCAGAAGCCCGAGAATTTTCTGTAATTCCCTTCAACTCAATTCAATCAAAGGCAATATATATTCAAATACAAGAAATCCAAATAAAAATCACAACTTTATCAATCACCACCTCCATCAAATATCAATTTTCAAGCAAAAAAATAACAGATTCACATGTGACTTTAATTGAAGTGCTGGTGCGGAGCTTTAGCGTGGTGGCAGCACGGAAATTGGAGAAGAACGGGTGCTGGAGCTTGAAGCTTGAAACGCCCAAAATCCTGTGGCAACAGAGGATTTCGTGGCTTGATGTCTTGAAGCAACGGGTGCTGAAGCTTGAAGCTGTATTTTGTTGGCACTTGGTAGACCGTAGAAGCCGCAGGCCTGCAGCGATTTCGTCTTGTTGGTAGGTGTAGGAGTTGCAGCAATGGTGGTTTGATGGGTAAATCTAGGGCTTTGGGCAGCGGTGGAGAAGAAAAGGAAAGTGCAGGCTGAAGAATGAAGAAAAGATTAAAAGAAACGTCACAAAGGAAAGGAGTCAATTAGTCAAAGAGACAAAGACTCAAAGGAGTCAAAGCCCAAAGCCAAAGGACTGACCGAGTGACCGACTGAGGAAAGGAGAAGAATCAGTGGTTTCTTTGACTTTTTGAGTAAAAATTGTTAAAACATTGCAATTAAAGGTTGCAATTCTTTGTAAATTACAAGCCTACCCCAAATGTTTTCATTTACTTGCAAAATGGAGCCTCATATTTCACATATTAACAAAATTTTGCAAATCGATGTAGGATCGTAGGAGCGTACGATTCTATACGATCCTACGCGATCCTACGAACGATTAATGTAATTTGCGATTCTGAATGCGATCCGGATCGATTTTGGTTATCCGGATCGTAGGATCGTACGATCCTACGATCGGATCGCGATTTTGACAACCATGCTTATAAGTGTTTAAATCACCTGAGATCGCATTGTTGTGCCAACACTTATCAAAACTTGCCCTAGTTTATTCTCACTGAGATTTTCTTCTCTTTCATTTTCCCTTTTTTCCTTCCCTCATTCCCATTCAATCTTTTGAAAAATTTTCAAATTTGCCCCAGTTTATTTTTTAACTGAGGTTTTTTTTCTTTAATTTTCTTTCCTTTTGTTCCTTTATCACTTTTCACCTTTTGAGGCTTTTCTTTTCTTTTTTTCCATTTTTCAACTCAAACTTGCCCCAGTGTGGGGTTTGCAATTCTCAAGGGTTGCCAAAAGAAATAAATTTATTCTGAAGGTTCAAAAGGGATAACTAGGGATAGAATGTCTAATTGGAAAGGAACAAGGCCTGACTTTCATTCCATTCTTCGCATTAACCCTGAAAGGAAACTTCCATTTATCAGATGAAGAATTTCTTACACATATCCGAATTGATCGGCTGAGGGAAAACTTGTCCCATTCCATTTTCTGCAAGAATAAGTGCTCCACCAGGCAATACCGTTTTTGACAATAAAAGAACCTTGCCAATTTGGAGGCAAACTTTTCTTTGGGCCTCATCTTGCACTGACAAAATCCGTTTCAACACTTTATCTCCTTCTGTGAATAGTCGTGGTTTGACCTTCTTGTTATAAGCACAGGCCATTCTCTTTTGATAGCACTCGACCATGACAAATGGCATTTAGCTGCGTCTTATCAAGTGACCATTGATTTCTATCCTTTAATCTTGATCCCAATTCGGCTTGAGTTTCTCTTTATACCATTCGGGGCCTCTTTGAAAACATTTTTCGGATGTATCTTTGCTACTCCTCTCATTTTGAAATCCAGATTCACATTTCGTGAGACATCGAGATTGTTGCCATCAAATTTCGGAACAATGATATCCAAAGGGTCAGAGGAATTTTATTCTTGGCCATCTGAAAAGAATGTGTAAGTAACACAATATATAAAAAACTATACATTTTATTGAATCTCAAGATAAAGATCAAGCTTAATAGCATGTTACTTGTTAAACAAGACGTGTTTCAAAGTCACTTGATTCAAAATTATTTACAAAAACATAGTTAAACAAAAAACACATGCATGAATGATTTTCATGGATTTTAACCAAAGACAACTCCCCAAATTTGTCGAAACTCCCTTCAAGAGGGAGGGATCTCACTAGTTCGAGATTTTCAAATTTCCTCATTGGGGGTAAATGCCTCAAAGGTGATGTGATGAGGTACTTGAGAGTCTGGGTAATTCTGAGGCATTTGGAATGCTGGGCCAGGTTGACTTGGATGTTATGGGGGTAAGTATATGGAAAACTGGAAGCGGGATAGGTGAAAATATCTTCGAGTATATTTGCAAAGGACGGCATGAAAGCAACCTGGGTATGGGATAAAGGAGGTGGCTGGTGTTCTATTTCAAGTTGGCCAATAGGCAAGGGATCATGCTGGACACCGCCACTACTAGCAACCAATTGGTCAATCATGCGCCTTTGGGCCGTCATTTCCACGCTCAATTCATTGAATTTGTGTAACATCTCGCTCAATTGAACTCCCAAATTTGTAGCGTCTGTTGGAGATGCCGTGGTGGATCTATCAGATGATTCCGGATGTGCGCTCATGTTTACACGATTTCTCAAAACTCGACTGCGAGATCGTGTGACGATGGGGCTTCTTCTTGTAGCTATATTTAAAAAACACCTGACATTTTAGAAAACCCTATTTAGCATCATCTCTTGACCGGCTGTTGGCAAAGCAAGAAAAGAAAGAAAAAGAAAAAGACACGAGTTAGTATATATTGAGATAATTCGGATGCATGCCCTATTGGGGGACCCTTTTTACGCCAAGGGTTGGCCTAGTATGAAAATGCAATCCTTTAGGGTAGGCACTATACAATACCTGATGGATCCGATCAATTTATTGCCATTCGATTGGAAGGTAATTTGAAAATTTTGGCCAATTGAACGACGGGAGATTTCTAGCCTGATAGAACAAGGGTAAAGACAAGAATTTGTAAAAACACACCGATTTGACCTTGAAGAACTTTTTATCAGAGAGATTGAAATTTGTTGACAAATTTTCTCAGTGAAGCATGGATCGAAGCCCCAACCGATCAAATGGCTAGATGCAATGGATGGTTTTCTCAAAATCGACTAGGTTTCCCAATTTGAAATTTGACATTGAAACCCTAATTGGTCAAAATGGGTTGAATGAAATTGATGATTTGCTAAAAATAGACTGGCTCACCTAATCGATAAAAACCCTAATTTAACACTTTTGTTGCCAACGCATTAGTCTATGAGCCTTTTACAATCAAGATTCTGGCTTTGATATTGTCTCAATAATGAGGAGTCATTCATGAATTTATTCAATTTAAGATCCTTTATGCAAAGGATTTTACCAATTTGATAAAATGGGCCAAAAAAATGATTATTAGAAACTCATATTCTAATGTGCAAAAATTGTTCTATGAAAATGATCGGATCCTACCTTACCTTGTGCACTACCCCTTTGGATGATACAAAAATGTAAACGTGCAAGTCTCCTTGGATTAAGTATTCGAGACACAAGGTGGATTATTCCTAACACGGGATTCCCTATGTGGCATTCCCTCTAAGGTTTATGCATGATGCCAATTTATCAAAACAATTAAATACTCAATTTGAAATGCAACATGACCTAAAGGGACCCTTTGTATGCCAGGGTGGGCCTAAAATGATATGCGATTATTAACCTACAAATGCAATATATTGCAATTTAAACGTGCAACAACCTATCTAAGAGGGTAGGTTCTAAAAGAGTATCATGGCAGAACTCTTATTTCTAAGGCTTATGAATGCAATAGAATAAGAAACAAAGAAAGGTTAGTTCAATTGATAAATAACACATAACACATTGGAATATGAAAAAATGAAAGGTAATTAAAGAAAGAAGGGTGTAATCCCTCCCCTCGTGCCTAGTGTTCCTAATTGGGCAGGTAAACTCTTACTTAGGCAATTTCTAACATGGATGCATGAGGTTGGGCTCACTAACGTATCTAGACTCGATAAAGCTTCAGGTCCTCAATCATTTAGACCAAAGGCGAAGGGTCATCAATCCCAAGGCCTAAGAGTCGGTGGTTCGAGTGATCCCTTGGGCATTGCTATGCGCACGTCGTGCCACGGCCACATGTCTAAGTGGATCGATCCTAATCCTAATGGGTGGAGTGATGTGACAACCACTAAAAGTAAAAAGAAATGAGAGGTTATAAAAGTAAAACGTATGCACGGATGAAGTGCCCCTATTAAAGGGAGGGATTGAATACCATTAAAGGCGGGTGAAGGTTCTAGAGTGGCTACCCCCCTCCCCTAAGAATGCAAGCGCGATTAAACACAAGTAAATGAAAGAGATAAGCACATTATTCACATACACGGATATCGAGACAATTGAGCATGTTAAATGCAAGAAAACCCTAAAAAAAGGAAAAATGCAACCCTAAACTTCCAAATGTAATATATAAAAAGGTTAAATGAAGAAAAGGATTGACTAGATCAGATGCTCAGACTCTCTAAGTCCCCAGTGGAGTCGCCAAACTGTCGCGCCTCATTTTTAAATGAAAATAAATTAAGGTGTTTATGAAAAATGAATTTTTTGATTGATTTTGAATGAAAATTGGTTTTTGATTTTTAGAAAATGAATAAAGAAAATGGGCCTAAATGGGGCTTAAAAAGTGTGACGATTTTGACCCAAAAAATAATAGTTTTAAAAAAGGGTTTTTAATGCAAAATAGGAGTCGCCACTTAGTATTGAGTTAAGGTTTACTAATTCACCTAAAATGGATTTTAAATGAAAAGTAGAGAAAACCCTTTTTAAATGACTCCAAGTCTGCAAAAATCAAGAGATAAGGGGTCGGGAGTCACATTTGAAGAAAGGGAAGGCAAGGATAAAATCCATGGTACCCTTTCAACCTAGTCAAGGGCTAATTGCGTGATTTAGTCAAAAATTTTCTTATTTTAACCTAAGAATTTATCACATTTGGATATCACTATATGGATGCAAAACCTAAACCTAGGAGGATATCGGGGGGTCAATATGTCTTTTCGAATTTTAATTGATGCAAATCGCATTAATTGCGACGCCCAAAAGTGATTATTTGAAAAGGTCATGAATATGTAAAAATATGAAACTCGAAGAAAAGAAAAGAAAATAATAATTATACAAATATACATGACCTAAATGAATACATCATAACGGGTGCGGGGGCTAAAATTCGTGACTCAATTTTCCCTTTAATAGAGGGAATACGAGCGTGCTAAGGGCTAGAAAGCCATACTCGTCCATATCCCATATTCGAGGGGTATTTCCTATCTAATTAGCAATGATCTAACCTAGTTCTATTTTCTTAAATAAAATGCAAGTCTAATGTCATGTTTCACACATAGGGATAAGAAATATACATATAGGGGAAATATGGGATGAGGGATATACATATGGGGAATATGGGATAAGGGATGTATATATAGGGGAATGTCATGCAAAATGATAAAAACCCTAAAAGATATAAAATATGCATGAAAATTTAGTGATTGCCACACAACCATGATCTAGCGCGTGGATGGTCCCCTAAGGGTCTAGCATTGGACTAACCCCTGTCTATAAGTTCTCACTAGCGTTGGACTAGCGAGAAATAAAAAAAAAGGGGTCACAACTAGCGTTGGACTAGTGTGGTGATGTCATGCACTTATTATAATCAAATAAATCATATAAAACAAAATAAAGCAAATAAACACATAAATAACATAAAACACATAGCAAATAAGCATGATATCTAGATGCAAGGCCCTAAGAAAACGAGTAACACGTAACACACAAGCATGCAAAACACACAAAGCAAATAAAGCAAATAAAGACCTAATTATTACATTAGGGGCCCTGTGACCGAAATTTTACTTGTCTTTATAACCCTTATGTGAACTCACTTACCTTTGATTCTTGGTTTCTTTAATGGTTGAATTTGAGCCAAGAGAGTGAATTTTGTTAAGAAGAGTTTCATATTCTCAAGTTGTTAGAAAATCTAGAAATTTTCGCAGGAGGCTCTGCGCAGTTTTGGGAAATTGGCTATAACTTCGTATAGGAAAGTCGGAATTGAGTTCCGTTTGTTGCATTTGAAACTAGACTCATAGGGCTTCCTACGATATAAAATTCAGAGTTTGATTCGATCTCTATAAATTCCAGAAAATTGGAAAAGTTGACTGAAAATTCTGCCCTACACAAGTAACAATACGAATGTTGTAGTAGCTTATGGCTCAATTTGGACCAACTTATGAACTGAATCTTTGAGGTGTCTTCTAAAGATTATTAGTTTGAAGTCTAGTTTTTAACAGGCCAAGTTGTATGAATTTTTGATATTTATAACTCAAGTTATGATTTTTCTAAAGGAAGGGCATAAGTTAGGGTTTTTTGTGCATACTAGGGTTTTTGGTGTGTCTTTGGTGCATTTTGGTAGTGTGATCACTTGGTGAGGTGTGTGTACTAAATTTGGTGGATAAGAATGAGTATTAGGTAAGAAAAGTGTGTGATTAGAAGTGTTAATAATAAGTGAGTGAACCATAACTAAAAACACAAGTACGCGCCGAGTTAAGGGAAAACGGCTTGAACCAACGTGCACCGTTTACTACCGATTGAGTGCACCAGTTGAACACTACTTATTACCTTAATTCCCTTGTTATTATTTCAGAATATCAGCCCTAAATATCTCCTCCAAACAGCCAAAATTATTGACTAAATAAAAGAGACAAAAAGAAAAAAATGAGGTTTAACCATGCGGCAACACTTGGAGGAAATCTACCCAACTTGACTAAACCAATTTTCTTTCTTCTTACCTTTCTCTTGGCTCCCATTCTATCTCCATTTCCTTCTTGTTGGCCGAGCTTCAAGAGAGAAAAAAAACAAAGAGAGAAATAGCAAACTTCCACCTTGAATCAAGCTTGTTTGAGCAGAATCGATGAAACTAAACCAATTAACCTTCCTTTTGGTGCTTGGAAGACTTGGGGTGCTGAAAATTTGGGGAAAGTGGTTTGTTTCTCCTTACAATGGGCTTTGGAAGGTATCATGCTTGAACTTGCTTTACTTTTGTTACATTTTGCTAAAGTTGGGATAGAAGTTCTTAATATTGGATTTTGATGGTTGAATTCCTAGTTGTGATGATATAGTGGAATGTTTAGTTAGGGTTTGCAATTTCAGCCTTGATTATCGTTGTTTACCAAGTAATATATGTATTGAGCTAGGAAATGAATGTGGTGAAGTGTTTGGATATGAATTTCTAGAGTAAAAGTTCAATTTCAGCAATTATAGTGATTCTGCCTTGTTTTTGGAACCGAACTGACCTGCATATTCGTCCATGATAAAGGCTGAATCAGGTCTTAATCAAAACATGAAAGTTGTAGGGAATGGAGTTAAATATCTACCTGAAAAATTTCATCTCAATCGGAGTACCGTATCTTGTGAAATGACTAAAATACCCCTGACTGCCCAAATGCCCTATTTCACGGGCAGCTTTCTGTTTTCTCTGAGATTTCACATTTTGACCTTGAAAAATGCAAGAAATGGGTGTTGATGATGTGTGCACGGACCTTGGCCCAAGTCATGACCCAGTTCGAGTGCCATTGGGCCCAGTCACACGTGCGCGGGCCAAACGCTTCAAGGAGTCCCTCCAAGCCCTAGTGCGAAGCATGCAAGACCAACAAAGAGTCCATAGAAACATTGAAGGCTTGGAAGGGGATACTCAAGTCATCTACACAATGATCCAAACCCATGAAGAATCAAGTGGGCCTCCAAGTGGGTTGGTCGACTAGGCCCTAGGCCTTAGTACTAGGTTTTCATCTTTTAGAGTTGGATTAGATTATTAAATTAGGTCATGGGCCGGCCCATCTTGTCCAAAGAGAGGCTGCCCCCTTGCTTGCTTTATTAGGCTTTCATTAGTCCCTTGACCTAGCCCTTAGCCTATATAAAGGCTCACTTTGTACGGTCAAAGGGTTACGCAATTTTGATAATAAACAATTAGTTTTTTTTCTCTTCTATTGAGAGATTCAAATCCTTTACTTGCTTTGGCAAGGGTTATTGAGCAATCTTGCGCTTGCCCATGATTGTTCTACCGACCTATCCACTTGAGTATTCACCTCAATTTGGAGTCGTCGTTCTACCGCCTTTAATCAAATCGTGTCGTCTGTTTTGGTTTTAGGCTCCGCAATCCAAGCGTTGGACAACCTCGCTAGATCCTTGGGCAAACGTGCTACGTGTCTCGAAACGTGTTGATCGAGGACCGAATCCGAATTTCCACTATTCTTGGAAGAGAGTTAGGAAATTACTTAAAGTGTTCAAAGAGAAGGTTTTCTAAAGGTTTCCAAAACTAACTTGTTTTCCAAATTCTATTAGGAAACTAAGTAGTACACTTGGATAATTCTTTTACTCCCACTTGGACACATTCCTACATTCTAGGAGCTAGGGTTTCCATTTGATTCCGTTCACACTAGCACTAGTTTCCAAATCTGTCCGCCATTAACTTCCGTCCAAAAACATCCAATCTTGTTTCCTTTTTGCATTCCATTTTGTGTCTTACTTCTTGAATACTCGTGCGGAAAAAGTTGGTGACACTCGGTGGACTTGTGCAACATTTCTCAACTACCTAAACCAACAGGTAAAGGTAATTGGTAAGATCATTAGAGTGTTGGAGTGACATACACAAGGGTGAGTGAAACACTAAGGGAGTGAAGTGAGGTTATACTTGCATTTTTTTGTTCACTAACCTTTTGCAGGACTAAGGAAAGAACATGGAGCAAGCTCAACCTACCAACGACTACTCGTTGATGTTGCAGCCATGAAAAATGAGCTCAGGCGAATTAGTGAGCAACAAATGGAGGAGTTGCACACTCGCTTCGATCAACTATCCAAGAGTCTCACGAGGGGCTCTCGGTCCAGATCTCACAACCGGAGTACCAGGGCACCAAAGGGGCACATAGTGAAGATTACTCGGCCAGTGAGGATGAGGAAAGGCCGAGCGGCCCAAGAGGGACACATCCAAGAGCGAGATCAAGGGACTTAAGATCCAAGTCCCCGCATTCCAAGGCAAAAGCGACCCTGAAGCTTACCTGGAATGGGAAGGCCGTATCGAGATGGTCTTTGACTGCTATGATTATAGCGAGGAACAAAAGGTTAAGTGCCACTGTTGAGTTCACCGACTACGCCCTAGTCTGGTGGGACCAAGTAAGGACTCATCGGAGGCGAATGGGAGAACCACGAGTCCGGACTTGGCGAGAACTCAAGGCTTTGATGCGCAAGAGGTTCGTTCCAAGCTATTACAACCGCGATCTCCACTCCAAGCTTCAAACCCTCACTCAGGGCAACATGAGCGTGGAGGACTACTATAAGGAGATCGAAATGGCCATGATGAGGGCTAATATTCAAGAGGATAGTGAGGCAACCATGGCAAGGTTTCTTAGAGGTCTCAACCCTGACCTACAAGAAGCCTTGGAGCTCCAACACTACTTGGACATGCATGACCTCCTTGAATTAGCTATCAAGGCCGAGAGGGGAAAGAAATTGAGGCGAGGGGCCCGCAACTACCAAACTTCCAATTCGACTCCATGGAGGGGCAACCAACCACGGAGGGCGACCCACGAAACTGGAAATTCGGCTACACCTACTTCATCTAGCCGAGTTCAAGGTAACGCTCCTAGCCGAAATTCCCATTTTACCCCTAACAAATCTGTTGATGCATCCAGGTCCACTACTAAGGCACCCAATGAGACTCCTAAGACTAGGAGTAGGGACATAAAGTGCTTCAAGTGCCAAGGGTTTGGACATATCCAGTCCCAATGTCCGAACCAAAGGATCATGTTAGTCACTCACAATGGGGAGATCGTGTCTGATGACGACGATTGTGAGGACATGCCTGGATTGATCAAGGGCGATTGCTTGGAGGATGACTCGGCGAGGAAGAATGTTCTCCTACCAAGGGGAAATTGGCTGTTTGGTGGCACGACGAGTGCTAACCGCCCGAGTCAAGGAGGACGAGCAATTGCAAAGGGAAAACTTATTTTACACCCGTTGTAAAGTAAGTAATAAGGTGTGTAGCCTCATCATCGATGGTGGGAGTTGCACCAATGTGGCAAGCCTGCTCATGGTGGAAAGCTTAGGACTTCCGACAACTAGACATCCACACCCATACCGCCTCCAATGGCTGAGCGAAGAAGGAGAGGTACGTGTCTACAAACAGGTACGCGTCCCTTTTTCCATTGGCACATACATTGATGAAGTTGTGTGTGATGTAGTTCCCATGCATGCTACACATATCATTTTAGGGAGACCTTGGCAATTTGACAAGCATGTTACATTTGATGGAGGGCAAATAAATACACTCTTTTGCACAATAGTAAACGCATGGTTCTCACACCACTCACACCTGCTCAAGTGTATGAGGACCAACTTAAACTGCAAAGAGAGTGTGAGCTGGACCGCCAAAAGAGGAAACAAAAGGCGGCCGACCCTGGCAAATGCTCCACTTCTACAAGTGAGCAATCTACCAAGGGTCAAGTGAGCACACCTAGTGTCACACATGAGCATGCACCATCTAAACCAAACACTAGGAAGCAAAACATGATAATCAAGGCTAAGGATGTGCGAAAACTTGTAAATGCTGACCAGCCTGTATTACTCATGGTTTGTAAACATGTGCTACTCAACACTGATGAGCTCGACAAGGCATTGCCTTCGAGTGTTATTGCTCTTTTGCAGGAATTCGAGGATGTATTCCCTGATGAGGTCCCTGATGGATTACCACCCATTCGAGGGATCGAGCACCAAATAGACTTGATTCCTGGAGCACCATTACCCAACAAACCCGCCTACCGCATGGGTCCGGAGGAGACAAAGGAGCTTCAAAGGCAAGTTGATGGCCTGCTAGGTAAGGGTTGGGTAAGAGAGAGTCTCAGTCCTTGCGCCGTGCCTGTGATACTTGTCCCCAAAAAGGACGGTACTTGGCGCATGTGCACTGACTGTAGAGCCGTTAATGCTATCACTGTTAAATATCGTCATCCAATTCCTAGACTAGATGATATGCTTGATGAACTTGATGGTGCCATTGTTTTCACTAAAATTGACTTAAGGAGTGGTTATCATCAAATTAGGATGAAAGAAGGCGATGAATGGAAAACGGCTTTCAAAACCAAACATGGTCTATATGAGTGGCTAGTCATGCCCTTTGGGTTGACTAACGCCCCTAGTACGTTCATGAGACTAATGAACCATGTTTTGAGACACTTTATTGGCAAATTTGTGATTGTCTATTTCGATGACATCTTGATCTATCGCCGTAATGAACATGAGCACATGGAACACCTGAGATTAGTTCTTAGCACACTTCGAGAGGCGCGTCTATACGCTAACCTTAAGAAGTGCACTTTTTGTACTAATGAGCTTGTGTTTCTAGGTTATGTTGTAAGTTCACAGGGCATCAAAGTAGACGAGTCCAAGATTGAGGCCATCAAGCAATGGCCCACGCCTACGTCTGTCCCTGAGGTGCGAAGCTTCCATGGCTTGGCAGGTTTCTACCGGCGATTTGTCAAAGACTTCAGCACCACCATTGACCGTGCCGTGACAAAGAAGAATGACAAATTCCATTGGGAGAAGCCCAAGAACAAGCATTCCTTACTCTCAAGGACAAACTCACACACGCACCTGTTTTAGCATTACCTAACTTTGACAAAACATTTGAAATTGAATGTGATGCTTCTGGTGTAGGTATTGGAGCTGTGCTTATGCAAGACAAGAGGCCTTGTGCCTTCTTTAGCGAGAAATTGGGGGAGCTGCTTTGAATTATCCCACGTACGACAAGGAGTTGTACGCACTCGTGAGGGCCTTAGAGACTTGGCAACACTACCTCCGCCCAAGGGAATTCGTGATACACACCGATCACGAGTCCTTGAAGTTTCTCAAGGGGCAACCAAAGTTGAGCAAGCGACATGCCAAATGGGTTAGTTTCCTTGACACCTTCTCTTATGTCATCAAGTACAAAACTGGCAAAACCAATGTGGTAGCTGATGCACTATCTCGTCGACATTCTTTGCTTGCTGTCCTTGATGCTAAGTTGCTAGGGTTTGAGACACTTAAGGAACTATATGCACATGACCATGACTTTGGTGACATCTATGCATCCTGTACTAAGAATCCACATGGAAAGTATTTTTTGCATGATAGTTTCCTGTTCTATGTGGATAAATTATGTGTGCCTAATTCTTCTATTCGTGATCTTTTGATTCGAGAGGCACATAGTGGTGGTCTCATGGGACATTTTGGAATTGTTAAGACTTTAGCAATGTTGCAAGAGCACTTTTACTGGCCTCATATGCGTAGGGATGTTGAACGCATGGTTGGTAGGTGTGCCACTTGCCACAAAGCCAAGTCTAAAACAAATCCATATGGCTTGTATACCCCATTACCTATTCCACATCATCCTTGGGTAGACTTGTCTATGGACTTTGTCTTAGGACTACCGAGGTCGCCAAGGGGCAATGACTCCATCTTTGTGGTAGTTGATAGATTCTCTAAGATGGCTCATTTCATCCCTTGCCACAAAACTGATGATGCATCTCACATTGCTAGCTTGTTCTTTAAAGAAATTGTCCGTTTGCATGGTATGCCTCAGACCATTGTTAGTGATAGAGATGTGAAATTCCTGAGTTATTTTTGGAAGACTTTGTGGTCTAAGCTTGGTACTCGATTGTTGTTTTCTACCACAAGTCATCCTCAAAGCGATGGACAAACTGAGGTTGTCAATCGCACCCTTGGTACATTACTCAGGGCTTTGATTAAAAAGAATCTTAAGTCGTGGGAAGAGTGTTTGCCACATGTCGAATTTGCTTACAATAGAACTGTTCATAGTGCAACACACTACTCACCCTTTGAGGTTTTTATGGCTTTAACCCCTGACCCCCCTTGATTTGGTACCCTTACCTTCCTCTGAGCACACCAGCTTAGATGGGAAAGAAAAGCTGAATTTGTGCGCAGGTTACATGAAGCCGTCCGAGCAAACATTGAGAGGCGTACTCAGCAATACGTCCAGCAAGCCAACAAGCACCGTCGCAAGATGACTTTTGAACCTGGAGATTGGGTTTGGCTGCATCTGAGGAAAGAAAGGTTCCCTAAGCAACGCCAAAGTAAATTGTCCCCAAGGGTGATGGACCTTTCCGTGTGCTCCAACGTATCAATGACAATGCCTACAAATTGGAGCTACCTGGGGAGTACAACGTGAGCGCGACTTTCAATGTCGCGGATTTGAGTCCATTCTTTGACGAGGAGGATCCAGATTTGAGGGCAAATCCTTCTCAAGTGGAGGGGACTGATGTGTGCACGGACCTTGGTCCAAGTCATGACCCAGTTCGAGTGCCATTGGGCCCAGTCACACGTGCGCGGGCCAAACGCTTCAAGGAGTCCCTCCAAGCCCTAGTGCGAAGCGTGCAAGACCAACAAGGAGTCCATAGAAACATTGAAGGCTTGGAAGGGGATACTCAAGTCATCTACACAATGATCCAAGCCCATGAAAAATCAAGTGGGCCTCCAAGTGGGTTGGTCGACTAGGCCCTAGGCCTTAGTACTAGGTTTTCATCTTTTAGAGTTGGATTAGATTATTAAATTAGGTCATGGGCCGGCCCATCTTGTCCAAAGAGAGACCGCCCCTTGCTTGCTTTATTAGGGTTTCATTAGTCCCTTGACCTAGCCCTTAGCCTATATAAAGGCTCATTTTGTACGGTCAAAGGGGTTACGCAATTTTGATAATAAACAATTTTTTTTTCTCTTCTATTGAGAGATTCAAATCCTTTACTTGCTTTGGCAAGGGTTATTGTAATCTTGCGCTTGCCCATGATTGTTCTACCGACCTAGGGGTGCAGAGAAATCGAGTAGCTTGAATCGAGCTCGCGAGTAGCTTGGTTGGCTACTCGACTCGAGCTCGATCAAATTCGATCTCGAGTCGATCTCGATCTACTCGCTACAGTAAACGAGTCGATCTCGAGTACTTAGGAGCAAGAAATTTTAGCTCGTCGAGTAGATCGAGCTCGGTAGCATATATGTATTATATATTATTTTATATATCAATTTACTCTTTTAGGTTTGTTAGCTAGAATATTTACGGGCTTAACCAGTTATGTTGTAGTAATAATGAAGGGTGAATAAGTAATTTTGGCTTGAGAAATATGATGAAAACTAAAAACGAAAAATGAAAAGCCTTTAGTTCCGTGACTTCCGTCGAATCCGTCCTTCATTCTTCTTCTTCATTCGGTCGTTCCTCTTCACCCTTCAGCCTTCTCAATCTCTCATTCTTTGGCTCATCTTCTCAACTGTCACAAGTCACAACTCACAAGGCAGTCGAGAGTCGAGACATCTAAAGCTTTAAACACTTCAGCTAATCTTCCTTCTTCCTTCTCTTGGAGCTCAAAATGGAGTAGGTAGCAGCGTGAGCACTGAGCAGCCGATCTTTGAGTGAGGGTTTGAAATCAAATCAAAATCCACCAATTTCAACAGCTGCATTTGACAAATTGAGGTACTTATTGTGCATTTGTGTAGTAAATATGTGTATTATGAGGTTAAATTTTATAAATGAAATATCAATTTTTAATCTCCAAACTCTAACCAAAAAAATTTGGGACTGCAGCCTGCGATTCAATATATTCCATTTGCGTATCCCATTCCCTCTCCATTGCTATACTGGAACTTTGAGGAAATGGAGGGCAGCTCGATTCCTTCAACAAGTGATTCGGTAGTTGGTGCCACAGCTCCAAGAATTGGTAAGTTTCTTGACATTGGCTCTAAACATGTTTGTGGGTTTTTCTTTTATGTGAAAATGCACTGATTTCAGAAATTTGCTTTACATCTGAGTTGGATTATTGAGTGTTAACTAGCTAGTATATTTCCAAAACACATACTTGGACAGTATGCCCTTTAGCACCTTCTTGCTTAAACTTTCACTATCTATCATACGTTCCCAGAATTCTCCAAATTTTCTGCGTTTAACTTTTGATATGTGAGGTCACACAAACTTGTAGGATTGCTTTAAGAAGGCCAATAATTCATGTGAATCTTTACGAATGCTTGCTATACAATTTTCTGTTTTCCCTGCCAAAGATCAGTACTTATCCTTGACCTTGATTTGACTGTTCTACAGATGACTTGTTACCTTGTCCGTTGCATATGATGTAAAATGAGCTACGTTTGAATCCTTTTTCCTATGTACCAAATTTTATCATGTTAATTTGATAAGCTTTGTGAAATAAATTTACTATTTATTAAGGAAAGTACAGGTGGAAAGTCTTTCTAGATAAACACCAGTCAATGGAAAGTGCAAGACATTTTCCTTGGTATTGTTCGGCTAGAAAATTTCCCGAAAGAGTTTTCTATTAATTTACCAAATTTGGATAGTTGTAGAATGGTCTTGTCTTGCTTTAACACTTCAACAAAATCTACAAATTTTGCAAGAATGAAAAATGGGAAGCATTTGCTAACAAAGGGTAATCCATAAGTTTTCTGCAATCAAAACATAGATAAGGGAATAAATCACTATCTTTCGTTTATTTTTTTTCCTTTTCAGTTTTTTGCTTTCCAGTCAAACAATAGCTAGAAGAGTTAAATTGAAGTAATTATGTTGTGGAATACAAGCTGATATGTTTTTTTAAGAATATCTCATCTTGTTAACTTGTTAAAAATTCTGCTTTTGAGTGTTAACACGTATATCAAATTATCTTTTATTTTCTATTGTGAATAATTGCTTTGAGACTGATACACATTTGATTGATATTCTCTTTACCTTTATTCTGAATTGTTTAATACTTCATAGCATTGAAATATTATGTAAGATCTGAAGTTGCTATGAACTTTAGCCCTGATATGAATGTTTTTTGGGAGCTGTTTTCAAGTTTTGGGTGCTTGTGTCATTTTCAATTTCTTCTAATGTCTGTTTGGTTTGAATTTAATACTCCGTGTAAAAATATTTGAAGTGAAACTCATTTCAATGTAAATGTTTGTTTTTCTATTCAAGGCATGTCTATTAGTCCTCCCGAGGTTTCTTCAATAGCACGTGTGTCTGGGACCGATTCATCCACACCAGTCATGATTGACAGCCCAGTATTTATAAGCCGTGACACCTGTGATCCCACACAGAAGGATGATGAAACACAACAAGGAGGAACTAAAGATACCAATAGGCAGCAAGGAAATGCAGCTGAAGATGATGGTAAATTTCGAGTACCTAAAAGGAATAAAACATCTGAGGCATGGGAAGACTTCGACGATTTGGAAGAAAATGGCATGTATTATGCCATTTGTAAGCATTGTAGCAAGAAACTAAATCGGGGAAAAACTAAACAAACCAGCAGCATGTGGAGGCATCGAGAAAACTGTTTCGTTAGAAAAGCCAAGCTTAGAAAGGCCGAGCAGCAAACAAAGATAAACTTTCAGCAGGCGGATGAGCGTTTTCCAACTGTACCACCATTGCACACGGGCAAATTCGATATGGAAGTAATGAGAGAGGCTGCTGCACATTGGATCTTGATGCACGAGCATCCTTTCACAATTTTGGAGGAAGAGGGTTTCAACCTAATGATGAAACGCGGGTGGCCGGAGTGGCAAAAGATCTCACGCATGACAGCTAAGAAAGATTGTACACAGGTGTACGAGATAGAGAAAAAGAAGTTGAAGAACTTGCTGAGACATGTACAGAAAGTCAGCTTGACCACTGATATGTGGAAATCAAAGAATCAAAAAATTGAATACATAGTGGTGACCGGGCATTGGAATTGATGGAAATTGGAAGCTTCAGAAGAGGGTGTTAAATTTTGTTCATATTCGACCACCACGTCGAGGAGTTGAGATTTCAGATGCAGTTTTCAAGTGTGCAAAGGAATGGGGAATTGAGGGAAAAATCCACACTATTTCCGTAGACAATGCCTCAAACAATGACGCAGCCGTGAGATTGTTGAAAGATGATTTTGGTAGATGCAAGAAGCTATTGGGTGGAGGAAAACTATTTCATGTTCGTTGTTGCGCCCATGTCTTGAACCTTATGGTTCAAGATGGCTTGAAGGAGATAGTAGATATTTGTGAAAATATTCGAGATAGTGTGGATTTTGTGAACAAGTCTGATGGTAGGGCATTGCTATTTGCAGAAATTGCTCAACACCTGCAAATTCTTGGGAAAAAATTGCTCCATGATTGTAGGACGAGATGGAATTCAACATATGAAATGTTGAATTGTGCTATAAAATATAAAGAGGTTTTTCCTCGTTTTCAAGTTCGAGAGCCCCTTTATGAGTCTTGTCCATCTTTAGAGGATTGGGAGAAAGTTGAGAAAGTTTGCATCATTTTAGAGAAGTTCTACACAGCGACGCACATAATTTCGGGGAGTGAGTATCCAACTAGCAACCTATTCCTCCCTGAGATTCTAAAGGTGAAGAAACTCTTGGATGCACGAGTGGATGATGAAGATGATTTTGTCCGAGGTATGATAACAAGAATGAAGCTCAAGTTTGACAAATACTGGAAAGAGTGCAATTTATTGATGTCCATTGCAGCTATTTTGGATCCCAGACAGAAAATGCGAGCAATAGAGTCTGCCTTCCCTAAGATGTATTCCACATATGAAGCTCAAGAGAATATCACATATGTTCGAAAAGCAATCTTTGAGCTTTATGACGAGTACGTTGCTATGGCTACAAGTGGAAGTGCAGGGACAGGTGTTCATTAAATCCTGCATCCGAAATAGCTAGTCTACCTCGAGCAAGTGCTGACTATTGGGATGATTTGGATGAGTATTGTGGTGAACTCGAATCCGATGAACCCCATAAGAGCGAGTTGGTGGATTACCTAGACAAGCCTCGCCAACCTACTGGACAAAATCCAAAGGATTTCAACTGTTTAGATTGGTGGAAAATCAACCGATCAGCATACCCGGTACTCTCTCAGCTAGCAGCTGATGTATTGGCCATTCCTGTGACAGCCCCACCTCTCCCTAGGGCGAACCCTAGGGTATCAGCGGACTGCCTGCCCAGCTCTCGCCAGGACTCGGTCGATCAGAGAACTAGTAACTCAAAACATCCAGTGGAAACTTCAAATAAACGGTACAAACCCTAGAAAGTAAATAATAGACAACCAGCTTTCCAAACTTAAAAGCCAAGTAAACGTTACATATATCAACCCATACTACAGTTTCATAACACAGGTCTAACTTAAGTGTTAAGCTTACAAAAGTCAAAAAGTAAGGTCTTCTTAATAAGAGGGGTTACAAGTTCAATCAAAAGGAAGCTAGTAAGTCCCTTGATCCTAAATCCGTCCCCGATCTGTTAAGGAAAACAAAGGGAATGGGGTGAGCTAACGCCCAGTGAGGTTCCAAGTAAAGCAAGTAAGCACATAGCCAAATAAGAGTATAAATTAACCGAATAAATACCGTGCAATACCATAATAATTAAATCACAATTCAAATTAAGGATACGGGTGGCTTTCAAAAGCCAAATTCCCCTCAGCTTGATCATACCGGGGTCCGTTGACTCTCCGTCAACGTTTGCATTTAAGGAATATACAGTCCGTAGAACACCACTTTCTATCATCTCCGTCCACCAATCAACCCCCTACCGGGCCCGCACTCCAAATCAGTAGTTCGGTAATACTCGAGTATACCAGTTTCCAGTGAACAGTAGATAGTCCCCAAGGTTTATCGGTCGTCTCGACCAAGCCCTTGCTGGCTCGATCCAACCGACTCACCTATGAGGTTGGGTACCCAAACAGTAGCAGTAGTTGATGGGGTATCACCCAAACAACTCAAGTACAGTCACATATAGAGAATTCATATCTCATAATTGCAGTGTACAGAGCCTCAGTGGAAAATGAGGGAGGTCGAGTGCGATAAAGTACACACTCGCCTCCATTTTATCAAAACATGGTTTGGCTCAAACAGTCGTAATTCAAGTATTCAGATATTTCATATAAGCAGGTAGCAGGTAGTGGAACACTCACCTGTCAAGTAATGTAGCAGTCAAACGTCAAGTCGTGCGGTTACGTTACCACCGTTTCCCACCTTTCCCACTCCTAGGGCAACGAGTGAAATCGTTAACAAACTAAGCTTAATTCCAAGCTAAAATGAACTCATTAGGTGACTAAGTGAGTGGTTAGACCGGCTCAATTTACCATGAGAATTAGGCCCAAAATGCAGTGAAAGTTCATGAGGAAACAAGTTTAACAAATGCAAGAGAGTTGGTTAAAAGGAAAGTTCATTCAAGCTTGAAAAGGTTCTTCGCGGGTAAACAGTCGCGCCCGCGCAGTCTTGGTAAAACGGCTATATCTCACTGTAAGAAGTCAGAATTAGGTGCCGTCAGTGGCGTTGGAAAATAGACTCGAAGGGTTTCTAACGGTACCTCACACACATTCTAGTTCGTCTCCTAGAAGAAACAGTAGCTCGGAAAAGTTGGCTGATTTTCCAACCCTGGATCAGTCTCAAACCCTAACAAATGCACATTAGTTCCTCATGCTATCTTCACTTGTTTTGGTTCAAATTCACCCAAATCAGTTCTCTAATGGTCATATACTGGGGTTGAGGCATTTAGTATCATTGGAGTTCAAAATACAACAAAAGTGTAAAAACACAATAGGAAATCAGCTTTGAGGACAAAAGCTAAACACCAGATTTGACATCTTATAGTATTTTGGTCACAATTGGAGTTACGTTTATTGGATTAGGGTGAACCTTATACCGTTTCGAAGATAAGACATAGGCCTACATTTCTTATGAAGACATCAAGATCCAATTCTCATACTAACTAGGTCGAATTTACCAAAACATTTTCAGTTCCTTAGTTTCGAATCTCACTGTCAGCTTAACTGGCAGGCCTGATTCAATTACTCATAACTCAATGCACACAAGTCCAATTTAGGTAATTCCAAAGGCACCTGGAAGCTAGGATATAGGGCTATAATTCTTAAGAAGACATCGAAAGCTAAATGAGTCATCTTCCCGGTCAAAATAACCAATTACAGAGGCAAAAGATCAGTTCGGACAGAAACAGGGCATCAGGGGTATTTTGGTCATTTCATATGCTACAGTGCTTCGATTCATCTGAAATTTTACAGGTAGAATGCTAACTCAATCCTCTACAACTTTCATGTTTTGTGAAAAGGTAGTTTGGCCATTATCATGGTCGAATATCCAGTTGAAATAAGTGCAAAATGTGACCTTAACAGTCTAAGAAATAAACCAGTCCACTAATGGTCCTTCTAGCCACTTTGCTTGTTCCAAATCCATTTCAATTCACACATGAACTTAACCAATCTCTAGCCAAGTTGTTTAGGCATGCTTAAGGTGTAAATAAACCACAAAAATCAATGAAAAACCCTTCCTTCAAAGGCCGGTCAGCCAAGCATTGAAAACAGTCCATAATCTTTTCATCATTTCACCAACCTTCATCTTCTAATGATTCTTGTTTAAATCACATATCAAGTATAAATCTAGCTTAAAGGAGGTTTTAAAATATGTAAATCCATCATACACAACCATGAACAAAGGGTAAACATTTCATCAAACACTTGGTGTGCATACTTTCTACCTCAATTTCCTCTTGCTTAATTCAAGAGTTCAACCCAAAAATCTTGTCCAAACAACATGTAATTTGCCATGGAAACCTCAAATACATGTTAAAACACTATAAAACCAAAATTTAAGGATTACTTACCTTTCTTATATGAAGCTTAGAACACCAAATCAACCAACCAATTGAAGCCTTGAAGCTTGAAGCTAGTACCAAGATTAGAAGGAAAACTTCCACTAAGTTGCAATCTTTCTCTTGGATTTGTCTTGCTCTAAGTTGCTAGTGTTTGAAAGCTGAAATTTTTGGAGCTTTCTCCCTTCTTTTCTTGTCTAAAATTTCGTCCATAAGAGGGTTAATAAGAGGGCCAAAGTGTTTTAAAATTTTAGCTAACCTTTAGTCAAACAAAAGCTTGGTTAGGGTTTTGCCACATAGCTCAATTTTTGTCCATAATCTCTCTTGATCTTTTGACTAATGCTAATTCCACCCTTCCAAGTGTACCAATACTTAATTAACAACCCTAACCTATCTTTTAAAGTCCTTAATACAAAACAAAGCCACTTGGAAACAAATGATTGGTGGATTATTAAAAATCAACTCAAGTAACTATTTTTCTTCAAGTAAAAGGAATAAAATGCAATGCATGAAAAATGTTGTAATACATAGGAAATGTCATGCAATGGTATATAATAAGTGGTCTAAATCTTAGAATAAAGCATGTATTTAGGGGAAATTAGGGTTTCAAGTGAGGGTTCTCACACTCTCTCCCCCTTAAAAGAATTTCGTCCTCGAAATTCTCACTTTGCTTACTGAATAACTCAGGTCACATATTATAGTAAAAGACTAGCAATTACAAAGCCAAAATATATAAAGAAATTGAGGTTCCAAAACTTTATTTAGAAAAATGCATCAATTTAAAATTCTATACCCGTATAACTTATCAAAATATAATATTTGCTTGTTCCAATCAAGGAGTAATCCTCTTGTACTTGCTAATCAATGTTGCAAAAATCATTTAAAGCACAAGAATCTCACTTAGAGTCAAACATTTAGAGAAAGTAGAAAAGATGTTCAAAATACAAAGTTGGAAATTATCCGATCTAAAATGATTTGAAGAAACTCATTTCCTTTCATTTAAGCTCAATTCCACTCATAAATCCTCAAAGTAGGTTATCAACTCCAATCCTAAAATTGGAAATAAAATTCGAGTTTTGTGTGATATCATTTGAGAAATCATATCTCAAACTTCTTAAGTCCAAAATTTATAGACGTTATATCGTCAAAAAAATAAATAAATAAAAAATAAAAAATAGATTTAAAGGGTTACAACTTTCTAGAAGGTACCATTATAAGGTCCAATCCACAAATCAGTCAAATTCCGACATATCTTTTCTGTTTCACCTTGTAACCTCAAGAAAGATGGAAATTTAGTCCTTTTCCTTCAAAAATCTCTGCACTCTTGCCACTACCGCAATCTATCTAGAGAGAAAAATCAAAATAATACAATGGCTAAAACACCACTAATGGCTAACTTTGATTAGGAACGTCTTAAGATACCATTCGACTAGGCAAATGCACTAATTCAAACTTATTCCGCGTCTCATTTGGAATCCCTTCGTATTTCTTCTTCAATTCTACGTTCTGGTGCAATAGTTTAATTTTCTCCAAGTATTCTTGTTCCCATCGTCCTTTCCAGTGCTCAGCTAATCTCTTTTGGAACTTTACTTCCTTTCGAATAATCTTTATTTCCTTATACATATCAGTCAAATGTGTCATCTCATCGATTCGTTTGAATTCAAGTATTAGCCTGCCAGCAAAATACTGGATCAAAATAAGTAACTAAGTACACTTGGAACTCTAACCATATACTGTTAAGTCCCTTCACCTCCAATCCAACCACGGAAGATTAAACTTAGATATTCTCAAATGAGATAGACAAGAAAGTAGAACATAGTTAGGGCAATACCTTAAGATACTATACCACTTATCACTTATGTACATAATAACCCTAAGGCATGCTTCGTGTATCAAAAGTTCCACACCCTATCTCCAGCTTTTGCATACAGGTATAGAACCCAAATTCTTTTCTCAAATCCCTATACAAAATTCCAAAACTCTCGATCTCTCAATCTCGACACGATAATAATCATCAAGCAAGTCCATATTTTGACATCATTAGGTAGGTATCAAGGAAGTATAGGCAACGGTAGTTCATCTAGAACCAAACTACGGTGCCAAATATCACAAGAGGGGTCGAATTACCCATATAGTTGTAGTTAAACCACCTCAAAATCAAGTAAGTACTTATCAAGTCCTGACATCCATAAAAGAAGGGAAACAGGTCTTCAGTGCCAAATTTTTTTTTTTGTACAATATAATCTTGCCACCGTCTATTGTAGCCCTAACTAGACTATGATTAGATTAGTCTATAATAACTTTCCAAGATCCATTACCTCAATCAGTCCAAAACTTCTCATGTACGGTCAGGATACAGACCCTTATTCTAGTGCTCTCCGTTTCTTTTCTTTTTTTTTCTTCTTCTTTTTTTTTGTACCGAAGTACAAGAATCCAATATAAGATAGTTCACCACTCGAGCCGGCCGGTCCCAAGAGTAAACCACCTATATCAGAGATTCTTACCTGACGTACATATCTATCTATCTTCTCCAAGTACCATAAAAGGATTTACTCTTATAACAGGTATGATTCGACCAGCTAACCCTAGGTTGGACTTATAGTCCCAGATATACGGTACTTCAAGATTGGAGTCGTTGGCTATTATCCAACGCTTACGCAGTAAAGTTGGGAGACGCTAGATATCACTTACACTCCGTATTTAGAAATAAACAGTGATGGTAATATTCGAACATATCAATTAGTCGAGGAGATAACACTCCACTCGACAAAACAGGATTGAGGTACTGAGACGGGATGAGAGGTACCTCCCACTCGGATGGAGTGTGGTACATACGACCGCTCTGCACTTGCAAATCAGATGCAAGCACAAACACAGGTACAGATCAATCAGGTTCAAGTAAATACAGGATCATTCAAGAAAGAGAGGCCAAGTGTGGTAATGACACACTCGCCTAGCCAAAATCAAGTCACAAGTAATGTCCAACAATTCATATTCTCAAGTGTTCCAGGTATTTCAAATAAATCTACAGGTCATATACAAAATCAAATTACTTACTCATGCAAAAAGGAATATCAAATGTTTAGTCAAATCAAGTCAATTAAGTGTACATAAGAGCACACTCGCCTAAATAGGTTCGAGTCACAAATAAGTTCAGCATTTTAGGTTTCAGGCATTTCAAGTATTTCAAGTCCAAATAGTTGAAAAATTGATGGTTGCGAAAACTTGATCACATAAGAAGAACCGGAGAAATTTAGAAATCTCTTTAACAAATCTGGTCACCTATCAGTTGTAACAAAACGTCAAGTTCATATTTTAATTGTGAGAACTCGAGGAAGACAAAAATCCGGTTTTTTTAGGGTTTTATCGGTTTCCGTGCGCACATTTTCTATATTTTCTTTATTATATTCATTTTATATATGTTTTATAAGTAAATATAGTATTTAAGTCATTTTTCTAGTATAAGTGAGTTCACGAGAGATTTGGAGCAAATAGCGGATGTGGGACCCGCTAGGGCGTTAAGGAGAGAAATTCGGCCAATTAGGTTAAGTTGTGCAGTAAGGCATTAAATTACTGAGTGCTAAGAGATAATTAGAGGTTGTTAGATATTTGATCATTAGTAAGCTAAAGGATAAGAAAGAAATCCAAAAGTGCCACGTGTCGCATTTCTATTGGGCCAAGTTTTGCCTAACTTTCTTACAACTTTACTAAAGCTAAAAATTGACCAAAATCATCTTCATTTCTTTCCTCTTATGGCCGAAAATTAGAGAGCAAGAAAAGAAAAGAGAGCTCCAACTTTTCTTCCAATTTCTTGTCCAAATCTTGCAAATCAACCGATAAAAATCCGATTTCCTCCGTAGGAATTGCTTATTAAGGGAGATCAAAGGTGCTTGTGGAGTGATTTTGCAAAGAGAAGCCCTAAGTTGCTACCTTTCTTGGTGATTGAGGTATATTGCTTAGAACTTCAATTTTGTCCATAATAATTGTAAAGTAGTGGCTTATATCGGTTAAGGAGCTTAGTTTATGGATGAATTTGTGGTTTAAAGTAAAGTTAGGTGAATTTCTTATTTTCTTGGGAATTTTTCTGTTTTCATATGATAATTATTGTTGGCTTGGATTGATGGCTTAATATGGTATAGAATTGAAGCTATTATGCGTTACTTGTGGTTAATTGCGGAAATTTCAGCTTTATGTGGAAAAATTCCAGCTTAGGGTTTCTATGGTAGTAATCTGCCCTTTTTGCACTGTATGTTGGACCTTGAGGAAGACCGAATTAGCCCTTTCTCAAAACATAAAAGTTGTAGGTATTTGAGTTAGCTAGCTACTGGTAAAATTTCAGCTCAATCGGAGCACCGAAACTTGCGAAATGACCGAAATACCCTGACAGTTATAAGCTGCAATTCGTAAACAGTTTTGTGAATTCACCGTTTGGACTGCATTTTTCACCCTGATTCGTATCCAATTAGCTTTTGGCCAAAACACAAGACTTGTAGCCCTATGTTTTAGCTTTCTAAATCCTCTGAAAACACCCCAAACGGAGGTGTGTAGCCTGAGTTATTGCCGGTTAAAGTCAGTGCTGACAACTAGACTGATCTTAAACTTTTGGATCTGTGTTTGGCAAATTCGACTTAGATAAGCTATAAATTAGGTTAAGTGGCCTTCATAAAAGTTGTTCCCCTCTGTCTTAGCTTCGAAATGGTATAAGGTTCACCCCGATTCGATAACCATAACTCCGGTTGTGACTAAAATGCTACGAAATGCCAAATCTGCCGTTTAGTTTTGTCTTCAAAACTGATTTTCCATGATACTTTTGCACTTGTGTTATACTGGGATGATTTTGGAGCCTATGGAAGGGCTATTGTGGTAACCTTATTTGTGTGTGTTTCTGGGGCTGATTGAGGAAAATAATGAAGCCATAAATGGCTGGAAATTTGGTAAACACAAAGGGCATGCTGCCCAATTTTCTAGACCGTTTGGTTCTTTCAAGTTTGAGTTGATTCTTAGTAGATGAACGGCTTTTAGGTCATTCAAGCCCCTAGTTCCCCTATTACCTTTTCGTTCCGAAATCACGCTTTTGCAACCTTGCATTCATAGTTCATTTGGATAGGCATATGACTTGTAGTCGAGCCTCACTTGTGCATTTTGTTTACTAGAATTTGGGATGTGAAAACCTCAATTATTTACCTCGGTTATTTTAGGGTTTCTGGGCGATTAAAGTCATTTGGGGAAAACTTTTGAAGTGGCTGCACTTAAATTGGTGAGTGTACCATCCCCTTAAATTGGTGCTTATCTGATTCATCTATACTTGCAACTTGCAACTTGATTATCTGTGACTTGTTTGGCTGTAATACCTGCTTAATTCTGGACGAGTCGAGGGTGTCCTTTATCACACTCGTCTCCCTCGCTTATTGTCAAATCACTGTATGGGCTTCAACCTGTTACCCGTCCTCTGCCCTGTGGGACTGGGTTATTGTATGAACTTGAATTAGTTGTTCCTGTATGCGGACTTGTATGGTTACGTGCATCTGAAATCTAGACCCTCTGGTGGGGCATAGCCGTTGTGTTAGCCTGTTGTGTTGTCCAGCACCGCCAGGGACGAAATCCTGAAATCTAGACCCTCTGGTGGGGCATAGCCGTTGTGCTAACCTGTTGTGTTGTCCAGCACCGCCAGGGACGAAATCCTGAAATATAGACCCTCTGGTGGGGCTTAGCCGTCGTGCTAGCCTGTTGCGTTGTCCAGCACCGCCAGGGACGAAATCCTGAAATCTAGACCCTCTGGTGGGGCTTAGCCGTCGTGCTAGCCTGTTGTGTTGTCCAGCACCGCCAGGGACGAAATTCTCGACTTAGGGCTGAGTTATATTCTGAAGTTCTGGTATACTCGAGTTTTACCATCCCTTTTGGCTCCTGAGAGTCACATGTATTCTTTCCATTTGAAGTATTTATTCATTTCTCTATCTAGTGTGTATAATTGCTTGATTTAAAAGTGAAATGCCATGTTTCGTGACTACTTGTACTTATGGTACCTCATTGAGCGTAAGCTCACCCCTTCCCGTTATTTTTGTTTTCCTTACAGGAAACAACACTTTTGAACCGTGATTTGGAAGAAAGGGTTGAGCTAGTGTAAATGTTCTTTTGTTACACACTTTTGTAATCAAAACCCTAATTTTACTTCGAACAAGTATTTCCCTTGACTTGTAAAGTTCCAACGTATGTATATAAGTAATTATTCTTGTTTTCCCCGTATAATTGTTGAGGAATGTATGCCTATGTGTTCTTGATTTGGTAAGCTCCGATTGTTGGGTTTCTTTGGGTTCGATCGCGCGTAAGTTAGGGTTTGTGTGATTCGACTTCGTAGTCCTGGCGAGAGCTGGGCAGGCGGTCCGCCAAACCATTTGGTTCGCCTTAGGGGAAGGTGGGGCTGTCACATTAATACAATATCAAAATTTAGTCGAGCAAGATCAAGTGCAATAAGGTACACACTTGTCTGTGAGACAAGAGATCAAGTACTTAACATTGCCCAACCATAAAGGGGCATGCAACACGTACGTCGGTGGAATAACCACTCGAGTGACCAACAAGTCGAGTGCAAAACCAACAAGTCAAGTATAATCAAAGCACTTCATTTCATATTACTATCACGAAATAAACCACAAAGGATCGAGTATGATAAAGTACATCCTCGTCCCAAGGGTTATCAATTCAAGAGCAATTATTTTAACCAAATAAGCATGCTATTAAAGCAAGAAGACATTCCCCGTGAACATTTTCATGTACTTGGAACACTCACTGGCTAGGGTTCAAATATCATAACTAATAGGTAAGTAAGTTTTGGATATGTAATAGATATTTATTCAAGCCAAAAGTCAAAGAAAAGGAAGTAGAAATCGCGATAAGTCAGGGAAAACACAAAGCAGTTAAATGTCAATTCGAAATATAGTCAAAAAAGTCAAAGTCAAGGTCAAGGTCAAAGTCAACGGTCAAAGTCAACAGTCAAAAGTCAAAAGTCACAGTATTATCCATTCAAAGGCTCATGGCAGTCATTTACAAGATAATAAAGCCAAAAATATCAAGTTCGAACCCTAAAGTACAAGTACAGTCACATCATTAAAAAACCCTAGTGTACGCGGTCAAAAGAAACTAAACAACCACCAAGTCACTACCTCCCCTATCCGTTCTATGTACAGAAGTCAAAATCATCCACTATCCCATCCTAGTAGTGAAGGCCTAATCCGAAGTGGGACTAGTCGAACCCCCATCCTCGACGGGTTCAGCCCCGATCCAACTCCAATATGAGAGGCCTCGTCAATCGCCTCTCCTAACAGGTCATCACAAATGTTCAAAATGGACTCCGCTCTAGTCCTTATCTTCATTGCCCTAGTGGCCATGCGCTCCTGAACTTCTCCAAGCTGTGCACAAAGGTCATCTATCCTTTCCTGGCCCTCGGTCACCTCGTACTCCAATTCCTTGATCCGTTCGGCTTGCATCTTGTTAGTTTCCCTTAACTACTTCACTTCGGCTTCAAGTCTAGCGTTGTCTTTGGCTAACTCCTTCCTCTCCTCTCCTACGGCCAAAACCACAGTATTAGGGTAAGCATAGGTATGGCGGCACTCGCAACGCCTAAAACGGTTGGCCGGACTCCAACGTACAGTGGCTCCTCGTGGCCGGATCTGATATTTAATCATAGGGAGTACTCCGTGGGATTGCTCACTAACTGATCTATCACTAGGACCACCTTGTCCGTCCATCCTACACCAAGTATAAAGGAAACGTAAGTACTCTTAAGGGGGATGACCAAATAAAATCCTTAAGTCGGAAATTTCTAATTTGCCCAGGCCAATTCAAACCTAGGCTCTGATACCACCTGTGACAGCCCCACCTCTCCCTAGGGCGAACCCTAGGGTATCAGCGGACTGCCTGCCCAGCTCTCGCCAGGACTCGGTCGATCAGAGAACTAGTAACTCAAAACATCCAGTGGAAACTTCAAATAAACGGTACAAACCCTAGAAAGTAAATAATAGACAACCAGCTTTCCAAACTTAAAAGCCAAGTAAACGTTACATATATCAACCCATACTACAGTTTCATAACACAGGTCTAACTTAAGTGTTAAGCTTACAAAAGTCAAAAAGTAAGGTCTTCTTAATAAGAGGGGTTACAAGTTCAATCAAAAGGAAGCTAGTAAGTCCCTTGATCCTAAATCCGTCCCCGATCTGTTAAGGAAAACAAAGGGAATGGGGTGAGCTAACGCCCAGTGAGGTTCCAAGTAAAGCAAGTAAGCACATAGCCAAATAAGAGTATAAATTAACCGAATAAATACCGTGCAATACCATAATAATTAAATCACAATTCAAATTAAGGATACGGGTGGCTTTCAAAAGCCAAATTCCCCTCAGCTTGATCATACCGGGGTCCGTTGACTCTCCGTCAACGTTTGCATTTAAGGAATATACAGTCCGTAGAACACCACTTTCTATCATCTCCGTCCACCAATCAACCCCCTACCGGGCCCGCACTCCAAATCAGTAGTTCGGTAATACTCGAGTATACCAGTTTCCAGTGAACAGTAGATAGTCCCCAAGGTTTATCGGTCGTCTCGACCAAGCCCTTGCTGGCTCGATCCAACCGACTCACCTATGAGGTTGGGTACCCAAACAGTAGCAGTAGTTGATGGGGTATCACCCAAACAACTCAAGTACAGTCACATATAGAGAATTCATATCTCATAATTGCAGTGTACAGAGCCTCAGTGGAAAATGAGGGAGGTCGAGTGCGATAAAGTACACACTCGCCTCCATTTTATCAAAACATGGTTTGGCTCAAACAGTCGTAATTCAAGTATTCAGATATTTCATATAAGCAGGTAGCAGGTAGTGGAACACTCACCTGTCAAGTAATGTAGCAGTCAAACGTCAAGTCGTGCGGTTACGTTCACCACCGTTTCCCACTCCTAGGGCAACGAGTGAAATCGTTAACAAACTAAGCTTAATTCCAAGCTAAAATGAACTCATTAGGTGACTAAGTGAGTGGTTAGACCGGCTCAATTTACCATGAGAATTAGGCCCAAAATGCAGTGAAAGTTCATGAGGAAACAAGTTTAACAAATGCAAGAGAGTTGGTTAAAAGGAAAGTTCATTCAAGCTTGAAAAGGTTCTTCGCGGGTAAACAGTCGCGCCCGCGCAGTCTTGGTAAAACGGCTATATCTCACTGTAAGAAGGTCAGAATTAGGTGCCGTCAGTGGCGTTGGAAAATAGACTCGAAGGGCTTTCTAACGGTACCTCACACACATTCTAGTTCGTCTCCTAGAAGAAACAGTAGCTCGGAAAATTGGCTGATTTTCCAACCCTGGATCAGTCTCAAACCCTAACAAATGCACATTAGTTCCTCATGCTATCTTCACTTGTTTTGGTTCAAATTCACCCAAATCAGTTCTCTAATGGTCATATACTGGGGTTGAGGCATTTAGTATCATTGGAGTTCAAAATACAACAAAAGTGTAAAAACACAATAGGAAATCAGCTTTGAGGACAAAAGCTAAACACCAGATTTGACATCTTATAGTATTTTGGTCACAATTGGAGTTACGTTTATTGGATTAGGGTGAACCTTATACCGTTTCGAAGATAAGACATAGGCCTACATTTCTTATGAAGACATCAAGATCCAATTCTCATACTAACTAGGTCGAATTTACCAAAACATTTTCAGTTCCTTAGTTTCGAATCTCACTGTCAGCTTAACTGGCAGGCCTGATTCAATTACTCATAACTCAATGCACACAAGTCCAATTTAGGTAATTCCAAAGGCACCTGGAAGCTAGGATATAGGGCTATAATTCTTAAGAAGACATCGAAAGCTAAATGAGTCATCTTCCCGGTCAAAATAACCAATTACAGAGGCAAAAGATCAGTTCGGACAGAAACAGGGCATCAGGGGTATTTTGGTCATTTCATATGCTACAGTGCTTCGATTCATCTGAAATTTTACAGGTAGAATGCTAACTCAATCCTCTACAACTTTCATGTTTTGTGCAAAAGGTAGTTTGGCCATTATCATGGTCGAATATCCAGTTGAAATAAGTGCAAAATGTGACCTTAACAGTCTAAATAAGAAATCCTAAACCAGTCCACTAATGGTCCTTCTAGCCACTTTGCTTGTTCCAAATCCATTTCAATTCACACATGAACTTAACCAATCTCTAGCCAAGTTGTTTAGGCATGCTTAAGGTGTAAATAAACCACAAAAATCAATGAAAAACCCTTCCTTCAAAGGCCGGTCAGCCAAGCATTGAAAACAGTCCATAATCTTTTCATCATTTCACCAACCTTTCATCTTCTAATGATTCTTGTTTAAATCACATATCAAGTATAAATCTAGCTTAAAGGAGGTTTTAAAATATGTAAATCCATCATACACAACCATGAACAAAGGGTAAACATTTCATCAAACACTTGGTGTGCATACTTTCTACCTCAATTTCCTCTTGCTTAATTCAAGAGTTCAACCCAAAAATCTTGTCCAAACAACATGTAATTTGCCATGGAAACCTCAAATACATGTTAAAACACTATAAAACCAAAATTTAAGGATTACTTACCTTTCTTATATGAAGCTTAGAACACCAAATCAACCAACCAATTGAAGCCTTGAAGCTTGAAGCTAGTACCAAGATTAGAAGGAAAACTTCCACTAAGTTGCAATCTTTCTCTTGGATTTGTCTTGCTCTAAGTTGCTAGTGTTTGAAAGCTGAAATTTTTGGAGCTTTCTCCCTTCTTTTCTTGTCTAAAATTTCGTCCATAAGAGGGTTAATAAGAGGGCCAAAGTGTTTTAAAATTTTAGCTAACCTTTAGTCAAACAAAAGCTTGGTTAGGGTTTTGCCACATAGCTCAATTTTTGTCCATAATCTCTCTTGATCTTTTGACTAATGCTAATTCCACCCTTCCAAGTGTACCAATACTTAATTAACAACCCTAACCTATCTTTTAAAGTCCTTAATACAAAACAAAGCCACTTGGAAACAAATGATTGGTGGATTATTAAAAATCAACTCAAGTAACTATTTTTCTTCAAGTAAAAGGAATAAAATGCAATGCATGAAAAATGTTGTAATACATAGGAAATGTCATGCAATGGTATATAATAAGTGGTCTAAATCTTAGAATAAAGCATGTATTTAGGGGAAATTAGGGTTTCAAGTGAGGGTTCTCACAATTCCTATCACTACCGTCGCATCTGAGGCTACCTTTAGTGCTGGAACTAGGGTGATTGATTCATACCGTGCTTCACTTGCTCCAGAAACGGTCCAGACATTAATGTGTGCGGGCGATTGGTGTAGAAATTTACATGGGGTCAAAAAGAAATTGAAAGTAAGTTATATCTATATAAATTTGTTATTGCAGACATAAATTAGTATGTATTAGTTTGTTGTTGGTTTTAAAGTATTATATTTATTTGCATTTCCACCACCTAAATGCAGCCACAGAAAGCTCTCAAAGAATATGAGCTGCCCAATGCTTGAAGTTGCATAAGGAGCAAATAATTTGCTGGAAATCAGGTCCATCTTTTTTGTGAATTCTCATTTTCTTATTCTTAATTTGCTTTAAGTTGTGTTCAAATTTTAAATTTAAATTGTACATAAGTTGGTTGATATGTCATTTGTGTATGGCTAGGTATTGTAGATTGTACACTGAAGTTTGAAGATGCATAAGGAGCAAACAAGCTGTTTGATTTACCAGATTACAAACAGGAGCTTCTAAATGCTCATTAGACTCCAAAAAATTTCCCTAAATTTTTCCTTTCAATTGTCTGCACTCTTTTTTGTACTTTCGTGAAATTCTGATGAGGTTGACTTGAGAACAGGTTGTTGCTTGTGTATATTGCTGAAATGTTAACGTGGATCATGGCCACTTAATTTCTGCATGCGTATGGTTTTTCTTTAATTTGCCTGCCCTTTTGTTTCTCTTTGGTTTCTTTTTTGTGGAATTTCTGAATTTTGGAAGCTAGAATTCTTGAATCTTGATCATGGCCATACTTGGTTTTTGGTTATTGGTTGGAATCTTGATCATGGTTGTTCGGTGATTGGAAGTAGTCTAAGGGCCGTGAGCCATGCCATGATTAGGAAATCAATTTAATGCGATTTCTGATCTAATTTGATATGTCTCGGTTGTTTGCTTGCTGTGTGTGCTGTCTAAGGTGGACTTGCATGGAAGGATTTATTGGCCGTGAGGTGCTTGTCCTTCCAAGTCCAAAGAAGCAATGGCATGCTCCTAAATCTTGTCCATGTGCTTGGCTCCAAGACTTTAATTGGCTTCTAAATTTTGTTTCTTTGCATTGCAATTAATCTTGTTCAATTGATATTAATGTACTTTAATTCGAATGTTTAGTGCAACTTAGTTTATTGTTTAGTACAAATTAGTAGTGTTGCATTTAAGATACAAAGACTAGATTCTTTAGATTATTAGGAATTGTGCAAGAGCCAGGATCAATTCGAGCTCATTCGAGTTCGAGTACTCGACTTGGCATCGAGCTCAAGCTCATTCGAGTTCGAGTACTCGATAGCTCGAATAACATGTCGAGCTTGATCGAGTCGAGTTCGAGTTTGCATGTTCTATTATCGAGTCGATCTCGATCTTTATTTCTCGAGCTCGAGCTCGAGCTCTTGTACTCTGTGTCGAGCTCGATTCGACTCGATTTCACCCCTATACCGACCTATCCACTTGAGTATTCACCTCAATTTGGAGTCGTCGTTCTACCGCCTTTAATCAAATCGTGTCGTCCGTTTTGGTTTTAGGCTCCGCAATCCAAGCGTTGGACAACCTCGCTAGATCCTTGGGCAAACGTGCTACGTGTCTCGAAACGTGTTGATCGAGACCGTATCAGTTGATGTCTTCATAGAAAATGTAGGTCTCTGTATTAGCTTCAAAACACCATAATTTACCCCAATCTGATAAGCGTAGCTTCAGTTGTGACCAAAACGCCGGAAGATGTCAAACATGTTACTTAGCCATTCGTCTTTAAAATTGATTTCCAACTTTGATTTTGATGGTTACATTGCTAGAATTGCCTTGTGTTTCGATGAAATTGAGCCTAGTTGAAAGGCTATTGTGTTAATTTTGCTGATGTGTGAATTTGGGCTGAGTTGAGGAAAATAATGAAGCCATAAATGGCTGGAAAATAGCTAAATACAAAGGGCATGCTGCCCAAATTTTCATGAGGGTTAGGCGTGTATATTCGCGACTTGAGCGAAGATTTGAGGTCGAATGGAACGTGGATTGTCTATGGTATTCGAGTCTTCTTTCGTAAAGGTATATAAGCTGAAATTTGGTCGAACTCGTACCCTTGAAAAAATGAAAGTAGTGACCACTCGGAATATGTTTTCCTCGTCTTTTGGACTCAAATGCGAATTTCAAAGTTTTAGTTGCTTCTTTAGCAACACCAAAAGTGTGAGCATGAATTTTCTAGAGTTGATACGTAACATGAATCCTATCTAAACGAGTTTCATTTACTTGATCTGTTTAAAGCGAAACTCTTAAGTTTCGAACCCTAGTTGATTTCAAGCTTTTAAATGATATTGTATTGCAGATTTGGAATCCAACCAAGGAGTTACACCTGAACGTGATTTTTGACAAGCACTAAATCTTTGGTGAGTGCTTCCAAGTACATGATTGAACATGATACTTGATTTAAATACTTGATATTTGATTGGTTTGGTCGGGCAAGGGTGTACTTTATCGCACTTGCCTAATGTGATATGTACTTGTTTATTGTTGCAATTGACTTGATATACTTGTGCTTGACTTGTAAGTGCTGAGCGGCAGCATGTACCACACTCGATCCGAGTGGGAGGTGCCTCTCATTCCCGTCTCCGTACTTTTATGATGCGGTTGAACAAGAGACCCTTGGTGTTCAAGTAGACCCTGTGAAGGTGCCCCAAGGCCCAGTGACACGAGCACGAGCTAAGAGATTCAAGGAGTCGCTTCAAGCCTTAATTCATGCCGTCCAAACCCAAGAGAAACCGCCCATTGAAGGAATCAACATGGAAGATCCTTGCAAGACTACCAAGATATTGCTTACAATTGAAGGTGCAAGTGATCAAGCCTCAAAGGGAGGATTGGGCCTCGATTAAGTAGCTCTTGTTGAGCTTAGCTTCGGCCATGTGGGCCTTAGGTCCAATAGTACTTTAGTTAGTCATTAAGTTAGTTAATTAGTAGGTTAGCTTTCGGCCAAGAGAGACCCAATGGGCTGGCCGATTTTCCCTTAATGTTTTCCAAGCTTTATTAGGTTTAGTCAAGGCTATAAATAGCCCTAAAGCTGATGTTACATTGAGTTTTTGCGATATTATTAATAAAATTCTAGAATTTCGTTCATTCTTGTGGCAAATTCCTTTAGCTTGTGAAAGCTAGTTTGAACATCCTATAGTTGATCCTAGGTTGTTTATTGACTTATCAATCAAGACAACACACTTGATTGTGGCGTCCTCTACCATTGAATCTGTTCTTGAGTGGTCCAAGTTTGGGTTCGACTCCATTCGTCTTGCAACGTGTCCTCTAAGATCCTAAGTTTGCTTCCGCGCTCACATCATCTGGTAATCAGAGCTAGATAGAGGTATCACGTATATCCCTTTTTCTTGTTTTTGAGTCTTGAAATTGTTGAGTCACAAAAAAAAAAGATACTGTTCATCGAGGGTACTGCTCACCGATTACTATTCACCGTCACTGTTCATCCATGGGTACTGTTCATCCGAACACAAAAATCTATTTGTGTGTTACCTTTTTGTGCTTTGTGCCTAGTTCAATAAAAAAAAATTCTGGTCGCTAGTTTTTGTTCTTGAAACCCGAAATTAAAGTAGGGTTTCTTGATGAAGGGGGGTGTTGGGAATTTGTGCGTCTTGCCGTAAACAAGGCTGTTTACCTTTGTTCATGATAATTTCTGCTGGAAATTCTTGGGTGAATCTTGAAGTATTGGGTTGGTATTCTTGGGTTCTTGAATTCTTGAAGTCAAAATTACCAAATCTTGAACAAACCAAACCCTAGTTCTTGTTTCTTGAAGTTGGGGTTGACCTTGTGCAAAAATCAAAACGAAACTCTTGTTTCTTGTTGAGATGCGAATTGAAAAAGAAGAAAAAGAAATTTGATTGCGTTAAAAAAAAAAAAAAGAAAGTTGCGGCAACTAGGGTTTCTTCTTCTTATGGTCGCATCTCAAGTAGTTTTGTCATTGTGTAGTAATCTGTCCAGATTTGTTTCCTCTTGTTGTTGCTGTTAGTTTTTGTCTAGTTCGAGGTCTAATTCTGGTTGGAGTTTTGTGTCATTTGGGGTTGCAAAACAACCCAGCAAAAATCAAAAAAAGAGGGGTGTTACTTACCTTGTTGTGTCGTGAATCATTGCTGGAATTTGTTTCTTTGATGGCTGCCTGATGCGGATACGGGTGCGCAACAACTTCAACCTTGGGTCAAGGATCCTTTGGTCAACATTGGTGGTCCGATGACAAGATCAAGATCCAAGAGGGTGAAGGAAGCTTTACGAGCCTTGATCATTCACCATACAAGCAAGGAGCAAGCTAAGTTTGAAGATTTGGTGGACCATGAAGTTACCTTGTTCACTTGTACGTTTGAAGTGAAAGAATGATCTCATA
This sequence comes from Coffea humblotiana, assembly GCA_023065735.1. NCBI lineage: Eukaryota > Viridiplantae > Streptophyta > Magnoliopsida > Gentianales > Rubiaceae > Coffea > Coffea humblotiana. Next base: position 11,487,273 of record CM041208.1, on the reverse strand, counting down.
CTTGTTAGCGTAGTTAGTAGTTGTTTTAAAGCTGCCTAGTTTAGTAGTTGTTAATCGCACAAAGGACATGTTGTCGTTGAGTTTTAATCCTTTTAGTAGTTATTAATTATTGGGCCTTATCGGGAAGCCATAAAGAGCTGGCTCTTTATGTTGGCCGAATTCCTATTTCCTAGTTTAGGTAGGTGAGTTTATGTGGGCCGGATTTGCCCTAGTTCCAGCCTATAAAAAGGCATCTCTTGTATGAGTAAAGGGACGAATATTACAACCAGAAATCGTGAGGAATTTTCCTTCAAGTTCTTAATCGAACTTACTCTTGAATTTTTGAGTTCATAGCTTAGGATTCAAATCAGACTTTATCGATTAGTTTGTTCCCTAATCATGGTGTCTCTTCATCCATCATTATTTGCTTAAGGTTGCTGATTACCTTCGTGTGTCAGAGGTCTTGAGTTCATGAGAACAATCGCGTTCAATTTCCATTGGGAGAAAAGGTCCAACTCTGATATTACAAAGTTGGGAGGTTCTAGGAGGGTCTTCCCCTAGGGTTGCTCATCACTGCCGAACCTATTTGCCTTTTGTCTTTAAACCCTTGTGCGTTCTTACGAAACTTGAATACCAAAAGCATATTTGGGCAGTTCTTGAACTTCTTGATTAGCCTTCTTGAAATTCTTGAAAATAGATTTGGGAATTCTTGGGAAAAAACCTTGGGTTCTTTAAAACAAACTTCAACTTTCTTGCCCAATTGTGAACTTGATCGAAACTCCAAGTTTTGGACTGAAATCTGAGTTCTTGGAAAAAAAAAAAGACTAGAGAGCCGCAAAAAGAAAGAAAGAAACGAAAAAGAGAAAAAAAAGGGAAAGGATGTCGGCTCTAGTGTTTTACTTGGAAAGACAAGTCCTCTTCTTGATACACTTCTAATCCTAAAGCTATTGGGATTGTGGTCAGCCAAGAAAATCAAGAAACCAAATCCAAACTTTCCTAAAACACCTTGATCTTCCCACATCAGCCCAAACAACTTCCCTAAAACCTTGTTTCCTAAAAATCAGCCGCCACCATTACCCACTTGTTTCCAAAGTCGGTTGCAACCACAAGCGCAAACCGAATTGGTTAATCTGCTAGGGGTGAAAGCCGCACCAATTGAGCACCCTAAGACAACCACCTTACACCCCAATTTCGTTTCCAAAACCCCAAAGCCAACCGCTACACCTTGACACGCCAAACCAGCCCGCAATTTTGAATCGGTTCAGTATCACTTTGTGATCCGATTGGACTGCAATTTAAGGGCTGACCTATACACCAAAACAGCACCCGAAATACCCCAAAACCCTGACCAAAAGGCCGCGAAACAGCAGCTCCACAAATTCCAGAAAATTTGGCCTTCGGGTAGAGTTTTCTAGGATTTTCAAATTTCAACCTTGAAGTCATTTGTCTTGCTTTCTTTTGAGTCGTTAGTTGTTGTTAGTCATAATTTGAGTTGTAGCTCATGTCTAGGTCCTCATTCAGCTCCATTCTTTGCTACTATCTCGTGTCACTTGTTGACTAGTCAAGAACGAACCTTGCGGTGACGCCTAGCTTGTTCAACCCGAGCAACTAGCAATCCTAAGGAATTGTTTGGTGAGATTATTAGAGAGTGATACACTTGAGTGAAACACGAGTGTGAGTGACCTATATATTGTATAATAAAAAAAAGAGAGAGGTAGTTGTTTTGTTTGTTTTTGCAGGTATACCTAAGCATGTCAAGTGGAATTGGAGACCAAACCATGGACCTAAAACCACACATGGAGGCCATGATGGAAGAATTCAAGCAGAGTTTGGATGAAGCTTTCAAGCCTCTTCATAGACGCCTTGCCCGAATGGTGAATAAGGATGCCAAGAGGAGGGGTTCTCCACAATTTCACCCCAACGTCCAACCTACCTCTTCAAAGTCAGTATATTCAAGGAGAAAAGAGGAGGTTCATTCGACAACAAAGCATGCCAATACATTATCCATAGATGAAGGAGTTAGTAGAGTGTGGGAGACATACCAACAACTCCTCCAACAAAAACTTGAAAAAGAGCGAGTTGAGTGTGGTGGTGAGCATGCACTTAAGGTAAAAGTTGAGAGAAAGAATGAACATTTAAAAGAGTTGAGTGTGGAAAATTTCATGCGTGATTCTGCCACAGTGGAAAAACAAGAGAGAAAGCCGACACCTATTGTACAATCTAAGGATGTGAAGAGAACTTCTTATTGTACTAACCATCTTAACTTTGCATTGTCCAGTTTTTCTTGTTTTGTGCAGGTTAAGCAAAGTGCAATCGCCTTGGTCTTAAAATGCTCCATTCCTACATCCTTTAGAGAATTGAAGAGCTTTCATGGAGTTTGTGCTTTAAGTGTGGTATCTCTTTGTTATCAACAAGTAACCAATCTCTCACCTAGAGTTGATTTGTTTGTTGGTGATCCGAATAAAGTTTCAAAGGGAGTTTCTACACTTGAAACTTATTATAAACTTCCTTCTTAATCCGTTGGTGATAATTCTTTCCTCATTGTTCCAAATTCTGATTCCTTACGACCTGATTTTATTCTTCAATTTGAAGGTACAAAGACTACCTATCTCGATCTTGCTCCATTTGTGCAAGATAGGCCATACCAACAACAACTTGCAATGTATTTCGTAACTTTGCACAATCATATTCGAGACTTTTCTAACCTGATTGAGCATCACTATGAAGATCCTTATCTTGTGAATGTGAATGGTAAGCTGTCAAATGATTTTATACCTACAAATGCTAATTGTGTGATTTATTGTGTAGGTCCAAATTCGACCATTCATGACAAAAGGCTGATTAGAGAGCTTTGGAATGGAACCTGGAATTTTCACAAGCTTTATATAAGATGTTTTTGTCTTGGAGAATGTCGTTGTTCGAAAGCATTATAAGGCTGTCCAAGCGACATGTGACATGGCTGGTGCTCATTCATCTAGTCCCCATAGTGCTATCTTATAAGTGCACTAACATGGAGTTCCATTTGCGTATCTACTTTGGTTTTCGATCTAGGAGGGAGATGTGCGATGTTCTTCCTATCATTAACATTTTGCCCCAAGATTTGAGGGCAAATCCTTTTCAAGAGGAGGGGAATGATGCGGTTGAACAAGAGACCCTTGGTGTTCAAGTAGACCCTGTGAAGGTGCCCCAAGGCCCAGTGACACGAGCACGAGTTAAGAGATTCAAGGAGTCGCTTCAAGCCTTAATTCATGCCGTCCAAACCCAAGAGAAACCGCCCATTGAAGGAATCAACATGGAAGATCCTTGCAAGACTACCAAGATATTGCTTACAATTGAAGGTGCAAGTGATGCAAGCCTCAAAGGGAGGATTGGGCCTCGATTAAGTAGCTCTTGTTGAGCTTAGCTTCGGCCATGTGGGCCTTAGGTCCAATAGTACTTTAGTTAGTCATTAAGTTAGTTAATTAGTAGGTTAGGCTTTCGGCCAAGAGATACCCAAGGGACTGGCCGATTTTCCCTTAATGTTTTCCAAGCTTTATTAGGTTTAGTCAAGGCTATAAATAGCCCTAAAGCTGATGTTACATTGAGTTTTTTGCGATATTTTTAATAAAATTCCAGAATTTCGTCCATTCTTGTGGCAAATTCCTTTAGCTTGTGAAAGCTAGTTTGAACATCCTAGAGTTGATCTTAGGTTGTTTATTGACTTATCAATCAAGCCAACACACTTGATTGTGGCGTCCTTTACCGTTAAATCTGTTCTTGAGTGGGTCCAAGTTTGGGTTGGACTCCATTCGTCTTGCAACGTGTCCTCTAAGATCCTAAGATAGCTTCCGCGCTCACATCATTTTATCTTGATTCAGTCGATTGGAGATGTTATCTCATCGACTTCTTGGGGATCCAAACCCCACTGGCTAGTTAATCGAGTCAAGCAGGCAAGGGCTTGGTTGATTAGATAACGAGCCATGGGTATCTAGTGTTGTCGAGTGGAGTGTTATCTCCTCGACTAATCGGTATTCTCGAGTATTACCATCCGTGTTTATTGAGGATTTTGGGCCCAATAGGGGGTTTGATGGTGGACGGAGATTGTAGCTAAGTGGTGCTCTACTGAACTGGTTACTTTACTTCAAATTTGACGGGGTGTCAACTACTACTTGATCAAGCTCTGGTGAAGCAATGGGAACTTGGCTCTTGAGAGCCATCCGTATCCTTATACTTTGACATGATTATTACTTATCGGGTTATTGTTTCTTTTGAAAAACTTTACACTCGCTCATTTTGAGATTTGCTACTTGAAGTGTTATTGCTCACTTTTATGAACTTGTTATGCTCGCTATTTTGCTACGTTGAGACTTGTACTTTTAAATAATGGTCAACTTGCTATTTGAACCTCACTGGACTTGTAGCTCATTCCACGCCATTTGTTTTCCTTACAGGGGATACGAGCGAGGCGTGAGACTAGTACAGGCTAGCGTAGTCTAGTTTTTGGAAATTTTGTAATGGTACTCACACTAGTCGCTCGATTAAGGTTGAATGTATTGAGAACTTAAATCTTTTGATATATTTGGGATTGTACGGATGTTTGAGATAGAAATGAATGTATTTGTATGTTCCAAACTTGAGAACTGTTATTTCCTTTATTCTTGAGGTTGCACCCTATTTTCTTGACGTGAGTGAGTGAGTCCTAGCGAGAGTTGGGCAGGCGGTCCGCTAAATCCTGGGGTACGCCCTAGGGGGAGGTGGGGTCATCACAGGCCCTAACTACAATCTAAGGGGAAAAAATGAAATAAAATAAAATAATAACCTAACTATTACATCTTGGCATTTAAATGCCTCTCAAATAACCAAAATTAAATTAAAATAAATATACTAATTCAAAAACAATTAAAGTGACTAAATAAATAATGAAATAAAAACACTCAAAAGGCATGCAATTACACACATGAAGTCACATAGGGGCACATAGGATCAAGTAAAACCAAAATAAAGTGTAGAGTATACCTCCCTTGAATTGGTGACCTAATGAAATGAAGTTTCCCTTATTTACCCTCCAAAACAATAAAAAAGCCAAGGCATCACTTTAATTAACAAATAATCACAAGAAAATGAAAATGAACACGAAATTGAATCAATCAAATTATTCACATAAAAAATAAACAACCCATATTCAACAAATTAAAACAAACAAGGACCCAATTGAAAGATTAAAGAAGTTTGAGGGGTCAAATCTTTATTATGACAAGTATTAAGGGTCTAAATAAATAAAATAAAATTAAGGGGTTAAGATGAAACCTACCAAAACCAAATGCTAAAATTCATAAAAATAAATGAAAACCCATTTGCTATAATTAAACAACAAAATTACCCAAAATTTCACTAAAAATCAAATTTCATCCTAAAATTCACTAACAAGCTATCCAAAAATCACATTAAATCAAATCAAAGGAAATCAACATTTTCAAGGGACAAAATTAGTTAATTTTCCAATTTTGGGCCATAGTAACATTAAGCCAAAATTCGAGGGTCAAAGTGCAATTTCTTGAAATTATTTCATGCAGCCGCGAATCTTTCTTCTTCTTCTTTGCTGGTTTAAACCTTTCTTATTTTGCAAATTTCTGCTGCAAACTTGCAGCTCAAACCCACGCAGACATTTCGTACAAAATTCCAACAAAACTCATTATTTTATCATCCAAACTCACATAAATCCCCAAATCATCATTTTTAACATAACCCAAGCACAAGATTAAACAGCAAACCAGGTTCATGCAGAAGGTTTCCCACTAGTTTTTGGATTTCATTATCAAACGTGTAGATCATGTGAATCAATCTCCAAGCAAACAAAAAAAACTTGCAACTTACTCCATTTAACACTAAAACCCAACATCAAAATTGCAAACAAGAAGAAAAGGAAGAGCAGCGATCAAGGAAAACTCAGAAAACGGACATGATGAAGTTATGAAGCATATTCATCAAACCAGCAGCAAGATTTCAACATTTGTGTTTTAAATCTAATGATGTATGAGCGGCAAAGGATAAAAAGGATTACCTTTGACGTCTTGTGGAGTCAGGAACAAGGACTGGTTGAAAAGATTGCGTCCAGATGCAGAAATTTGAAGCTGCAAATTTCTAATGAAGAACGTTTAAGGGCTGATGGTGCAGCAGCTTTGAGACCAAATTTTGTGCATTTGGAGATGTTTTTTCTCGAAGATTTGTCAACAAAAGTTGCACTTCTACAAACGTAGATAGTGCAGATTTAGAGAAAACACAGATTCGACTAAGATTGAGGCCGGATTTTTCTCAAGAACTAAGCCAGATATCCAACCCTGGCTCAAAAATTCTGCACTTTTCTTTCTTTCTTTTCTTTCTCTGATTTCTTTCTCTTTTGTTGCTTTTTCTTTTCCTCACCGTCTCTAATCCTCTCTCTTGTTCCCAAGACACTCCCCTCTCCTTCTCTCCTCCTCTCTTTTCCCTTTTCCCTCTCCTCCTTTGCTTTTCCCGAAACCCTATTTTCCTCCTTCTTTGCTCCCCGTAGCCTCCCTTTCCCTGTTTCTTTCTTGCTTTCCAGTCTCCCCCAGATCATTTCTCCCTCTCCTTTGTTCAGTTTTCCTTTCTCCCAAGCTCTCCTTTTTCCTCAGCCGAAACCTAGCTCAATCTCCCATCTCCTCTCGTTTTTTCCTTCTCCCCCAACTCCCTTTCTGGTTTTCTCCCTCGCTCAGCCTCTCTCTTTCTCCCTTTCTTTTTCCAGCCCCCGAACCTCCTTTCTTTTCTTTTTTTTCGCTGTTTCTTCCCAATCTAGCTCCCACGAAGCTCTTCCCCTTTTGTTCCAGATTTTCCTCCTCTCCCTTTGTTAGTTTCCTTTCTCTCTATCTCTCACTCTCGTCTCTCTCTGATGTGTGCACGGACCTTAGCCCAAGTAATGACCCATTTCGTGTTCCATTGGGGCCCGGTTACACGTGCACGGGCCAAGCGCTTCAAGGAGTCTCTTCAAGCCCTTGTACGAAATGTTCAAACCCAACAAGGAGTCCATAGGAACATTGAAGGGTTGGAATGTGACAATCAAATTGTCTACACGATGATCCAAGCCCATGAAGAGTCAAGTGGCCCACATGTGGGAATGGCCGACTAGGCCTTTAATCATTAGTGTTTAGTTTCGTTTTTGAGTGTTAGTTGAAGGTGTAATCTCAGCCCACTTGAGGCCCAAGAGGTGGCCGACCCCTCCCTTAGCTTAGTCTTTAGGGTTTCTAGTCCTTAGCCTATAAGAAGGCTCACTTTGTATGGATTAAGGGTTAGACGGTTTATCAATAAAATTCATTATTTTCGATTCTCTCTAGTGTGAGAAATTCGATCCTCTACTTGCTTGTGGCAAGGGTTCTTGAGCAATCTCGTGCTTGTCCTTGATTGTTCATCCGACCTATCCACTTGAGTATTCACCTCGATTGGAGTCGTCGTTCTACCATCTTCAACCAATTCGTGTCGTCCGTTTTGGTTTTAGGTCTCGCAATCCAAGCGTTGGACCACTTCGCTAGATCCTTGGACAAACGTGCTACGTGTCTCGAAACGTGTTGATCGAGGAGCGTATTAGTTGGCTTCAGAGCTTAGGTGGAGGTATTCTTCGTTATATCCTTGTTTCGTAGTTGTGTCGTTAGGGTTATAGTATATCCGTTGCAATCATTCCAAAAAAAAAAAAGTACTGTTCATCGGGGGGGTCACTGTTCACCGTCACTGTTCATCCGAACACAAAATTTGTTTGGGTGTTGTCTTTTTGTGTTTTCTGTCCAAATTTCGTTCTTGAATCTTGTGTTTGGGTTGTTAGGGTTTAAAAACAAGAAAAACAAAAAAAAAATTTGTGACGACTAGGGTTCGTTTGCGGTTAGGGTTTTTTCTTTGCGCAAATCTGTCTAAGCTGTCTTTGAGTCTTCCAAGTTGTTTACTTAATTTTCCAAACTAGTTGGTGGTTTGTGAATCTTGAGAGAATCTACAAGATTTAAGGGCTTCTTGAGTTTCTTGATTACCAACTTGAATTTCTTGAAGTTCTTGTCAAGTATCTTGGAAGTTCTTGAGGGAAGTCGGATATTGTTGCATGTCTTAAGCCGAAACCCAAATCTGGAATTGTGTCTTTCGGCCAAGTGCCTTTGTTGTTCGTTTGTTGAGTTAAAAAAAAAACAGAAACGAAAAGAAAAGAAAGAGAACCCGATTGGCAAGAAACAAAGAAAAACAAGAGAGGAAAGTGAATCTTATTGCCAAAACACTTCATTACATCTTACTTCCAATACCGAAACAGAAAATTAACAAGGGAAAAGAATTCAAAAGTTTTTGACCCACCTCCTCTTGGGGTTTTTGAATTTCTTGTTTCTTGGGAACTTGTTTCACCTTTCGAATAAACATCTTTTTGTATTCCCTTGCGGTGGTGAAGGGTTTCCTTGGTTTGGGAGTAAATTTCTTTGGGAAAATCTTGAGTAACCCGTTGGGGGGGAGCTTGAGTAAGATTGCTTGCATCTTCTTGTTTAGACTCCATAACCGAAACTGTTTGAAGCTAGACCAGAAAATCCGAAATTGGTGTTGAGTTTGCAAGAGGAGAGTTGTGTGGTGGAGTATAAATAAGTTTCTCTCCAAACCGACTTGGGCGTGAGCTTGAACAAATCTGATTTTTGCATGAGAGAGCTTGGAGTCCAAATCTGATTTCCTAACCTAATTGGGAAGGGATTTGGAAAGTTCTAAAAGTTGTTTCCAAGAGAAAAGGGGTTTTCTAAAAGGTTTCCAAAGACTAACTAGTTTCCAAAATCACTTAGGAAACTAAGAAGGACAGCTTGGGTACTTCTTTCCACTTCCACTTAGACACACTCCTACATTTTAGGAGCTAGGGTTTTTGTTGATTCCTTTCACACTAGTGCACCTTCCATTTCTATCCGAGTCTAGAAAGCTTCCAAAACCATCCATTCTTGTCTCCTTTTGCACCCGCATTGTGTCTTGCTTCTTGATTACTTTTGTGGATAGTTTGGTGACAATTCTTGGATTTTGTGCGGCATTTCTCAACTACTCGAGCCGACAGGTAAGGAATTTTTGGTAAGCTTATTTGAGTGCTTTGAGTGATACACGAGTGATGAGCACATACACGTGAGCTTGTGTGTCGTGAGGAATCTCTTTTTCTTTGCTAACCATTTTGGCAAGTCACGTAATCATGCCTAGAGGAGTTGCCTCTTACTCATACAACCAAGAATTCTTGGAGAATGAGCCTCTCAAGAGGAGGGGTTCCAAGCGGCCTACTTCCAAGCACTCTAGTTCCATGGAATCTAGTTCACAACATGAGTTTCGTTCACTTCGAGAGGAGATGGAACGTTACCGTGCTTCATGTGTATATGAAAGGTATAAACGAGATTGTGATGAGTATGAGAAGGAGCAAAGAAGTTTGTGCAGAGCATCTAAATCGAGGTCAACCTCAAGCAAACGAGATTCATCTAAGAAGTACCTTGACCATCAAGACAAGGAGTTCGAGGAATTCTCGAATTGAGTCAAGGCTTCGTGAATCAAGCGATGATTTCCGAAGTCGAACTAAAAGCATTGGTTGATTCTATGATGGAAAGAATTTAGCCAAGTGCTGGATTCACACTTGGAGCAACTTAATCATGTGTCAACCGGTGCTAATAAAGGAAAAGTTCATTCTAGTTCCTCGTTGATTTGAAGAGCCAAATATGAATGAGTTGCAACCGAGCCATGAACATCAGCTAGACAATGAAAATCAAACCTCATGTACAATGAGTAAGCAATGGCCCGAGAAGAATGGAGTGGGAAAAGGCAAGAATAATTTGGCCTTAGTGAAGTAAAGAGGAGGGGTTGACCGTGTTTACAAAGGCCGAAAGTGTGAACATTTTGTTTGCTCACCAGCTAACATGTGATTTGTTTAGTATCTCTTCGTTTGTGCAGATTAAACAAAGTCAAGTAGAGTTGGTCATGACATGTTCCATTCCGAAGTCACTTGGACACCTTTGCGAGTTTCCATGGAATTTGTCTTCTAGGAGCTAAATCTCTTTGGTGTCAATTCATGGAACAATGTCAATTCACACCTGTCCGCACCATTGGAGGATTGTTTCGAGCTCATCTTCAAAGGGACATTCTAGATTCTACCTCTGGTTCTTTACCTATGGGTCATTCATCATTTTTGGCTTATTTTAAGCATGTTACTCGTCCTAAATCTTGTCGTTCCTATGTAGATTTTGATGAGAAGTGTAGAGAACCCGCACTAGATTCTCAAGTTAATTCAAGTGGTGGAAGGCACGTTGAAGTGTCAAAGGGAGTTTTCACATTTAAATCTTGTTCTACACCTTCTTACCATTTAGCTAATGATGTCCCATTGCTTCTTTATCCAATTTCTGGTTCGAAACAAGCTGAAACATATTTCATTTTTGTAGGTAGTAAAGCTGTCCGAAAATTTTCAGCTTTGACCAAAGAGTTGCCACCTGATTTCATGCTTGTTCCAGCTACATGTTGCGAAGAAGGGCCGAACTATACCACCTTGTACAACCCGATTCAGGATTTCTCTAGCTTCAATGGGCATCATTATGAAGATCCTTATCTTCTGCACGTGACTGGTAAGCTATTGCATAATTTTATACCTATGACTACTCACTATGTGATTTATTGTGTAGGTAACATCATGACAGTCCATGCTCGAAGGCTAATTGGAGAGTTTTGGGTTGCAACCTGGAATTTTCGCAAGCCTTATACACGTTCTTTCCTATCTTGGCGCATGTCCTTGTTTGAGAGCCTCATGAAGCTGACCAAACGGCATTTAACTTGGCTCGTGACCTTTCATTTGTTCCCAACGTGGCTGACCTCCAAGCGCACTGTCGATTTGAGGTGTCATACTACTAACTCTTGTTAGTATCATTCATCTCCGTCCAGATTTGAGGACAAATCCTTCTCAAGAGGAGGGGACTGATGTGTGCATGGACCTTAGCACAAGTAATGACCCAGTTCGCGTTCCATTGGGCCCGGTTACACGTGCACGGGCCAAGCGCTTCAAGGAGTCTCTTCAAGCCCTTGTGTGAAATGTTCAAACCCAACAAGGAGTCCATAGGAACATTGAAGGGTTGGAAGGTGACAATCAAATTGTCTATACGATGATCCAAGCCCATGAAGAGTCAAATGGCCCACATGTGGGAATGGCCGACTAGGCCTTTAATCATTAGTGTTTAGTTTCGTTTTTAACTGTTAGTTGAAGGTGTAATCTCAGCCCACTTGAGGCCCAAGAGGTGGCCGACCCCTCCCTTAGCTTAGTCTTTAGGGTTTCTAGTCCTTAACCTATAAGAAGGCTCACTTTGTACGGATTAAGGGTTAGACGTTTTATCAATAAAATTCATTATTTTCGATTCTCTCTAGTGTGAGAAACTTGATCCTCTACTTGCTTGTGGCAAGGGTTCTTGAGCAATCTCGTGCTTGTCCTTAATTGTTCATCCGACCTATCCACTTGAGTATTCACCTCGATTGGAGTCGTCGTTCTACCATCTTCAACCCAATTCGTGTCGTCCGTTTTGGTTTTAGGTCTCGTAATCCAAGCGTTGGACCACCTCGCTAGATCCTTGGGTAAACGTGCTACGTGTCTCGAAACGTGTTGATCGAGGAGCGTATCACTCTCTCTACCAACCCCTCCGAAACCCTTTCTCCTCTTTCTTCTAGACCCTTGCCCATTTCCCCTTGCCTTTGCCCGTGGTTTTCCTTTTCCTTTTGTTTTTTTTTTCAATTTTTCCTAGGCTTCCAAGTGTCCCTAGCCACATATCATCTAGATGTTGTGGTGTCAAAGAGAACAAAGAAACACTTGTCCACTGTCTCCCCTAACACACTTGTCAACCATGCATTCCCTCCACTTGGCTCTATTGCATATGTGCCATATATTTTTTATTTTGTATTTTTTCTTTTCAAAACCAATTTATGATAAATAAACTGCCAATTTCTAATTACTTAACAAAATGACATTTTATTTAGAAAAAACTGAGTTTGAAAAAGATAAAAAAAATTGGAATTTTTCTAAGAATTTTCTTTTCCCAAAATTTAATGCAAGAATGTCTTAAAAAGAAAAATGAAGAACCTAATTTACCAAAATAATAAACGCTAACTATCATTTTGAATAAACAAGAATAAATAATAAATAAAAACAATCTTAATTAACTTAAATACAATAAAAACAAGAATAAATAATAAATAAAAGAATAAAGCTAAAAATTGAATTAAGTAAAAATTAAAATTTTGGTGTCTACAGAAAGGAAGAGTTAAACTTGGCTACTATTCTTGCTAATTCTAAAACTTATACACTGTACATTGACAATCACCGATAACGTAAGGCCCCTTTCATTTTTACAATTGTACCTCTAGATCCGAATCACCCTCTCTAATCAAAATTTCTTCCTTTCAAACCACAAGCGAAAAATTTTCACTTAACTTCAAGACTAAACTATAGTAAAAATTCATGGATAAGGATCCAATACTGCCTCACCACCAATGTTCAATATCACTCATTAGACAGCAGGTACCAAGTCCACTGTTTCTACCGGAAATACAGCTTACTACATAAAATTCACCACACATAGGCCAATGATTACAACTATTTCAGGCAAAATCTCACATATGGCTAACTTTAACTAGGAATGTCTTGAGATGCTATTCGACTAGGCAATTGCACTAATTCAAATTTATTCCGCACCTCTTTTGGAATTCCTTCGTATTTCTTTTTCAATTCTATGTTCTAGTTCAGTAGTCCAATTTTCTCCAAGTATTCTTGTTTCCATCGTCCTTCCCAGTGCTCAACTAATCTCTTCTGGAACTCTACTTTCTTTCGACGAATCTCTATTTTGTATGCAGATCAGTCAAATTTGTCATCTCGTCGATTCACTTAACTCGATGATAGCTTGCCAGGCAAATCCAAGGAGCAGGATAAGTAATTACTTACAATTAGAAACCCTAGCCATATAACTTTTACATTCATTTCACTTCCAATCCAACCACGAGAGATTAAACTTAGCTATTCTCAAATGAAATAGACAGGAAAGTAGAATACGGGTAGGGCAATATCTCAAAATACTATGCCACTTATTCTTATTTCGGGATCTTAACACAAGGAGTATCCTTATCAGTTATGTACATAATGAAATCCTAAGGCAGACTCCGTATCTCAACAATTCCACACCCTATCTCAAGTTTTTGCACATGGTATAGAAGCCAAATCATTTTTCTCAAAATCTCTATACCTAATTCCAAACTCTCAATCTCGGCACGATAATAATCAAGCCAAGTCCATACTTTGACATTAGTGGATAGACATCAAGGAAGTATAGGCAAGGGTAGTTCATCGAGGACCAAGCTACAAGTATCAGATATCATAAGAGGGGTAGAAATACCTATATAGTTACAGTTAAACTGCCTCAAAGTCAAGTAAACACTTATCAAGTCCTCACGGTCATAGAAGAAGGAAACAGGTCTTAGGTGCAATTTTGTACACTCCATCTAGCCACCGTCTATTGAAACCCTAGCCAAACTATTACTAGATTAGCCCATGATAACACTCCTAGATCCAATCCCCTCAATCAGTCCAATTACTAGGTCAAATGGTAGAATCTTCCGTGCCTTGTCCTTTGCCATCAAAACCTACCTCAAGTGCAATCAAGATACAGACCCTTATTCTAGTGCTTTCCACTATTTGGTACTCAAGTACAAGAATCCACAATAAGATAATTCACAACTCGAGCCGGCCGGTCCTAAGAGTAAATCACCCATATTAGAGATTCTTACCTGACGTACATATCTATCTTCCCCAAGTACCATGATAAGGGATTTACACTTATCACAGTCATGATTCATAGCTTACACCCAAGAAGAGCACTTAATCCTTTGCACTTATTCATATAATCGGGACCATAACACCACTTGGCCCAAGCTCACTCCGCGCAGAGACCACGCGAAGCAGCTCTGATACCACCTGTGACAGCCCCACCTCCCCCTAGGGTGTACCATGAGGGTTAGCGGACCACCTGCCCAACTCTCGCCAGGACTACTAAGCCGAAAACACGTTTACCAAACCATACGGTGCAATAGGATTTCGATTAAATGCTCCAACGAAAAGCGCAAAGAACTAAGGCCACGTCAGAATCCGACCGGATTATTGGCCGGATTCAAGGCAGTGACTAAAACGAAAACTTCTCATCTTCCCCTGACAATCCGGCCAAGTATTCGGCCAAGATCTGGTCGGATAAAAGGCCGGGTTCCCTGTAGTGATTTCCCGCCAGATTTCTTTTCTTTCCTTGCTCACGTTCCGCACTCGCCCGGCTTTCCAACGAATACAAGAAAAGTACACATAATCATAGAAACATGCATTCTCAACCATTATACGTAACCATACGCTTGCATAAATATATACATTGGAGTCTTTACAAGCCAACATGTTATATTTACTATTACAGAGGAGTTTAATCAAAAGAATATCTATAACTAGCTCTACTCTTTCTTCCAAAATCATGATTCCAAAATATTTTTCCCTGTAAGGAAAACAAAGGTAACGAGAATGAGTTTTCGCCCAATGAGGTACCAACAGGTCAAGCAGTCAAATATCATGAAAGTACGCATGTAATCAATCAGATATAGATATCAAATAAAGAGGAAGGAACATCACAGTTAAACCAGAAGTAAAAGGATACAGATGGCTCTCAAGTGCCAATTTCCTCTTTTGCATTGCTTGATCCAAACCCGTTGACCCTCCGTCAACGTTTAAAGAAACAACATGACCGTAGACTCCACTTTACACCAAATTCCGTCCACCAAACATACCCCTTGCAAGGCCCGAACGCCTCAACAGGAACAGAGGTGGTAATACTCGAGTATACCAGAAATCCAGAGTCTCCAATACTCAAAGATTCATAAAGAAACAGGCCCCCATGGCTTGTCAATTTTCCTCGACAAAGCCCCTTGCTGGCTCGATTCAATTAACTACCAATGGGGTTGAGCTCAGATTTCACAGGAAGGTCGTTGGATACAAGCCTCCAAACGACATCAGATCATGCACAAGTAACAGATTCAGATGTATATAGGAACCAGTCAAATAGGCGAGAGAGCGAGTGTGATAAAGTACACCCTCGTCTCATCCAGAATAAACAGAAGTCACAGTCATTCAAGTCACAGATTGCAAGTACAAGTAAATCAGTTAAGCAACAAGTCATGCGAGTGGTACACTCACCAATCAATGGCAACACTTCACTTTAACCCTGGTTCGTCCTCTTGAACTCTCTCGAGTCCTGTGGTCACATATTATATTACAAGACTAGCAATACAAAGCCAAAATGCATGAAGAAATTAAGGTTTCTAAGACTTCATGTCCTCTCATGAAACCTCACTTCCACTCATAAACCATACCCAAAATGATTGACCAACTCCAAACTTAAAGTGGGAAATGAAAGTACAAATGGTTCTAAGAGAACAGAATTTCTCAGCTTTGCGTAACACTATTTGAAAATTCATATCTTACGTTTCTTAAGTTCAAAATTGATAAATTTTATACCGTCGGAAAATAAATTCAAAGGGTTACAATTTCTCAAAAGACACATTTGTAAGATTCTATCCCTAAGTCAGTCAAATTCAAACCTCAAGTTGCTGCTTCATATAGTAAAAGACAGAATAGGTTTCCAATTTCAGTCAACTTTGAAAAATCACAGATATTCAAGGGAATTGAGAAAAAGGCTGGAAATTTCACGGTTGATAGTACGCTGACTCTAGTTTCAAACGCAACAAACCGAACTCGATTCCGACTTTCCTACATCAAGATATAACAGATTTCCTAAGACTGCTCAAGGGTTCCTGCGGAAAATTTGCAACAGCACTTCCCCTTAATTTCTTTACTTTTCCATCCTAATATCAACACCAACCTTATCTCAACTTAACCCCAATCACAACCACAAGTCATAAGCTGTCTATACACTGATTTTAGGTCACAATACCATCCAGTATAGCACATATATAGCTCAAATATCAACCACACTAAAGCTGAAAATTGGAAACCCTAAGTTACAATTCATGATCACAAGCTAGAAATTCTATTCTAAGGCCAAAGAAGCATATAAAAGCTAGCTAATTCACATAGCAAAGCTACCAAAACATGGCAAATTCTTAAGCTTCATATATGGACAAAAAATTCACCATAAAACTGAAAATTTCCCAAATCACTACTTCAAGCATGAAATTTCTCATAAAACTACCTATTTTGCAACCCTAATCCACTAATATGCAAGTAGTAGAAGTAGAAGAAAGTTTCTTGTCAAGGTTACCTTGTAACTCCAAGAAAGATGAAAGTTTAGTGCTTTTCCTCCAAAAATCCCTCCACTCAAGCCCCTAATCTTCCTTAGTTAGCACTTTGGGTGGAGCAATTTGCAAAGTTGGCGGCTAGAACTCAAGATTCAAGCAAGAAATTGAAGTGGAAGATGAACTTTTCTCTCCTTTCTCTCCTCTCCTATTTTTGGCCAAATGAAGATGCAAGATGAAGAAATTTTTGGTCAATGTTTGGTTTTAGTAAAGTTAAGAAAGACTTAGTCAAAGTCCAACATCCAACAATTTCGCGACAAATGGCGTCTTAGGGTTTTGTTCTCATCTTCTTGTCTTCCAAAGCTAATTTATCTAGCTAACCTCTAATTATCCTCTTAACACCTTATAAAATAATATCCCTTTATGCAAAACTTCACCTAGTAGTCAAAATTTTATCGCACTTACCGCACTATCGGGTCCCACATCCATAATACAACTCAAACTTAGCATAAACTAACGTATACCAAGAAAATGATTTAAAAACTTGACTCACTTATAAAAATATCTAGGAATTTAAGGTAACAAAGTAAAGTAAAGAAAATGTGCTCAAAGAAATAAAATAAAATATAAGAAAATTTTCCGAGTCCTCACAACTTTGCTAGAACTTCTAGTTTCTTCCTTGATTTTTGAATTTAATTGATGTATGAGGTAATAGAAGCTAAAGGAAGGACTTATATGAAGGCTTTTATGGTTTTCAAATTATATTGCAAAATTCCAGCTTTGGTGCATAATCTAGTTAGTTTAGTTTTGAGCTTTATATATATGCAATTTTAATGAAAAGGAAGGATTTTATGGAGGCTTGCATTTTTTTCAAGTTATGTTGAGAATTTTTCAGATTTGGTTCATGAAGTGCATAGTCTAGGTTCAAGTTAGATATTTGTGATTTTGATGTTTTTTCTTGACAAGAATATATACCGTATGACACATGCTATGCTAGCCATGAATTATTGTGATTTGCCATAAAGATAAGGTTGAAACTTTGAGGTTAGAGGAAAGGAATTTAAGGACAAGTTGCTGGAAATTCTTGTTTGAGTTGGAATTTTGGGATAGTTTTCACATATTATGCTCAAGGTACTTGCTAAAACTTTTATCTTCACATGTGTGTTGCTTTTGAGTCAAAACAACGAGGTTTAAGAGGGGAAAAACCTATTTTTCCAAACTATTTGCTTGCTGAAAATTTTCGCAGGGAGCTCTGTGCAGATTTGGGAAATTGGCTATAACTTCGTATAGGAAAGTTGGAATTGAGTTTTGTTTGTTGCGTTTGAAACTACCCTCATAGTCCTTTTAACCGTAAAAATTTCAGAATTTTTCTCAATTCCTATGAATATCTGTGATTTTCCAAAGTTGACTGAATTTCCATTCCTGTTCTGTCTTTCTACTGGATAAAGCAACCTCTTGAGATTGGATTTTGACTGACTTGTTGATAGAATATTGCAAAGGTATCTTCTGAGAAATTGTACCCCTTTGAATCTATTTTCCAACGGTGTAAAGTTTATAAATTTTGGACTTAAGAAGCTTGAGATATGATTTTTCAAATAGCGTCGCGCAAAACTGGGAAAAATTCTGTTTTCTTAAAACTGTCCTTACTTTCACTTCCAACTTCAAGTTGGAGTTGTTGAACCATGTTGAGCTTGATTTTTCTTTTGGAATAATGTGACTTGGCATAGTGGATCTCATGGCACTTTATAAATGTGATTTTAGGACGTGGAGGTGAGGTCGGAAGTGCACTTGAGGCGAGCACTTGAACTTGTACCGTGGTGAGTGTTCCTTGCATGTTTGCACAATAAGTGACTATGTGAATATCTGTGAGTGATTGTTTGAATGTTAAATGCTTTCCAATGACTGTTAAATGGATTTTCAATAAGCGAGTGTTTACTTTATCGCACTCGACCTAAGTGAATGTGAATTTTCAATGATCAAGTGATTGAACGTTACTTGTGCATGAATGTAAGCCTTTGGCTGAACTGGGCCCTTGCCCTTCGTTGCTAGTCGACTCGAGCCAGAAGCTGACTTGGTCGGGCGACTGGTGACCCTGGGACAGTGTTTTGGTATACTCGAGTATTACCACGAAGTCTGGTGGAGAACTGGCCAGTGAATTCAATGCAATGAAATCAATGAATGAGTGACAATGAATACTGAAGGAGTTTTCACTGTTAAATGTTTGGCGACTGAATGACTTAATGAATGGCTCCAAGTGAGCACGTATCCTTCCAATGATTGAATGTTTATTTCTTGAATATGACCGCTTATTACTGTGCAAAGTGTATAAATTGTTAAATGTAATACTTCCATGTTTTATCTGCCTAATTCCTTGCTTAGGAACCTCACTGGGCTTTTAACTCATTCCTTTAGTTTTGCTTTCCTTACAGGAGTGGAGGTCGGAGCAAGTAAGCGTGAAATAGTGTATATAATCTTCATGTACTTGTACTTTTATAGATGGAATGTATTTTGGAGATTTGGTAATGAAATTCTATATTTCACTTTTGGGTTGTATATTAAGTTGAGATTTTTGGATGAATGGAACTTTTTATGTTAATGTAGAGGCGTGAAAGACTATTTCAAGAATGTTAGTGAATGAGTCCTGGCGAGAGTTGGGCAGGCGGTCCACCAAACCCTTGGGTACGCCCTAGGGGGAGGTGGGGTCGTCACAGGTGGTATCAGAGCTTAGGTTTGAATTGGCCTGAGCGGATTGAGTGAGTGTAGTTGTGATGGCTTAAGTGCGGGTATTTAAGTGTGAAACTCTGAAGTGTTAGGTGGTGAATCTTGCTTCATTTGCTTAAGTTTCTTATTGTCTTGATGCTTGATTGTAATGTAGAAATGGACAGAAACAGTGGAAATAAGAACCATGAGCGGTCTCATCGAGTCCTTAGCTACCAAGAACGTCTAGGAGGATCCTAGTATTTGACCTGAGATCAGGTTGATTGAGGAGATTGGCTTAATGAGTGTTGTCATGGACTAGTTCCATACATGTTTGGCTTGGGTTTCAATAGCGAATGGTAGCGGATGGCTGACTTGAAAATTTGATGGTTGTCCCTGTTTGGAGTTTAATCCTTGTAAGGATCTGATTATGTGTGTCGCGTATGGCTATTCTTGGATTTGAGTGAGGAGTTCCACTTTGTGACTCGTAAGTAAGGACGGACTTGATAGTTCTATTGAAAGGGATCATTTTATTGGGATATGTATACCCGACAGTTAGTGTGAGATAGGTTATGATCACTCTCAAGTGACACCCCGAACTTGTGCGAGCAAAGGTAGGAATTTCGAGGACGAAATTCTTTTAAGGAGGAGAGAGTGTGAGATCCCGAAATTCTACTTGTCTTTATAACTCTTATTTGAATTTACTTGCTTTGAATTCTTGGTTGCTTTACTGGTTTAATCATGATTTTTCACCTATTTTCTTATTTAACTTGGTGCATGTCGAGTTTCATAGTGTATTATATTAGCGTGACCGACTAGTGAGATGTGTGCGTTATGTTTGGTGAACGAGAACAATTGTGGTGCTAGAGGAATTATGCGATTAAAAGTGTTAAGAGTGTAATAGATGAACACAAGATAGATTGGCTATAAGAAACACAAGAGAGACAAAGAGATAGGAATGAAATCTTACCTTGCCACTTGTCACTTATCCATGAAACCTTGACCAAGACTAATCCTTATCTTGCCATTTGTCACACCACTACAACATCTTGACCACCAAGACTAATTCTCATCTTGCCACTTGTCAAACCACTACAACTTCTTAACCAAGACTAAGCCTTATTCTTATCCAACTAAAACTTTAGTTCTTCACCATTTTTTTCTTCTTTTTCTTTCTTGTCTTGGCTGAGTTTAGAGAGAGAGAAAGGGAGAGAAAAGAAACAAACTTCAAGCATTGATTCTTACCTATTTAGTGAAAAAAAATAAGAGAAAACCCAAATCTACTCCGACAAACCTTGAATCCAGCTTGGAAGGAAGCTCTTGGTGAAGCTTTTGGAGGAAGAAAGCCTTGCAACCTTCTTGATTTGCTTGCCATCTTTGGGTTTGGAGGTAAAGAGGTGAACTTTGCTAGAACTTCTAGTTTCTTCCTTGATTTTTGAATTTAGTTGATGTATGAGGTAATAGAAGCTAAAGGAAGGACTTATATGAAGGCTTTTATGGTTTTCAAATTATGTTGCAAAATTCCAGCTTTGTTTAGTTTTGAGCTTTATATATATGCAATTTTAATAAAAAGGAAGGATTTTATGGAGGCTTGCATTTTTTTCAAGCTATGTTGAGAATTTTTCAGATTTGGTTCATGAAATGCATAGCCTAGGTTCAAGTTAGATATTTGTGATTTTGATGTTTTTTCTTGCCAAGAATATATACCGTATGACACATGCTATGCTAGCCATGAATTATTGTGATTTTGCCATGAAGATAAGGTTGAAACTTTGAGGTTAGAGGAAAGGAATTTAAGGACAAGTTGCTGGAAATTCTTGTTTGAGTTGGAATTTTGGGATAGTTTGACATATTGATGATGTGTGCATAGACCTTAGCCCAAGTAATGATCCAGTTCGAGTTCCATTAGGCCCGATTACACGAGCACGGGTCAAGCGCTTCAAGGAGTCTCTTCAAGCCCTTGTGCGTAACGTTCAAGACCAACAGGGAGTCCATAGGAACATTGAAGGATTGGAAGGTGATAATCAAGTTGTATACACTTTGCTTCAAGCCCACGAGGAGCTAAGTGATGGTTGTTAGTGGCTTAAGCCCATTAGCTAGTTCCTTCCATTTGTCTTAACTAAAGGCTCGGCCCACCTATCCATAAGGATGGCCGAACCCTAGCCCTAGGGTTTCATTAGCTTTGTTGGCCTATAAGAAGGCTCACTTTGTACGGATTAAGGGTTAGACGTTTTATCAATAAAGTTGATTATTTTCGATTCTCTCTAGTGTGAGAAACTCGATCCTCTACTTGCTTTTGGCAGGGTTCTTGAGCAATCTCGTGCTTGTCCTTGATTGTTCATCCAACCTATTCACTTGAGTATTCACTTCGACTGGAGTCGTCGTTCTACCCTTTTCAACCAATTCGTGTCGTCCGTTTTGGTTTTAGGTCTTGCAATCCAAGCGTTGGACAACCTCGCTAGATCCTTGGCAAACGTGCTATGTGTCTCGAAACGTGTTGATCGAGGAGCGTATCAGTTGGCTTCAGAGCTTAGGTGGAGGTATCTTTCGTTATATCCTTGTTTTCGTAGTTGTGTCGTTTAGGGTTTTGTGTTATTTCCGCTGCTTTATTAAAAAAAAAAAAGAATTTTTGTCCGCCATATTCCTATGTGTGTTTGGACAGAAATTGGGGCCGAAGTTGCTTACTTGTTGTGTCTCATAATCTATCCAAAGTTTGTGTCTCTTGTGTCACGAATTCTGACCATCTATGTCTTGTTGTTGTTGAGCCGTTAGTGTTGAATTTCTATCCGTTAGTTGTTCATTGTTGCCGTATAGTAATCTGTCCACGTCGTGTTACTTCGTCGTTGTAATTCTATCCGTACCGTTGTGTCCTTTGTTGCATCAAATTTCTGTCCAGTTCGGGTGTGACAGCCCCACCTCTCCCTAGGGCGAACCCTAGGGTATCAGCGGACTGCCTGCCCAGCTCTCGCCGGGACTCGGTCGATCAAAGAACTAGTAACTCAAAATAACCAGTGGAATAACTTCAAATCAAACGGTACAAACCTTAATGGCAAATAATCGACAAGCCAACTTTCCAAACTTAAAAGTCAAGCTAAACGCCACACTTACCGCCCCATACTACAATTACATAACATAAGTCAGACTTATGAATTCAAACTTACACGAATCAAAAGTAAAGTCATTTTAAACAAAAGGTTACAAGCCCTAGGTACAAGTTCAACGCAAAACAAAGCTAAGGAAGCTCTTGACCACAAGTCCATCCCCGATCTGTTAAGGAAAACAAAGGGAGTGGGGTGAGCTAAAACTCAGTGAGGTTCCAAGTAAAACAAGTAAGCACATAGCCAAATAAGCGCATAATATAATCAAGTAAACATCGTATAGTACAATAACAATTTAATCACAGTGCAATTCAACGATACGGGTAGCTTCCAAAAGCCAAATCCTCTTGAGCTTGATCATACCAGGGTCCGTTGATTCTCCGTCAACGCTTGCATTCAAAGAATATAAAGTCCGTAGAACACCACTTTCTCCAATCTCCGTCCACCAATCAACCCCCTACCGGGCCCGAACTCCATAACAGTAGTTAGGTAATACTCGAGTATACCGGTTTCTAGTGATCAGTAAACAATCCCCAAGGTTTATCGGCCGTCTCTACCAAACCCTTGTTGGCTCAATCCAACCGATTCACCTATGGGGTTGGGTACCCAAACAGTAGCAGTAGTTGATGGGGTATCACCCAAACAACTCAAGTACAGTCACATATAGAGAATTCATATCTCATAATCACAGTATACAGAGCCTCAGTGGAAAATGAGGGAGGTCGAGTGCGATAAAGTACACGCTCGCCTCCATTTTTATCAAAACAAGGTTTGGCTCAAACGGTCGTAATTCAAGTATTCAGATATTTCATATAAGCAGTTAGCAGGTAGTGGAACACTCACCTGTCAAGCAAAGTTGAGTTCAAATGTCAAGTCGTGCGGTTACGTTCTCCACCGTTTCCCAATCCTAGGGTAACGAGTGAAATCGTTAACAATTTGGATTCATTTCTCACTCAATCGTAGGCTCATTGAGAGACCAAGTGAATGGTTAAAGCCACACAATTCATCATGCAAATTTGGTCCAAAATGCAGTAAAAGTTTATGAGAAAACAAGTTTGACAAGTGCAAGTAAGTTGGGCAAAAGAAAAGTTTCATTCAAGCTTAAAATGTTCTTCACGGGTAAAACAGTCTCGCCCGCGCAGTTTCGGGAAAACGGCTATATCTCATTGTAGGAAGGTCAGAATTAAGTGCCGTCAGTGGAGTTGGAAACTAGACTCGAAGGGGTTTCTAACGGTACCAATCACACATTCTAGTTCATCTCCTAGCATTACCAGTAGTTCGGAGAAGTCAGCTGATTTTCCAACCCTGGATCAGCCCTAAACCCTAACAAATGTACACTAGTTCTTCATGCTATCTTCATTTGTTTTGGTTCAAATTTACCCAAATCAGTCCTCTAATGATCATATGCAGGGGGTTGAGTCATTTGGTACCATTGGAGCTCAAAATACAACACAAGTGTAATAATACAATCGGAAATCAGTTTTGAAGACAAAAAGCTAAACACCAGATTTGACATCTTATAGAATTTTGGTCACAATTGGAGTTACGTTTATTGGATTGGGGTGAACCTTATACCGTTTCGAAGCTAAGACATAGGTCTACATTTCGTATGAAGATATCAAGATCCAATTCTCACACTAACTAGGTCGAATTTACCAAAACAATTTCAGTTTCTCAGTTTCGAATCTCACTGTCAGTTTAACTGGCAGGTCTGATTCAATTACTCATAACTCAATACACACAAGGCCAATTCAGGTAATTCCAAAGGAACATGGAAGCTAAGATATAGGGCTATAATTCTTAAGAAGACATCAAAAGCTAAATCAGTCATCTTCCTGGTCAAAACGACCAATTACAGAGGCAAAAGATCAGTTCGGACAGAAACAGGGCATCAGGGATATGTTGGTCATTTCATATGTTACAGTGCTTCGATTCATCTGAAATTTTACAGGTAGAATGCTAACTCAATCCTCTATAAACTTTCATGTTTTGTGCAAAAGCTAGTTTGGCCATTATCATGGTCTAATATTCAGTTGAAATAAGTGCAAAAACTGGAATCAAGCTGGGAAATTTCAGCTTACTTAGCTATGACAAAGTTATGAGAAATCTTCAATTTCTTCAAGTTTACAACCATAATAATCCATCAACCACATCATTTTTTCACAACTAGATCCATAGAACCTCATTTTCTAACAAAGATTCAACAAGTTTCTCATATATCAAGCATCAAGTATGCATCTACTAACTCAAGGTCATAAAACATACTTTAAATCCACAAATATTCCTAGATCTACTTAGATCTGCAAAAATCAAGCTTAAAGGCTTCAAGAAACTTAAGATTGAAGACTTACTACCTCTTTATCTCTTCAAGAAGACAAAACAAGCTTCAAGTTCATTTCTTTCCTCCAAGAACTTGATCCACAAGACAAAATAGGTAGAAGAAGTTGCCAAGCTTTGATTCCTCACAAGTTTCTCAAGATTTTGGCTAAGATTTGTGATGTAGAAAATTTTCTCTCTCCACCCTCTCTTTCTCTCTCTAATTTCAAGCCAAGAGGAGAAAAAATAAGACAAGAAAATGCTCCAAAACACTAGTATATACTTGAAAGTTCTAGAGTCAAACCCTAGTCAAAATTCAACTAATCTTCAAGATTAAATCCTACGGTGACAAGTGTCACAATCTTGTACTAATCCAAGATGATTTGTCTCCCTTAATTGCTCTCTAATCACCTCGTAATCATGCTTAAATCCTTAATCAAATCTTAATTGAAATTGCCCTAAACCCCTCAACTTTTGAAAGCTTTACGCTAAACCCTAGAAGTTCTAAATAAAGAGAGATTTAGTAAGAAATTAGCTTTAAAACTTTTGCTTGTCATATAAAAGATTCTTTTGAGTAAAACCCATCATTAAACAATCAATTTAATACCTAAATCATGAAAACTATGAATTTAATCAAAATCAATTAGAATTGAACAAAGAAAGTTTGAGTGAAATGCATGTGAAAAACTAGGGTTCTTACATCGGGCGTTATTGTTGTTAGTTACATTATGTCTGTGCCTCAACAAGAAAACAAACGAAAACTTAGCTTGGTGGCGGCTAGGGTTTCGCGAGTTGCAATCTGTCCAAGTTGATTTTTGGGTCCTCCAAGTTGTTTGCATGTTTTCCAAATCTGATTTGTGGTTAAAATAGTTGGTATTTGTGAATCTTGAAGAGAACCTACAAGAATCTAGGGTTTCTTGAATTTCTTGGTCACAATCTTGAAGTTCTTGATAACTTACGTGGGTGATCTTGGAGGAACTTGAGTAGCTTGATTGATTCTTGTGAATTGTTTGGGCCGAACAAAATCTGGAAATTTAAGTTCATTTTGTGAGAACCCTCACTTAAAACCTAATTTCCCCTAAAATACATGCTTTATTTTAAGATTTAGACCACTTATTATATACCATTGCATGACATTTCTCATGTATTACAACATTGTTTCATGCATTGCATTTTATTCCTTTTACTTGAAGAAAAATAGTTACTTGAGTTGAATTTTAATGATCCACCAATTAATTGTTTCCAGTGGCTTTGATTTGGATTGAGGACTTTAAATGATAGGTGAGGGGTGTTAATTAAGTATTGGTACACTTGGTTGGGTGGAATTAGCATTGGTCAAAAGTTTAGGAGAGATTATGGTCAAGAATTGAGCTATGTGGCAAAACCCTAACCAAGCTTTTGTTTGACTAAAGGTTAGCCTAACATTTTAAAACACTTTGGCCCTCTTATTAACCCCCCTTTGGCTGAAATTTAGACAAGAAAAGAAGAGAGAGAGAGCTCCAAAAATTCAGCTTTCAAACACTAGCAACTTAGAGCAAAACAAAATCCAAGAGAAAGATTCCATCTTAGTGAAGTTTTCCTTCTAATCTTGGTACTAGATTCAAGCTTCAAGGCTCATTTGGTTGGTTGATTTGGTGGGTTCAAACTTCCTACAAGAGAGGTAAGTGTTCTTTAAATGATGTGGTTGTGGATATATGATTGGTTGTAAACTTGAAGAAATTGAAGATTTCTCATAACTTTGGCCATAGATAAGTAAGCTGAAATTTTTCCCAGCTTGATTCCAGATTTTGTACCTATTTCAACTGGAAGTTCGACCCATGATAATTGGCCAAACTAGCTTTTGCACAAAACATGAAAGTGTATAGAATTGAGTGTAGAATATGCCTGCAATTTTCAACTCAATCAGAGCAGGATAGCTTGTGAAATGACCACAATGCCCCTGATCGCCCTGTTTTCTGTCCGAACTGATATTTTGCCTCTGTAATTGGTCATTTTGACCAGGAAGATGACTGATTTAGCTTTTGATGTCTTCTCAAGAATTATAACCCCTGTAACTTAGCTTTCAAATGGCTTTTGGAAATCACCTGAATCGGAGTTGTGTGTGTTGAGATATGATTGAATAAATCAGGACTGCTAGTTAAATTTTCAGTGAGCTTCGAACTGAAAAACAATCTGGGCCTGTTTTGGGTAAATTTGACTAGGTTAGGTTGAGAACTGGGTTGAGATGTCTTCATAAGAATTGTAGAGCTCTGTCTTAGCTTCGAAAGGGTATAAGGTTTGCCCTAATTCAAATAAAACATAACTCCAGTTATGACTAAAATACTAATGGGAATGTCAAATCTGCCGTTGGTTTGCCTACCAAGTGTTTGATGAAATGTATGCTACCAAGTATTTGATGAATGTTTGCCCATTGTTCATGATTGTTTATGAAGTATTTACATGTCTTAAACCTCTTTGAGCTAGATCTACGCTTGATAATGTGATTTAAGTGAAAATCATTAGACAGGATAAAGGTTGGATGAATAGAAGAAATGTGGACTGTTTTGGTACCATGGCTGACCGGATGGTGAAGGGAGGGTTCTTTGATTTTATGGAATTATTTACACCCTTAATCATTGCCTAAACAACTTGGCTAGAGATTGGTTAAGCTCATGTGTGAATTGGAATGAAATTAGAACAAGTAAAGTGGTAGTTTTGGGCTCCAAGTGGACTGGTTTAGGTTTTGCAAGATGAACTAGCTTATTATGGAACCTTTGTTCATGTTTATGTGTTGTTTTTTGGTCTCCAATGGTACTAAATGACTTAATTCCCTGTATAATGAACATTAGAGTACTGATTTGGGTGAATTTGAACCCAAAACAAGTAAAGATAGCATGAGGAACTAGTGTGCAATTGTTAGGGTTTGAGACTGATCCAGGGTTGGAAAATTAGCCAAATTGTCCGAGCTCTTGTTGCTTCTAGGAGACGAACTAGAATGTGTACAAGGTAACCGTTGGAAAGCCTTCGAGTCTAGTTTCCAACGCCGCTGACGACACCTAATTCTGACCTTCCTACAGAGAGTTATGACCGTTTTACCGGGACTGCACGGACGCGACTGTTTACCCGCGAAGAACCTATGCAAACTTGAATAAAACTTTTCTCTTGGCCAACTTTCTTGTACTTGTTAAACTTGTTTACTCATGAACTTTTACTGCATTTTGGCCTAAATTTCATGGTGAATTGAGTAGAGTTAATCACTCACTTAATCACTTAATAAGCTCATTATTGCTTGGAATTAAACCTAGTCGTTAACCTTTTCACACGTTTACCCTAGGAGGGGGAAACGGCGGTGAACGTAACCGCGTAACTTGACGTTTGACTGCTACCTTGCTTGACAGGTGAGTGTTCCACTACCTGCTACCTGCTTATATGAAATAACTGAATACTTGAATTACTACTGTTTGAGCCAAACCATGTTTTTGATAAAAATGGAGGCGAGCGTGTACTTTATCGCACTCGACCTCCCTCATTTTCCACTGTGGCTCTGTATACTGCAATCATGAGTTATGAATTCTCTATATGTGTGACTACACTTGAGTTGCTTGGGTGATACCCATCAACTACTGCTACTGTTTGGTACTTGAGTTTGCTTGGGTGATACCCATCAACTACTGCTACTGTTTGGTACTTGAGTTGCTTGGGTGATACCCCATCAACTACTGCTACTGTTTGGGTACCCAACCTCATAGGTGAGTCGGTTGGATCGAGCCAGCAAGGGCTTGGTCGAGACGGCCGATAAACCTTGGGGACTGTTTACTGATCACTGGAAACTGGTATACTCGAGTATTACCTAACTACTGTTTATGGAGTGCGGGCCCGGTAGGGGGTTGATCGGTGGACGGAGATTGGAGAAAGTGATGTTCTACAGACTGTATATTCTATGAATGCAAACGTTGACGGAGAGTCAACGGACCCTGGTATGATCAAGCTCATGGAAATTTGGCTTTTGAAAGCCACCCGTATCCTTGAATTGCACTGTGATTAAATTGTTATTGTATTATTCGATGTTTACTTGATTATTTTATACTCTTATTTGGCTACGTGCTTACTTGCTTTACTTGGAACCTCACTGGGCGTTAGCTCACCCCACTCCCTTTGTTTTCCTTAACAGATCGGGGACGGACTTAGGATCAAGGGCCTTACTAGCTTCCTTTTTTATTAAACTTGTAATTCTTTTGTTGTAATGACTTTATTTTCGACTTGTGTAAGTTTAAATACTTAAGTTTGACCAGTATTAAGTAATTATAGGACAAAGTGGTAAGTGTGACTTTTAGTTTGACTTCTTAAGTTTGGACAGTTGGTTGGACGATTACTTGCTATTAGGGTTTGTACTCTTTGATTTAAAGTTTTTCCATTGAGTATATTGAGTTATTAGTTCTTTGATCGACCGAGTCCTGGCGAGAGCTGGGCAGGCAGTCCGCTGATACCCTAGGGTTCGCCCTAGGGAGAGGTGGGGCTGTCACATCATTCGACCAAGAGTTCTTGTTGTTTGAGTTAAAAAAAAAACAGAAACGAAAAAGAAAAGAAAGGAGAGAATTCGGTTGGCAAGAACAATAAGAAAGAAAAGTCGAATCCTTTTATTATTGCCAAATCAGCTTGCTTACATCTTGTTTCCAATCCAAAACAGAAAATTAAATCCAAGGAAAGTGTTCAAAAGTTTTGATCCACCACTTCTTGAAATTCTTGAATATCTTGCTTCTTGGGGACTTGTTTCATATTCCTAGAGTACATCTTCTTGTACTCTCTTGCGGTGGTGAAGGGTTTCCTTGGGTTTGGAGTGAATTTCTTGGGAGCATCTTGAGTAACCCATTGGGGAGGAGCTTGAGTAGGGTTGTTGGCATCATCTTGTTGATTCTCCATTATTTTTTGACAAAGGGCCGAAACTGAATTGCTTCTTGAAACAGAAATTCTGATTTGGTATTGTGTTTGCAAGAGGAGGGTTGTGTGGTTGGACTTAAATAGAGTCCTCTCCAACCGACTTGAGTGTGCACTCGAAGGAAACTGAATTTGGCGTGAGAAGGAGTGGAACCAAATCTGATTTACAAATCTTCTTGGAAAGGAATTTGGAAGTTACTACAAGTGTTCAAGAAAAGGTTTTCTAAAAGGTTTCCAAAACTAACTTGTTTTCCAAAATCAATTAGGAAACTAAGTAGATAGCTTGGGTAACTCTTTTGCTTCCACTTGGACACACTCCTACATTTTAGGAAGCTAGGATTTCATTTAGATTCCGTTCACACTAGCGCATCCTTCAAATCTGTCCGCCACTTGGAACCTTCCAAAAACCGTGTCTTATTCCATTCTTTTGCATTCCATTTGTGTCTTGCTTCTTGGTTACTCTTGTGGAAAACGTTGGTGACATTTATTGGATTTGTGCGGCATTTCTCAACTACCTAATCCAACAGGTAAAGGTAATTGGTAAGATCATTAGAGTGCTTTGAGTGACAAATACGAGGGTGAGGGAAACACTAAGGGAGTGAAGTGAGGCTATACTTGCATTGTTTCCTCTTGTTACTAACCTTTTGCAGGCATGGAGCAAGATCATCCGAGTCCAGATTACATTTTGATGTTCAATGCCATGAAAGCCGAGCTCCAGCGGATTAGTGACTGCCAAATGGAGGAAATGCACAGTCGTCTTGATGAAATCACTAAAAGTCTCCCGAGAGACTCGCGTTCTAGATCTCACAACCGGAGATGCCATGGCACCAAGGGAGGAAATTATGATGACTACTCGGCCAGTGATGATGAGGAAAGGCCCGAGAGGCCAAGGAGGGATACACCCAAGAATGAGATCAAGGGACTTAAGGTCCAAGTCCCTACATTCCAAGGCAAAAACGACCCTGAGGCTTACTTGGAATGGGAAGGCCGCATCGAGATGGTCTTCGACTGCTATGACTATAGTGAGGAACAAAAGGTTAAGGTTGTCACCGTTGAGTTCACCAACTACGCACTAGTTTGGTGGGACCAAGTAAGAACTAATAGAAGGAGAATGGGGGAACCACGAGTCCGGACTTGGCGAGAACTCAAGGCATTAATGCGCAAGAGATTTGTTCCTAGCTACTACAACCGTGATCTCCACTCTAAACTTCAAACCCTCACTCAAGGCAACATGAGTGTGGAGGACTACTACAAGGAGATCGAAATGGCCATGATGAGGGCGAACATTCAAGAAGATAGTGAGGCTACAATGGCAAGGTTCTTTAGAGGTCTCAATCCAGACCTTTAAGAAGCCTTGGAGCTCCAACACTACTTGGACATGCATGACCTTCTTGAACTAGCCATCAAGGTCGAGAGGGGGAAGAAATTGAGGCGAGGGGCCCGTATCTTCCAAACTTCCAACTCGACCTCATGGAGGGGAAACCAACCAAGGAGGACAGCCCACGAAGCTGGAAATTCGGCTACACCAATTTCTTCTAGCCGAATCCAAGATAGTGCTCCTAACCGAAATTCCCAATTCCCAATTCCCAATTCCCAATCCACTTCTAAGACCCCTCATGAGACTCCTAAAACTAGGAGTAGAGATATCAAGTGCTTCAAGTGCCAAGGGTTTGGGCACAGCCAGTCCTAATGTCCAAACCAAAGGGTCATGTTGGTCACTCACAATGGAGAAATCGTGTCCGATGATGACGATTGTGAGGATATGCTTGGGTTGATCAAGGGTGATTTCTTGGAGGATGACTCGGTTGAGGAAGAATACTCTCCTACTCAAGGGGAAATCGGTTGTTTGGTGGCACGACGCGTGCTAACCGCCCGAGTCAAGGAGGACGAGCAATTGCAAAGGGAGAACTTATTTTACACTTGATGTAAAGTAAGTGATAAGGTGTGTAGCCTCATCATTGACGGTGGGAGTTGTACCAATGTGGCAAGTTTACTAATGGTTGAAAGCTTGGGCCTTCCTACTACTAGACATCCACATCCATACCGCCTTCAATGGCTAAGTGAAGAAGGTGAGGTACGTGTCTACAAACAGGTATGTGTTCCTTTTTCAATTGGCAACTACATTGATGAAATTGTGTGTGATGTTGTTCCTATGCATGCTACACATGTAATCTTAGGAAGACCTTGGCAATTTGATAAACATGTCACATTTGATGGAAGGGCAAACAAGTACACTCTTTTGCACAATGGTAAACGCATGGTCCTGACACCACTCACACCTGCACAAATGTATGAGGACCAAATTAAATTGCAAATGGAGTGTGAATTAGACCGCCAAAAGAGGAAACAAAAGGCGGCCGACCCTGGGAAATGCTCCACTTCCACAAGTGAGCAATCGACCAAGGGTCACGTGAGCACATCTAGTGTCACACCTGATCATGCATTAATCAAACCCAACACTAGGAAGCAAAACATGATAATTAAGACTAATGTTAGAAAGATTGTGAATTCTGATCAGCCTGTGTTACTCATGATTTGCAAACACGTGCTTCTAAAATGTTGATGAGCTCGATAAGGCATTGCTTTCGAGTATAGTTGCTCTTTTACAGGAGTTCGAGGATGTATTCCCTGATGAGCTCCCTGATGGCTTACCACACATTCGAGGGATCGAGCACCAGATAGACTTGATTCCTGGAGCACCACTACCCAACAAACCTGCTTACCGCATGGGTCCTGAGGAAACAAAGGAGCTTCAAAGGCAAGTTGATGGCCTATTAGGTAAGGGTTGGGTAAAGGAAAGTCTAAGTCCTTGTGCCGTGCCTATGATACTTGATGTGTGCACGAATGGAGAAGGTGAAGACCATGTGCGAGTACCACTGGGCCCCGTTACACGTGCACGGGCCAAGCGCTTCAAAGAGTCTCTCCAAGCCCATGAGGAGCTAAGTGAGGGTTGATTAGCGGGGCTTTAGTCCATTAGCTAGTCTTTTTGGTTTTCCAACAAAAAAGGGTCGGGCCAACTAGCCCTAAGTGTGACAGCCCCACCTTCCCCTAAGGCGAACCAAAGGGTTCGGCGGACCGCCTGCCCAGCTCTCACCAAGACTCAATCACTCTCTCCGAATAGAATAAGATACAACCTCGAGGAAAATGAAAAAAAAACAAAAAGCCAAACTTGAAACATATACATACATTCGTCTCAAAACTCAACCAGAAGTACAGTCCCAAAGGTACCAAAAACTCTAAAATCCTTAATACAGTCAACTCTATCCAAGCACTAGAACGAGTACACAAGCCAAAGCCATACCAAAGGACTAGGGTATGCTATTCTATACAAGTCTCTTGCCCTGCTTGCAACCCCTGTAAGGAAAACAAATGGCATGGAATGAGCTAAAAGCCCAGCGAGATTCTATATACTCAATCAAATAATTAAGCAAGGACGTTATCAGACAATAGCAAGTAATCCAGAAAACATTTACAACATGAAAGCAATAGTAACACATTAGAAACAAAACGTATACAGAACACTCACCTAAATAAGCAAAATAAGGTCCAAAGTATTCCTCCGGATATCAACCTTAGTCACCAAGAAACCCTAAGAATAACCATAAGAAAATATTACGGTTCAACCAACCCAAGATTAAGTGAATCAAAGAAAATCCGAATAACTAATAGTACAATGTATAAGTATGATTTTGGAAGTGAAAAGAGTACATTTAGACCAAAAGATATGAGTAAAATGGTCGTCAAACTTGTGCTCGCTCTTAAAACTTTGAAATTGCCATATGAGTCGAAGTGACAAAGAAAACGTATTTCTATTAGTCGTTACTCTCATTTCCAAGGGTACAAATTTCAGCCGAATTCCAACTTATAAGCCTCTATTAAAGAAGACTCGAATACCTCAGATGATTCAAGTTAGTTTCATCCTCAAACCCTTACTCGTGTCGCGAGTACATCTACCTAACCCTCAAGTGCAAATTTGGGCAGCACGCCCTTTGTATTTACCTATTTTCCAGCCATTTATGGCTTCATTATTTTCCTCAAGCAGCCCCCAAAATCACACACAAATAATCTCATTACAATAGCCATTCAATAGGCTCAAAATCATCCATGTACACACAAGTATAATAATCCAATCGGAACTTAAGTTTTGAAGGCAAAAGACTAAATGGCAGATTCGACATCTTAGAACATTTTTGGTCACAAATAGAGTTACGTTTATCGGATTGGTGTGAACTTTATACCGTTTCGAAGCTAAGACAAAGGGTTACAACTTTCATGAAAACAACTCAACCCAGTTCTCACCCTAACCTAGCCAAATGTACCCAAACAGGCCCAGATTTTCCAGTTCAAAGCTCACGGTGAAATTCAACTAGTAGTCCTGACTCATTCAATCATATCTCAGCACACACAACTCCGATTCAGGTGATTCCAAAGCCATTTGAAAGCCAAAATACAAGGCTACAATTCTTAAGAAGACATCAAAAGCTAATTCATTCATCTTCCCATCCAAACGAGCCAATTACAGATGCTGATTTCCAGTTTTGGCAGAAACAGGGCAGCAGGGGTAAAATAGTCATTTCACAGGCTACAGTGCTCCGATTGAGCTGAAATTTTACAGGCATAATCTACACTCAATTCTCTACAACGTTCATATTTTGAGTTAAGCCCAATTCAGCCTCCATCATGGCCGAATAACACTGGTCAGAACAAAGCAGAAAATTCTCTAAGAAACTGAAATCTACACATCATCACTTCTAACCAAGAAATATTGCACAAAACTACCAAAGTGGCAACCACAAGCCATTAATTTCCATCTATTAGAAGCAAAGAAGGATGTTCTTAGCAATTTACCTCAAAACCTCAAAGAAAATGGTAGCTTGGACTTTCCTCCTTCAAAACTACCCCACCAAAGCCTTTAATCCTTCTTAGTTTGCACTTCTATGGAAGGGTTTGCGATTTAAACGGTTGGAACTCAAGATTTAAGCAAGAATTGAGGTTGAAGTTGAAGAAATTCTCTCTTGTTTTTCTCTTCAAAGGCTGGCCAAGAGGGTGAAAAATGGGATGAATTTTGGGTCAAATTTGGTTTTAGTAAAGGTTAATATCTTGGGTCAAAAGTCCAACATCCAATGAAAGCATGACACTTGGCATCTTGAAGGTTCCAAGCTTATCTTCTCTCCTCCAATGATTCATTTAGCTAACTAACCTCTAATTATCTCCTAATACCATGGAAAATAATATCACTTAATATTTCATCACCTAATCGACAAAATTATATCGCACCAGCGGGTCCCACATTCAAGACTGCACTTCACTTTAACGTACACTAATCTATACCAGGAAAATGATTTAAAAACTGTACTTACTTGTAAAATGTATAGAAAATTTAATATTTCAAGGACAATATAAAAATGTAGGCGAAGAAATCAAATAATAGGTAGAAAATGTGAAAATTTTCGGGTCCTCATACCATGGCCGAGACCCTTGTTAGTTTAGGTGGGCTTGGTAGGCCTTGAGTTGCGAGTTGTTAGGCGTCAAGTCATTGTTTAGATTAGTTACTAGTTTGTTACTTTGTCTGAGTCATGGATCCGGCCCATTGATATCCACAAGATGGCCGAACCCAGTCCCTTCCTAGCCCTAGGGTTTCGTTAGTCCTTAGCCTATATAAAGGCTCACTTTGTACGGTTGAAGGGTAGACGTTTTATGAATAAAATTGGCAGCTTTGTTTTCTCTTTCATTATTGAAGAGTACAATTCACATACTTGCATTGGCAAGGGTTTTTGAGCAATCTCGGCGGATGTCCTTGGATTGTTCATCCCGACCTAATCCACTTGGGTATTCACCTCGATTGGAGTCAGTCAATCTCCCACCTCTCAATCAATTCGTGTCGGTCCGTCTTGGTTTTAGGTTCCGCCAAACCAAGCGTTGGACAACCTCGCTAGATCCTTGGGCAACGCTGCTACGTGTCTCGAAACGAGTTTGATCGAGCGGCGTATCAATACTTGTCCCCAAAAAGGATGGTACTTGGCACATGTGCACTGATTGTAGAGCTGTTAATGCTATAACTGTTAAATACCGTCATCCAATTCCTAGATTAGATGATATGCTTGATGAACTTGATGGTGCTGTGATTTTCACCAAAATTGATTTACGAAGTGGCTATCATCAAATTAGGATGAAAGAGGGAGACGAGTGGAAAACAGCTTTCAAAACAAAACATGGACTTTATGAGTGGTTAGTCATGCCCTTCGAGTTGACTAATGCCCCTAGTACCTTTATGAGATTGATGAACCATGTTTTGAGACAATTCATTGGAAAATTTGTCATCGTTTACGTTGATGATATTTTGATATATAGTCGAAACGAGCATGAGCACATGGAGCATTTGAGATTAGTTTTTGATACACTTCGACAGGCGCGTCTATACGCTAACCTTAAGAAGTGCACTTTTTGTACTAATGAGCTTGTGTTTTTAGGCTATGTTGTGAGTTCGCAGAGCATCAAAGTCGACGAGTCCAAGATTGAGGCTATCAAGCAATGGCCGACGCCAAAATCTGTCCCTGAGGTGCGAAGTTTCCATGGATTGGCGGGCTTCTATCGGCGTTTTGTCAAAGACTTCAGCACCATTGCTGCTCCATTGACCGCCGTGACCAAGAAAAATGACAAATTCCATTGGGGAGAAGCCCAAGAACAAGCCTTTCTTACCCTTAAGGACAAACTCACACATGCACCTGTTTTAGCATTACCTAACTTTAACAAGACTTTCAAGGGACTAACGAAACCCTAATAAAGCAAGCAAGGGGGCGGCCACTCTTTGGACAAGATGGGCCGGCCCATGACCTAATTTAACAATCTAATCCAACTCTAAACAAAATGGAAATCCAGCACTAAGGCCTAGGGCCTAGTCGACCAACCTACTTGGAGGCCCTCTTGATTCTTCATGGGCTTGGGTCATCGTGTAGATGACTTGATTATCTCCTTCCAAGCCTTCAATGTCCCTATGGACTCCCTGTTGGTCTTGGCGTTTCGCACAAGGGCTTGGAGTGACTAGGCCCGTGCACGTGTGACTGGGCCCAATGAAACTCGGACGGGGTTATTACTTGGGCTAAGGGCCGTGCACACATCAGTCCCCTCCACTTGAGAGCAATTTGCCCACAAATTGAAGCACGAATGGTGACAAGACGAGTCACATGCCTTCGACTCAATCTTGTTATGATGGCTACAGATGTCATCCAATGCAAAACCCACGTGCTAAGTTGGCAAATAACCCTTGTCGAATCTTGAATTGCACAAACCATCTTCAATGTATGCTCAACTTGATCGTTTGTGGTCATGAGGTAAGGGTCCTCAAAGCGGTGTGATGGGTATCCCATGAAATCGAACTCCGACTCGAACACACTTGCAAGGCACCAAGGCGGATTTGGTGATGTTGGAGCTTCATGTGGACCAAGAGCAAGACGAAAATCATAGTGGCAATGGTCATTGAGGTACTTGTTCTTTAAGCGAACCCTTGGTACACAACCATTCCCAAAATGTGGAGCCGTCCCTTCAAGATGAGCTCGAATCAACTCCCCTTTGGTATGGACTGATTTGAGTTGACATTGTTCCATGAATTGATACCAACGGGGTTTAACTCTTGGAAGACCAACTCCATGGAGGCTTGCACAGTCTACAATTGATTTTGGAATGGAGCACACCAAGATCAGCCCAACTTGCCTTTGCTTGATCTGTATAAAAGAAGAAACACTAAACAAAGCAAAGGTAAGTTCGTTAGGAAAATAATAGGCCTTCACCGGGTTGCTCAAGATCAGCCCACTTTCTCTCTTTTCTTCCTTTTTACCACCCATCTCATCAGATTTTTCCATCTCTTTTTCTAGTTCAACAACTGATCCTTTCATCTCATTGCTTTCAACTCCCTCGGGTTTTACCTTTCATCTAGTTGTTTCTCCATTCTATAACGCTCAAGCTCACTTTTCATGTATGCTAGATCAATACAAAGCTGGTCATAAGTAAGTGATACAAGTACAAAACGACGACCATTAAATAAGAAGGAATACTTATTAGTATGTCCGTCATATTTAACTTCTCGTCTCGACATCCATGCTTTGCCCAACAACACGTGTGTCACTTGAATTGGGACTACATCACACAACACCTCGTCCACATATTTGCCGATTTGAATAGGTACAAGTGTGTGCTTAGTAACCCAAACATCACCATGAGTACTCATCAACTTGTACGGTTGAAGATGATCAATGGTTGGAAGATTTAATTTCTCAACCATGATAGCACTTGCAAGGTTGACTTCACAACTCCCATCAATGGCCAAGCTACAAATTTTATCTTTCACACCACAACGAGTATAAAACCAACCAAGCAGCTGAGATTTGACGAGGTCCAATTGCTCATCCACACCACGTAATGCCACTTTTTTGACTCCCGTAGGATTAGGAAGACAATGTTGTGGGCTAGCTTTTATGCGTCTTGTACTCGCCATGATGTATGAGGGAACCTACAAAAAGGTTAGTGAACAAGAAAAGACTACAAATATATCCTTACTTCGCTCCCTGAGTGTTTCACTCACTCTCGTATTTGTCACTCAAAACACTCTAATGATCTTACCAATTACCTTTACCTGTTGGTTTAGGTAGTTGAGAGATGCTGCTCAAGTCTAATGAATGCAACCAACTTTCTCCACAAGAGTATTCAAGAAGTAAGACATAAGATGGATTGCAAAAGGAAACAAAAATGGACGTTTTTGGAAGGAAGTTAATGGCGGACAGATTTAGAAACTAATGCTAGTGTGAACGGAATCAAATG
Organism: Coffea humblotiana; assembly: GCA_023065735.1. Taxonomy (NCBI): domain Eukaryota; kingdom Viridiplantae; phylum Streptophyta; class Magnoliopsida; order Gentianales; family Rubiaceae; genus Coffea; species Coffea humblotiana. The sequence continues at coordinate 11,449,186 of CM041208.1, read as the reverse complement.
GAAACCCTAGCTCCTAGAATGTAGGAATGTGTCCAAGTGGAAATAGAGGAGTTATCCAAATTATCTACTTAGTTTCCTAATAGATTCCATCGCAATTTTTGTTTTTGTTTTTCTTGATTTTAAACCCTAACAACCCAAACACAAGATCCAAGAATGAAATTTGGACAGAAAACACAAAAAAGACAACACCCAAACAAATTTTGTTCGGATGAACAGTGACGGTGAACAGTATCCGATGAACAGTACTTTTTTTTTTTTTAATAACTCAAACAATAAGAACTCTTGGCCGAATGGAGTAAAAAAATTCCAGGTTTGGGTCAGCCACCAATTCACACCACAAACCCTCAAGAACTTAGCAAGATACGTTTCAAGAATTTCAAGAACTTCAAGATAGGCATCAAGAATTTCAAGAAACCCCTAAATCTTGTAGGTTCCTCTTCAAGATTCACAAATACCCACCAAGTTTACCAAAAGTCAGATTTGAAACACAAGTAAAACACCTTGGATGACTCAAAAGAAACTTGGACAGAATTGGCACAAAAGAAACTTGCACAAACAAAACCCTAGCCGCACAAGTGAAACCCTAACCGTCGCAAATATTTTTTTTTGTTTTCTTATTTATAAACCCTAACAACTCAAACACAATATCCAAGAATGAAATTTGGACAGAAAACACAAAAAGACAGCACCCAAACAGATTTGTGTTTCGGATGAACAGTGCCGCAGATGAACAGTACCGATTTTTTTTTTTTTTTTGTGAATAAGGCAGCGGACAGCAACGAATTCTAGATGACACAAAGAGGAAAAAAAACAAGGATATAACGAAGAATACCTCCACCTAAGCTCTGATACCAACTGATACGGTTCTCTATCAACACGTTTCGAGACACGTAGCACGTTTGCCCAAGGATCTAGCGAGGTTGTCAACGCTTGGATTGCGGAACCTAGAATCAATACGGACGACACGAATTGACTAAAGGTGGTAGAACGACAACTCCAATAGAGATGAATGCTCTAGTGGATAGGTCGGTGGAACAATCTAGGACAAGCACAAGATTGCTCAAAACCCTTGCCAAAGCAAGTAAAGAACAAGTTGCTCTCAACAATTGAAGAGAAACAAAACTAGTGTTTATTATCAAAATTGCGTAACCCTTTGACCGTACAAAGTGAGCCTTTATATAGGCTAAGGGGCTAGGTCAAGGGACTAACGAAACCCTAATAAAGCAAGCAAGGGGGCGGCCACTCTTTGGACAAGATGGGCCGGCCCATGACCTAATTTAACAATCTAATCCAACTCTAAACAAAATGGAAATCTAGCACTAAGGCCTAGGGCCTAGTCGACCAACCTACTTGGAGGCCCTCTTGATTCTTCATGGGCTTGGGTCATCGTGTAGATGACTTGATTATCTCCTTCCAAGCCTTCAATGTCCCTATGGACTCCCTGTTGGTCTTGGACGTTTCGCACAAGGGCTTGGAGTGACTAGGCCCGTGCACGTGTGACTGGGCCCAATGAAACTCGGACGGGGTTATTACTTGGGCTAAGGGCCGTGCACACATCACTTCTGGTGTAGGTATTGGAGCTGTTCTCATGCAAGATAAGAGACCGTGTGCATACTTTAGTGAGAAGCTGGGAGGTGCTGCCTTGAACTACCCCATGTACGACAAGGAGTTGTACGCACTGGTGAAAGTTTTGGAGACCTAGCAACACTACCTCCGTCCAAGGGAATTCGTGATACACACTGATCACGAGTCCTTGAAGTTTCTCAAGGGGCAACCAAAATTGAGCGAGAGACATGCCAAATGGGTAAGCTTCATCGATACCTTCTCTTTTGTCATCAAGTACAAAACTGGCAAAACGAATGTAGTAGCTGATGCACTATCTCGTAGGCATTCGTTGCTTGTTTTCCTCGATGCTAAGTTACTGGGGTTTGAGATGATTAAGGAACTTTATGCACATGATCTTGATTTTGGTGAAATATATGCTTCCTGTGTTAAGAGTCCGCATGGAAAGTACTTTTTGCATGATGGATTTCTATTCTATGTGGATAAGTTATGTGTGCCTAATTCGTCTATTCGTGATCTTTTGGTTAGGGAGGCACATAGTGGTGGTCTCATGGGTCATTTTGGCATTGTTAAGACCTTAGAAATGTTGCAAGAACACTTTTACTGGCCTCATATGCGTAGGGATGTTGAACGCATGGTTGGTAGATGTGCCACTTACCACAAGGCCAAGTCTAAAACAAACCCCATATGGCTTGTATACCCCATTTCCCATTCCACATTATCCTTGGGTAGACTTGTCTATGGACTTTGTCTTGGGACTACCTAGGTCACCAAGGGGTAATGACTCCATCTATGTGGTCGTTGATAGATTCTTTAAGATGGCTCATTTCATCCCTTGTCACAAAACTGATGATGCATCTCATATTGCTAACTTGTTCTTTAAGGAAATTGTTCGTTTACATGGTATGCCTTAAACCATTGTTAGTGATAGAGATGTGAAGTTTTTGAGCTATTTCTGGAAGACTCTGTGGTCCAAGCTTGGCACTATATTGTTATTTTCGACCACAAGTCATCCCCAAAGCGATGGACAAACTGAGGTTGTGATACGGTCCTCGATCAACACGTTTCGAGACACGTAGCACGTTTGCCCAAGGATCAGCGAGGTTGTCCAACGCTTGGATTGCGGAACCTAGAATCAATACGGACGACACGAATTGATTAGAGGTGGTGGAACGACGACTCCAACCGAGGTGATTACTCTAGTGGATAGGTCGGTGGAACAATCAAGGTCAAGCACAAGATTGCTCAAAAACCCTTGCCAAAGCAAGTAAAGGATTGAATCTCTCAATGGAAGAGAAAACAAAACTAAGTGTTTGTTATCAAAATTGCGTACCCCGTTAACCTTACAAAGTGAGCCTTTATATAGGCTAAAGAGCTAATGAAACCCTAGGTTAGACTGAGGGGAGAGGGGCGGCCATACTTAATGGCTAAATGGGCCGAATGGGCCGAACCCCTTTATTGGGGAAAACAATAAGAGACTAACTAATGGGCTAAAGCCACTAACAATCATCACTTGGCTCCTTATGGGCTTGGATCAATATGTAGGCAACTCGGTGATCCATTTCCAAGCCTTCAATATTCCTATGGACCCCTTGTTGGGCTTGTACGTTTCGAACAAGGGCTTGAAGTGACTCCTTGAAGCGCTTGGCCCGTGCACGTGTGACTAGGCCCAATAGAACTCGAACTGGGTCATTACTTGGGCTAAAGTCCGTGCACACATCAGTCCCTTCCACTTGAGAAGGATTTGTCCTCAAATCTGGATCCTCCTCGTCAAGGAATGGGCTCAAATCCGTGACATTGAAAGTCGCGCTCACGTTGCACTCCCCCAGGTAACTCCAATTTGTAAGCATTGTTGTTGACACGGTAGAGCACTCGGAACGGGAAACAAATTGCAGCCACTCTTCATTTGACTCACTAGTTTGGAGGATGATCTTTATGTTTGCATCATTCCCCTCCTCTTGAAAGCGATTTGGCCACAAATCGACGGTACGCTTAGCGGAGAACCACGTTGGAAAGAAATGAAGGGTCACAAGCCAAGTTAAATGTCGTTTGGCCAACCTCAAAGGGCTCTCAAACAAGGACATTCGCCAAGGTAGGAAAGAACGTGTATAAGGCTTACGAAAATTCCAGGTTGCAACCCAAAACTCTCTAATTAGCCTTCGAGCATGGACTGGCATGATGTTACCTACATAATAAATCACATAGTGAGTAGTCATAGGTATAAAATTATGCAATAGCTTACCAGTCATGTGCACAAGATAAGGATCTTCATAATAATGCCCATTGAAGCTAGAGAAATCCTGAATTTGGTTGTTCAAGGGGGTATGAGTCTTCCCTGGTTGTCGCTGATTTGGCACGACTTGCCTATCTGGAGGTGGAACATTGAACCAATCGGATTGCACTTCCTTAGAAGCTCGAACCAGCGAGGTAAGACCAACATTCGGATCTTGATTGACACATTTGTGGGTATCACCCGGCATAAGTGGCAGCAATGAAGTGAAACGAGCTCCATACGAATTGCATGAATTTGCACAAGTTGAAGTTGGTAAAGTAAGCTTGTGGTGACCAGCTTTTGGACATGTGAGGAAGCACGAATGTGCACCACTTTTATCAGGAATAAGCACGAAATCGGGTTGCAAGTCTTTAATCATAGTTGGGAGATTTTGGACAGCGTTACAACCTACAAGCACAAAATAACCTTCAACCTGAAACAATTTAGAGATAGGGTAAAGAACTAATGGGACATTATTAGCTAGATGGTAAGAAGGTGTAGAACAAGATTTAAATGAGAAAACTCCCTTTGACACTTCAATATTCCTTCCACCAATTGATTCAACTCGAGATTCCAGTGCTAGTCCTTTACACTTGTCATCAACACCTACATAAGAGCAACAAGAGTTAGTGCTAGTAACATGCTCAAAATAAGGCAAAGGCGATGAATGAACCATAGGTAGAGAACAAGAAGTAAAATCTAGAATTTCCCTTTTAAGATGAGCTCGAATGAGTCCTCCAATGGCGCGGACAGGTTTGAATAGACATTGTTTTATGAATTGATACCAAAGAGATTTAGTTCCTAGAAGACAAACTCCATGGAAACTCGCAAAGTGTCCAAGTGACTTGGGAATGGAACATGTTATAACCAACTCTACTTGACTTTGTTTAATCTGCACAAAAGAAGAGGTACTAAACAAAACACATGTTAGCTTGTTAGCAAACAAAACGTCCACCCTTTCAACTTTTGTGAACATGGCCAACTCGTCCTCTTTACTCGTCAATAAGGCCAAATTATTCTTGCCTTGTCCCACTCCATTCTTCTCGGTCCATTGTTCATTCATTGCACTTGAGTTTGGATTTTCATTGTCTAGCTCATGTTCATGGCTCGGCTGCAACTCATTCATATACGGCTCTTCAATCAACGAGGGACTAAGGTGAATTTTTCCTTCATTACCACTGGTTGACACATGATTAAGTTGCTCCAAGTGGGAATCCAGCACTTGGCTAAGTCTTTCCATCATAGAATCAATCAATGCTTTAGTCCGACTACGGAATTCATCCTTTGTTTCACGAAGCTTTGACTCAATTCGAGAATTCTCAAACTCCTTCTCTCGATTGTCAAGACACTTGTTAGATGAATCTCGTTTGCTTGAGGTTGACCTCAATTTAGATGCTCTGCGCAAACTTCTTTGCTCCTTCTCATACTCATCACAATCTCGTTTATACCTTTCATATACACGCGAAGGACGGTAATGTTCCATCTCCTCCCGGAGTGAACGAAACTCATGTTGTGAACTAGATTGCATGGAACTAGAGTACTTGGGAGTAGTCCGCTTGGAACCCCTCCTCTTGAAAGGTTCATCCTCCAAGAATTCCTGATTGTATGAGCAAGATGCAACTCCATGGGGCATGATTATGTGACCTGCCAAAATGGTTAGCAAAGAAAAAGAGATTCCTCACGACACACAAGCTCACGTGTATGTGCTCATCACTTGTGTATCACTCAAAGCACTCAAATAAGCTTACCAAAAATTCCTTACCTTGCCGGTTTGAGTAGTTGAGAAATGCTGCGAAAAATCCAAAAATTGTTCCCCAAACTTTCCACAAGAGTAACCAAGAAAACAAGACACAAATGGGATGCAAAATGGAACAAGGATGCACGGTTTGGAAGCTTTCTAGTGGGGGACAGAAATGGAAACTAGCGCTAGTGTGAAAAGGAAGCCAACGAAACCCTAGTTCCTAAAATGTAGGAGCTTGTCCAAGTGGAATTAGAAAAAGTACCCAAGCTGTCCACTTAGTTTCCTAATTGATTTTGGAAACAAGTTAGTTTTTTGGAAACCTTTAGAAAACCTTTTGTTGAAACAACTTTTAGTAACTTCCAAATTCTATCCAAGAAGGTTTGCGCAAATCTGATTAGTTTAGGAAACCTTTTGGAAAACCTCTTTCCTTCTTGTAACAACCTTTAGAAGGTTCCAAATTCTACTCCAAGTAGTATGGCGCAAATCAGAATTTTCCCCCACACAATTCGGTTGCTATTTTTTTTTTCTTTTTGTTTTCTTGCCAACCGATTCTTCTTTTCCTCTCTCTCTTTTTTTTCGGATGAACAGTAACAGTACGTGAACAGTACCGCCGAAATTTTTTTTTTTTTTTTTTTTACTATAACGAACAAACACAACACAAGCTTGGCCGAATGGAATAATATTCCAGATTTGTTTCAGCTAATGAAACACACAAAAAACCTTCAAGATCCTCAAGATCCTTCAAGAACTCCCAAGCAAGTTATCAAGACTTCAAGAACTTCAAGATTGTGGTCAAGAATTCAAGAAACTCAATATTCTTGTAGGTTCTCTTCAAGATTCACAAAATACCAACCAAGTTAACCACAAATCAGATTTGGAAAACAAGTAAAACAACTTGGAAGACTCAAAGAAAGCTTGGACAGATTTGCGCAAAGGAAAAAACCCTAGCACACAAGAACCCTAGCCGTCGCAACTTTTTTTTTTTGTTTTTCTTGTTTTTAAACCCAAACAACCAAAACACAAGATCCAAGAATGAAATTTGGACAGAAGGCACAAAAAGACAACACCCAAACAGATTTGTGTTCGGATGAACAGTACGTGAACAGTGCGATGAACAGTACGATGAACAGTCGATGAACAGTGACGATTCGTTTTTTTTTTTTTTTTGTAACAAGGCAGCGGACAACAACGAATTCTAGATGACACAAAGAGGAGAAAAAAACAAGGATATAACGAAAGATACCTCCACCTAAGGCTCTGAAGCCAACTGATACGGTCCTCGATCAACACGTTTCGAGACACGTAGCACGTTTGCCCAAGGATCAGCGAGGTTGTCCAACGCTTGGATTGCGGAACCTAGAATCAATACGGACGACACGAATTGATTAGAGGTGGTGGAACGACGACTCCAACCGAGGTGATTACTCTAGTGGATAGGTCGGTGGAACAATCAAGGTCAAGCACAAGATTGCTCAAAAACCCTTGCCAAAGCAAGTAAAGGATTGAATCTCTCAATGGAAGAGAAAACAAAACTAAGTGTTTGTTATCAAAATTGCGTACCCCGTTAACCTTACAAAGTGAGCCTTTATATAGGCTAAAGAGCTAATGAAACCCTAGGTTAGACTGAGGGGAGAGGGGCGGCCATACTTAATGGCTAAATGGGCCGAATGGGCCGAACCCCTTTATTGGGGAAAACAATAAGAGACTAACTAATGGGCTAAAGCCACTAACAATCATCACTTGGCTCCTTATGGGCTTGGATCAATATGTAGGCAACTCGGTGATCCATTTCCAAGCCTTCAATATTCCTATGGACCCCTTGTTGGGCTTGTACGTTTCGAACAAGGGCTTGAAGTGACTCCTTGAAGCGCTTGGCCCGTGCACGTGTGACTAGGCCCAATAGAACTCGAACTGGGTCATTACTTGGGCTAAAGTCCGTGCACACATCAGGTTGTCAATCGCACACTTGGTACTTTACTCCGGGCTTTGATTAAAAAGAATCTTAAATCTTGGAAAGAGTGTTTGCCACATGTTAAATTTGCTTATAATAGAACTGTTCATGGTGCGACACACTACTCACCATTTGAGATTGTGTATGGTTTTAACCACCTGATCCCCCTTGACTTGGTACCCTTACCTTCCTCTGAGCACACTAGCTTAGATGGGAAAAAGAAAGCTGATTTTGTGCGTAGGTTACATGAAGCTGTTCGAGCCAATATTGAGAAGCGTACACAGCAATACATCCAGCAAGCTAACAAGCACCGTCGCAAGATGACTTTTGAACCTGGGGATTGGGTCTAGCTACACTTGCGAAAAGAAAGATTTCCCAAGCAACGCCAAAGCAAGTTGTCCCCAAGGGGTGATGGACCTTTTCGAGTGCTTCAACGCATCAATGACAATGCCTATAAGTTAGAGCTACCTGGGGAGTCAACGTGAGCGCGACTTTCAATGTTTCGGACTTGAGCCCATTTTTTGACGAAGAGGATCCTGATTTGAGGACAAATCCTTCTCAAGTGGAGGGGACTGATGTGTGCACGGACCTTAGCCCAAGTAATGATCCAGTTCGAGTTCCATTGGGCCCGGTTACACGAGCACGGGCCAAGCGCTTCAAGGTCTTCAAGCCCTTGTGCGTAACGTTCAAGACCAACAGGGAGTCCATAGGAACATTGAAGGCTTGGAAGGTGATAATCAAGTTGTATACACTTTGCTTCAAGCCCGAGCTAAGTGATGGTTTTTATTCGCTTAAGCCCATTAGCTAGTTCCTTCCATTTGTCTTAACTAAAGGCTCGGCCCACCTATCCATAAGGATGGCCGAACCCTAGCCCTAGGGTTTCATTAGCTTTGTTAGCCTATAAGAAGGCTCACTTTGTACGGATTAAGGGTTAGACGTTTTATCAATAATGTTGATTATTTTCGATTCTCTCTAGTGTGAGAAACTCGATCCTCTACTTGCTTTTGGCAAGGGTTCTTGAGCAATCTCGTGCTTGTCTTTGATTGTTCATCCTACCTATCCACTTGAGTATTCACCTCGACTGGAGTCGTCGGTCTACCCTCTTCAACCAATTCGTGTCGTCCGTTTTGGTTTTAGGTCTCGCAATCCAAGCGTTGGACAACCTCGCTAGATCCTTGCAAACGTGCTACGTGTCTCGAAACGTGTTGATCGAGGAACGAGTGAGGACCCGTAAAAATTTCCTTATTTTATGTCATTTAATTCTATTTCTTTCATGCATTTTCCTTATTTTATTTTACTACCTTAATTTTCTAGACATTTTATAAGTTAATATAGTTTTCTAAAACATTTTTCTAGTATAAATTAGTTCGGGTTAGTTTGGAAGTGTATTAAGGACGTGGGACCCGCTAATGCGGTAAAATTTTGACGACTAGGTTAAGTTTCTATTAAGGGATATTATTTTACAAGGTGCTAGGAGACAACTAGATGTTAGCTAGATAGATTAACCATTGGAAGAAGAAGATAAGCTTGAAACCCTAAAAAAGGTGACAAGTGTCGCGACCCCATTGGAGTTGGACTTTGACCAAAGGTTTTACAACTTTCCTAAAACCAATTTTGACCAAGATTTTTCTCATTTTCTTCCTTGCTCGGCCGCCTCTTTTGAGAGGAAAAACCAAGAGAGTTTCTTCAACTTCAACCTCAATTTCTTGTCCAAATCTTGAGTTTCAACCGTTGAAATTTCAAACCACTCCATAAATTTGTTTGCTAAAGAGATTCCAAGGTATTGGTGGAGGGATTTGTGAAGGGAAAACCCTAAGCTATTATTTTTCTTGAGGTGTTAAGGTACTTTACTTAGAAATTTTTCTTTTGTTCTTGATAATGCCAAATTAGTGGTTTTTAGTGGCCAAATATGCTATTTTGTGGACAATTTTCTGGCTTGAGGTAGAGTTAGATAAATTTTCAGATTTATTGGAGATTTTTTCTGCCCTCATATGATGATTAATGGTTGGCTATGATTTACCAGTTTTGACATGTGAGAAATTTAGTGTTTTTGTGTTAGTTTACTTTGCCTAAAGAAATTCCAGCTTATGTGTAGAAATTTCCAGCTTTAGGGTTTCTAATTTGAGCTACTACTTGGTTGTATTTGAAGGGTATTGAGACCTTAATTAGGTGTGTTTAATAGCTTGTGATTTATGTGTGAAATTGTGGCTGAATTGAATTGGAGTTTGATGTGGTTTGTAGTAGGATGGAAAAGTAAAGGAAAGAAGGGAGGTGCTGTCAAAATTTTCGCAGGAACTCCTGAGCAGTCTCGGGAAATTTGTTATAACTTGATGTAGAAATATCGGAATTAAGTTCTGTTTGTTGCGTTTTAAACTAGATTCATAGGGCTATAAACCGTGAAAATTTCAGATCCTAGTTCTCTCTGTGTGATTTATGGTGATTTTCCAAAGTTGACTGAATTACATACCTGTTCTGTCTTTTACTGGATGAAGCAGCGACTTGAGGCTCGAATTTGACTGACTTGTGGTTTGAATCTTATAAATGTGTCTTCTAAGAAATTGTACCCCTTTGAGTTTATTTTCTGATGGTATGAATTTTATCAATTTTGGATTTAAGAATCGTGAGATATGATTTTTCAAATGATGGTGCGCAAAACTGGAAAATCCTATTTTCCTAGGATTATTCTTACCTTCATTTTGCAACCTTATGTTTGGAGTTAGTAAATCATTGTAAGTATGGTTTTGGTAGAAGTGAAGGGTTTTGGAGTCGTTCTTGCCCTAGGACCAACTATTACCTTTTACTCAAAAGTTACATTTTATCTCCTTGCATTTGTAGTCCATTTGGATAGGCATTCGACTAGTAGTCGAGCCTCACTTGTGCATTCCGTTTTCTGGGTTGTGAATGTAGAAACCCTAATTTTCTTGTCTTGGTTATTCTAGGATTTCTCGGTGATTAAAGCCCTACTTTGGGTGAAGACTTTTGACGTATCTTTACTTGGATTGGTGAGTGTACCACTCCCCTCAATTGTTGCCTAATTTGGTATAAGTGCTTGCAAATTGTGACTTGGATGACTGTATCATCTGTTTATTTGGTATGAGACGAGGGTGTACTTTATCACACTCGTTCTCTGCCCTGTGTGACTTGTTTCCTGTATATACTTGAATCTGTTACTTGTGTCTAATATGGATCCCGTGTACACTTGAATCTGTTACTTATACTTGATATGATGTCGTTTGGATACATATCCAACGACTTTCCTGTGCCTGTTAAATTTGAGCTCAACCTCATGGGTAGTTACTTGATTCGAACCAGCAAGGGCTTGGTCGAGGAAATTAACGAATCATGGGTGCCTGTTCCTGGGAAATCTTTGGGTATTGGAGACTCTGGATTTCCGGTATACTCGAGTATTACCATTTCTGTTCCTGTTTGGTGTTCGGGGCCCCGGTAAGGGGAATGTTTGGTGAACGGGATTGGCGTTCTAAGAAGGATCTACGGACATGTTTGTTTCATTAAACATTGACGGTGGGGTCAACGAGTTTGGAATCAAGTACGGCAATGGGAATTTGGCTCCTGAGAGCCACCTGTATCCTTTCCTTTTAAGATGTTTATTTAATATTCTTATTTGCCGTGTCTATTTGAGTAAATGAAAGTAAATCTCCCATCATTCATGATTGCTTGTGTTTTGGGTACCTCATTGAGCGTAAGCTCAGCCCGTTCCGTCACCTTTGTTTTCCTTACAGGGTTCAACTTGTTGGAAATCATGATTTTTGAAGAAAAGAGTAGAGCTAGTGAATATACATCCCTTTTTGATGTATGCTCCTCTGTATAAGGAAAACCCTAATTGTACTTTGAGCAAGTATTCCCCTTGACTTGTAAGGTTCTAATATATGTATATGAGTAATTATTCATGTTTTCTTCGTGTATTTGTTAATGAATGTATGCCTTTGGATCTATATGAACTTTTCTAGTATCCGTTAGAAAGTCGGGCGAGTTCGGAACTTGATCGAGGAAAGAAAGGAAATTGGTGGGAAACTGTTCAGGGGAATCCGGCCAGTTCTTGGCCGGATAGGTGGCCGGATTGACAGGGGTTTTTGAAAAAATTTTGGGGTTTAGCCACTGCCGTCCAATCCGGCCGGATTGTGACGTAGCCTTATCGTTTCATTTTCGTTTTTCGTTTCTCCTTTTCATTGAAGTGTTTAATCGAAGTTCTGTACTACTGGTATGATTTGGTAAGTTTATATTTGAGCTTGGTGGTCTTTAATTGATCGTTTTCTTTGGGTTCTATCGCGCGTAATCTAGGGATTGTGTGTTTCGTCTTCGTAGTCCTGGCGAGAGTTGGGCAGGCGATCCGCCAAACCCTTTGGTTCGCCTTAGGGGAAGGGTGGGGCTGTCACAGAGCGTATCACATATTATGCTCAAGGTACTTGCTAAAACTTTTATCTTCACATGTGTGTTGCTTTTGAGTCAAAAACAACGAGGTTTAAGAAGGGGAAAAACCTATTTTTCCAAACTGTTTGCTTGCTGAAAATTTTCGCAGGGAGCCTTTGCGCAGATTTGGGAAATTGGCTATAACTTCGTATAGGAAAGTCGGAATTGAGTTCCGTTTATTACGTTTGAAACTACCCTCATAGTCCTTTTAACCATGAAAATTTCATAATTTTTCTCAATTCCTATGAATATCTGTGATTTTCCAAAGTTGACTGAATTTCCATTCCTGTTCTGTCTTTCTACTGGATAAAGCAGCCGCTTGAGATTGGATTTTGACTGACTTGTTGATAGAATATTGCAAAGGTATCTTCTGAGAAATTGTACCCCTTTGAATATATTTTCGCAACGGTGTAAAGTTTATAAATTTGGACTTAAGAAGCTTGAGATATGATTTTTCAATAGCATAGCGCAAAACTGGGAAAAAATTTTGTTTTCTTAAAACTGTCCTTACTTTCACTTCCAACTTCAAGTTGGAGTTGTTGAACCATTTTGAACTTGATTTTTCTTTTGAAATAATGTGACTTGGCATAGTGGATCTCATGGCACTTTATAAATGTGATTGTAGGACGTGGAGGTGAGGTCGGAAGTGCACTTGAGGCGAGCACTTGAACTTGTACCGTGGTGAGTGTTCCTTGCATGGTTGCGCAATAAGTGACTATGTGAATATCTGTGAGTGATTGTTTGAATGTTAAATGCTTTCCAATGACTGTTAAATGGATTTTCAATAGGCGAGTGTTTACTTTATCGCACTCGACCTAAGTGAATGTGAATTTTCAATGATCAAGTGATTGAACGTTACTTGTGCATAAATGTAAGCTTTTGGCTGAATTGGGCCCTTGCCCTTCGTTGCCAGTCGTTCGAGCCAGAAGAGCGGATTCGGTCGGGGCGGCTTGGTGACCCTGGGACAGTGTTTGGTATACTCGAGTATTACCACGAAGTCCTGGTGGAGAACTGGCCAGTGAAATTCAATGTAATTGAAATCAATGAATGAATGACAATGATACTGAAGGAGTTTTCACTATGAAATGTTTTCAAATGGCAGAGGAATAAGGGAAATGGTTGGCGACTGAATAACTGAATGAATGGCTCCAAGTGAGCACATATCTTTCCAATGATTGAATGTTTATTTCTTGAATAACCGTTTATTACTGTGCAAAGTGTACAAATTGTTAAATGTAATACTTTCCATGTTTTATCTGCCTAATTCCTTGCTTAGGAACCTCACTGGGCTTTTAACTCATTCCTTTAGTTTTGCTTTCCTTACAGGAGTGGAGGCCGGAGCAAGTAAGCGTGAAATAGTGTATATAATCTTTATGTACTTGTACTTTTATAGATGGAATGTATTTTGGAGATTTGGTAATGAAATTCTATATTTCACTTTTGGGTTGTATATTAAGTTGAAATTTTTGGATGAATGGAACTTTTTATGTTAATCTAGAGGCGTGAAAGACTATTTCAAGAATGTTAGTGAATGAGTCCTGGCGAGAGTTGGACAGGGGGTCCGCCAAACCCTTGGGTACGCCCTAGGGGGAGGTGGGGTTGTCACAGGGTCTAACTAAGAAAATTAGATTCTTTTAACTTCATTTTCTGGATTCATCAAATTTGATGGTTGTTCTCTAAAAGGATGAAATTTAAGGAGCATAAAATCGTAAGATTCTTCTATTATTTGAGAAATAGAAATAAGTGGAAAAGTAAACATACAAAATAGGATACACAAATTGAAAGATTTAGGACTCCAGAAAATTACTAAAGTAAAAAAAAAAAGGGATTGCAATTCGGTTTTGAGGCAGTTTTGAAGATGAAAAAGCTTGAGTGGCTTGAGCATATGAAAGTGAAGGGAAATCTTGAAAAGCTTGAAATTGATTTGAAACCATTGCTGAAATAGAAGCCATTTGATAGTCTTTTATTGATTGAATTCTTGGAATTCTCTCTTTATCTCTACTATATTTTGAAACACTCATTTCTCCATATGAGAAATTGTCTTATTAGAAAATTAGGAAGTGAACTATTTTCTCCTTTGATGAATTCAATTTCAAAATCAAACACTCATAAAATAGCTTGTACATTTGCAGTCAATTCTCAAAAGGGATTTTTATTGTCTAAATCATCTTGAAACTTCTTAGGTAAAAATGAGGAGAGGAAATTTAGTTTGAGAATATGGGGTTGTTAAGCATAGAACCCAGCTTAGTGTTTTGAAAGTGAAAATTATACCATGTCACCATGGTAACTCTCAACTCTGTGAGCAATATTAAAAAAAATTGTAACACTATAATAATGGTATGTAACAGTTGTATGGAGTCTCAATTAAAAAGTCAGGACTTGTTGAAATCTGTAAGGGATAGCTATGCCATTGCCTCTTGGGATGGACACCGTGACACTGTAGGTGGAAGCACTTGAAGAATGCTACGATACATTAAGCGAGCATAGGACATTTCTTGCCAAATGTTTTTTTTTAAAAAAATCATGTCTCCAATTTCCTAAGAATGAATTAATGTCTTTAAACTAAAGGAATTTACAAGAGTAAAATCTTGGTGTTCTAATATCCCCTAGTTTGATTCCCACTCTTAGCATTGCAGTCTTGGATCAGAAGAAAAATCTTTGACGGGTTAAAACTAGAGTACTAAATACAATTGCCACATGATATAGGGCAATACAACGAACAACTGCAAGTTGGAGAATTCTTTAGTAGACTAGGAATCAATGGCCAAGTAAAAGGCATGCATGACAATGAAGAACAAGGTGAAGGTGTTGAATAGTGGTCAAGCTAGAAGGAAACAAGGAGACGAATGCAAGATCAAATTAAGAGGAGAATAGCAACAAGCAACTTGAAAAGAGGTACCAATTAGGAGGAGCTGAAAGAGATCACAGAAGAGAAGATTGGTGTTCCAGCAACTACAAGTGGTGGAATGACAAGTGCTTGAATTGCAAAATGAGAGGATACTTTGCAAGAGAATGCAAATCCAAGATGAAGTTTGTAGAAGGCAATGTGGTCATCTCAGACGACAAAAAAGACTGGAGTGAGATTGAGTGGAATATCCATGCACCTACTTCAATATTGGAGCTTGAGGAAGTAAATGATTGCATCAATTAATTGAAAGTACAAGCAAGCTATGCAGTGGCACAAGAAAATAAAACTTGCCAAGAACCCCATCCCATTTGACTTTAGAAAGGCATGGATTGTTGACTCAGGGGTAGCCAACCATATGACTGGTGACATGAAGAAGTTACACAATCTATCAGAGTACTAGTTTGATTGTTTTGTGATAACAATGAAGAATAAAAAGTTACTAATGATACGAACTCGATATACCAACATGAATCAAGAACGTGAACCACAAGCCCTAGAACTAGATTAGGATCAATGTTTGGGGATGGAATTTGTAATCAATCAAGGACAGCTCGAGATTGATTAGAATAGGTAAAACGACGCCACAATCAAAGTGACTACTTGATTGATAAGTCGACGAAGTACCTTAGGCCTACTCTAAGATGTTCAAAGACGGCTTTCTCAAGCCAAGAAGAGCTCTTTCTCACAAGAAAGAAAATCTGGAATTTTTCTCAAAATATTATTCACTACTAAAAATGATAAAACTAAGTCATATTTATAGCTTTTACATGACCCTACTCCTAATCAAACTAGAAATCACTTAACTAAACACTAACTATTAAGAAAAGACTCTAATTCGGCTACTAACTAAAGCAACTAACCTCAAACTCGGCTCCAAACCATGGTCAACATGACCTTCGCCGATTATTCTTCTAAAAGTAACAACTCACTAACATGAAACCAACATTAATCAATCCAACCTCAACAATTGGCTGGAAAATTGAATAAAACAAACAATACGTATAACTAATAACAAGACCATTCACTTAAGACTCAAATTGATGCAAATGAACTTGATAAGGCTTCAAAGCCAAACTAGATATCGCATCATTCCCCTCCTCTTGAAAGCGATTTGCCCACAAATCAAAGCACAAATGGTTACAAGACAGAATCACATGCCATCGAGTCAACCTTGTTATGATGACCACAAATTTGATCCAACGCAAAAAACCGCTAGCAATGCTGGAAAATAACCCGTGTTGCATGTTGAAACTCACGAACCAGCTTCAATGCGTGCTCAACCAAATCGCTTGTATTCAAGAGGTAAGGATCATCAAAGTGGTGTGAAGTATATCCCATGAAGTCAAACTCTTCAAGCTTGAATAAGCTCGTAGATACACAAACTGATTTGGTGAAGTTAGAGCTCCACTTGTACTAAGCGCAAGATGAACATAGGTGTTGTAGTGATCATTGAGGGACGCACTCTTTAAATGAATGTGTGGCACACAATCAGCTCCAATGTCTTGAAGATGCACACGGTTTGACCCTCCAAAGGCATGAACAGCTTTTGAACTCATCCGATTCCATAGACACCAAATTGATCTAACTCTAGAAGGCAAACCCCATGGGAAACTCGTGAATTGCACAAGTGACTTTGGTATGGAACATTATAAGATCAAAGCAATTGCACTTTGCTTAACCTGCACAAAATAAGACACACTAGACAAAGCAAAGTTAAGATAGTTAGTACAATAAGAATCTCTCCTCACATCCTTAGCTTGTGCAAGAATTAATTGCTTTCCCTCCTTTCCTTCCACTATGGCCGAACCATGCATGGAATTTTCCACACTCAACTCTTTGAATGTTCATTCTCTCATTCTTTGACCACTCCCTCTCTATTTTTACCTTTAGTGCACTCTTACCACCACACTCAACTTGCTCTTTTTCCAAGTTTTGGTTGGAGGAGTTAATGATATGTCTCCTACACTCTACTAAATCCTTCATCTATGGATGATGTATTTGCATGCTTTGTTGGCCAAATGAACCTCCTCCCTTTTCCTTGAATATGCTAATTTTGAAGAGGTAGATCGGGACCTTGGAATTAAATTGTGTCAGAACCCCTCCTCTTGACATCCGTGTTCACCATTCAGTCAAGGCGTCTACAAAGAGGACCTTCATGCAACATTTGCTGAAGGAAATATTCACCATAAGACCACCAAGGCAAAGGAGGGAATTATCCTCAAAACACTTTGATATGAGCAACAGGTGATACGTCCCTCGGTCACTTGTTCCGAGACACATAGCACGATTGCCCAAGGGTCTAGACGGCTGATCAATCATTTGAATTGTGGAAACCTAGAACCAAGATGGACGACTCAACTTGATTAAAGGCGGTAGAACAACGACTCAAATTGAGGTGGTTACTCAAGTAGATAGGCTAGATTGAACAACCAAGGACGTCACGCGAGATTGCTCAAATAACCCTTGCCTAGCAAGTAGGAATGTAACTCTCGGTTTTGGAAGAGAAAACAAAGTGAATTTTATTGTCAATAAGTCTCCCTCAAAAGTCAATAAAAGGAGCCTTTTTATAGGCTAGAAACCTAGGAGCCTAATCCGTTTTGGTCAAGAATTGGCGGCCCATCTACTTAAACTAGAAAAGAGATTCGGTCCACTCTTGAACATGGGTGGGCCGATTATTCGACTCCAATAACTAATAAACTATTAATTAAAACACGACTAACAAACCAAACTAGCAACTAAGGACTCAATAACAATCAAACCAACTAACAAACTAACAACTAACAATCGGCCAACTCTTATTAAGCACTCGCGTGGCTAGCACTTGGCACCTCATTGGCTTGGATCAATGTGTAGGCAACTTGATTAGCCACGTCCAACCCTTCAATGTTCTTATGGACCCCTTGTTGATCTTGGACACTTCGAACAAGGGCTTGAAGAGATTCTTTGAAGCGCTTTGCCCGTGCACATGTAACCGGTCCAAGTGGAACTCTCACTTGATCATCACTATCACACATCAGTCCCCTCCACTTGAGAAGGATTTGTCCTCAAATCTGGATCATCCTCGTCAAGGAACGGGCTCAAGTCCGCGACGTTGAAAGTCGCCATTGACATTATACTCCTCGGGGCAACTCCAACTTGTAGCCATTGTCGTTGACACGTTGAAGCACTCGGAAAGGTCCATCACTCCCTTGGAGACAACTTGCTTTAGCGTTGCTTAGGGAACATTTCTTTCCTTAAGTGTAGCCAAACCCAATCTCCAGGTTCAAAGATCATCTTGCGACGATGCTTGTTAGCTTGCTGGATATACTGCTGAGTACACTTCTCAATATTGACTCTAACGGCTTCATGTAACCTGCGCACAAAGTCAGCTTTCTTTTTCCCATCTAAGCTTGTATGCTCAGAGGAAGGTAAGGGTGCCAAGTCAAGGGGGGTTAAGGGATTAAACCCATAAACAACCTCAAATGGTGAGTAGTGTGTTGCAACTGTGAACAGTTTTATTATAAGCAAACACAACATGCGGCAAACACTCTTCCCAAGACTTAAGGTTTTTCTTAATCAAAGCTCTTAAACAACGTCCCAAGTGTGCGATTGACAACCTCAGTTTGTCCATCACTTTGGGGATGACTAGTGGTCGAAAATAAGAGTTTAGTGCCAAGTTTAGACCACAAAGTCTTCCAAAAGTAACTCCAAAAACTTTACATCTCTATCACTAATAATTGTTTGAGGCATACCATGTAAACGCACAATTTCTTTGAAAAACAAGTTAGTAATATGAGATGCATCATCAGTTTTATAGCAAGGGATAAAATGAGCCATCTTTGAAAATCTATCAACTACCACATAGATGGAGTCATTACCCCTTTGAGATCTAGGTAATCCCAAAACAAAGTCCATAGACAAGTTGATGCGAATGAGCAAGAGGCCCATGGTGTTCAAGTAGACCCTGTGAAGGTGCCCCAAGGGCCGGTGACATGTGCACGAGCTAAGAGATTCAAAGAGTCACTTCAAGCCTTGGTTCATGCCGTTCAAAGCTCAAGAGAAACCAAGCATTGAAGGACTTGACATGGAGGATCCTTGCAAGACTACCAAGATAGTGCTTACATTGAAGGAGCAAGTGATCAAGCTCCAAATGGTGGATTGGGCCGCGATTAAGTAGCTCATGTTGAGTATAGTTCGGCCATGTGGGCCTTAGGTCCAATAGCACTTAGTTAGTCATTAAGTTAAGTTAATTAGTAGGTTAGATTTTGGCCAAGAGAAAGAAATGGGCTAGCCGAATTTCCTTAATGTTTTCCAAGCCTTATTAGGGTTTTAGTCAAGGCTATAAATAGCCTTAAGTGGTGTTTTACATTCAGTTTTTTGATATTATTAAATAAAATTCCAGAATTTCATCTTTCATTGAGGCAAATTCCTTTAGCTTGTGAAAGCTAAGTTGAACATCCTAGAGTTGATCCTAGGTGTTTCTTGACTTATCAATCAAAGCACACACACTTGATTGTGGTGTCTTCTACCATCGAATTCAAGCTTGAGTGGTCCAAGTTTGGGGGTCGAGTCCATCAAATCGCAACGTGCCCTCTAAAGGTCTCATATTAGCTTCCGCGCGTCGTCTCCTTGGTGCCCGTGGCTCAAGGAATCACATCAGTTTGGTAATCAGAGCTAGATAGAGGTATCACGTATATCCCTTTTTATTTTTTTTGGGTCTGTTTAGTCTTCTAAATTCGTACATCAAGTGTTAGGGTTGTCAAGTCCCGAAATCTGTCTTGCTTGTTTCCTTGTCGCAAATCTGTCTTTGTTATTGAGTCGCTGTCCAAAGTTTCTGTCCAACTTTGTCGTGTGTTTTATGTCTGAAATTCTGTTTGTGTGTCCGTAATTCTGTGGGATAGCCGTGTCTTGACCAGAAAAACAAGAGAAAAAAAATTGCAGCGGCTAGGGTTTCTTTCCCTTCTTATCGCACCGTGCATTGGTTTGTCTTGAGTCGCAATCTGCCCAGAAATTCTGTTCGTCGTGTGTTATTTGTTTTTGGTCAGATTATAGTATAATTCTTGTGGAGTCTTGTGTCGTTTGGGTTGCAAAACAACCCAGCAAAAGTCAAAAAAAAAAAAACAAAGTGTCGCGTACCTTATTGTTTCCTTGAACCGTTGCTGGAATTTGTTTTCTTTGGTGGCTGCCGAACCTGTTTTGCTTTGAACCTTGAATTTTTGTGTTGTATCTTGCAAATCTTGGATACCAAAACATAATTTGGGGAAGTTCTTGAGCTTCTTGAATCAAAAAATCTTGAAGTTCTTGGATCCACCAAATCTGGTTTAGTAATTCTTGATTACACAATCAAGGGGTTCTTGATAATTGAAACAATTTTCAATCTTGTCTTGGCAAATCTTGGAGTTGGGATCCGAATTCAAGGAAAATTATTGGGGCTGGAATTACGTGATTGAAGGAATCTGTTTGAGCCAAAAAGGAAACAAAAGAAAGAAAGAAAAGACACGAAAAAAGGAAAGAAGGATAATTGGCTCTAGTTTCGTAATTGTGCACCAAGTCCCACCTTGACTCCAACTCATCCTAATTCTGTTGGGATTAATAGCGGCCAAGAAAATCAAGAAACCAAACCCCAAACCTTCCTAAAATACCTTGAACTGCCCACATCAGCCCAAACAACTTCCCTAAAACCTTGCTTCCTAAAAATCAGCGCCACCTATTACCCACGTTGCAACCACAAGCGCAAACCGAATTGGTTAATCTGCTAGGGGTGGAAGCCGCACCAATTGAGCACCCTAAGACAGCCACCTTACACCCCAATTTCGTTTCCAAAACCCCAAAGCCAACCGCCCCAACCTGGTGTGCCAATCTAGCCCGTGTTCTTGAATCGGTTGAGCAGCACCTTGTGACCCAATTTGGCTGAGTTATAAGGGCTGACAAATACACCAAAACAGCACCCTTAACTTACCAAAAACCCAGCAAGTTGTGACCAAAAATACCAAGAAACCCGCAAACCAGATTTCCAGCAATAAGTCACTCTTCTTAGACTCTTGTCTAGGATTTTCAAAATTTCAGCCTTGAAGTCATCTTTCTTGCTTTCTTTTGAGTCGTAGTCAGTCCCTAATCTGAGTTTTAGGTCCCATCTTAGGTCATCCATTATTGTTCATTCATTGCTACCATCTCGTGTCACTTGTTGACTAGTCAAGAACGAGCCTCACGGTGACGCCTAGCTTGTTCAACCCGAGCAACTAGCAAGCAAGGAATTGTTTGGTGAGATTATTAGAGAGTGATACACTTGAGTGAAACACGAGCGTGAGTGATCTATACATTGTACAAAAAAAAAGAGGTAGTTGTTTTATTTGTTTTTGCAAGTTACATAAGCATGCCAAGTGGGGTTGGAGACAAACCATGGACTTAAAACTACAATTGGAGGCCATGATGGGGGAATTCAAGCGAATGCTTAAGAATTCCATCGAACCTTTGCATGAACGAATTGACCAGTTGGAGAAACTCGAGGCTACCGCCTAGCTCGAGTAAAGGCAAAAGAATCGGCGTACTCAAATGATGAGGAGGATCCATTTGAGGGACGGTACCAAACTGACCAACGTGCACAAAGGCGAGGGGATGATGCCATTAAGGGTGTCAAACTCAAAATTCCTTCCTTCCAAGGCAAGTCGGATCCCGAAGCTTACTTGGAATGGGAAAGGAAGATCGAATTGGTCTACGAGTGCCACACTTACACGGAAGAACAAAAGGTAAAACTTGCAGCCGTGGAGTTCACCGACTACGCCTCCATTTGGTGGGACCAATTACAACTAAGCTGAAGGAGAAATTGAGAGAGACCCATGGAGACTTGGGAAGAAATAAGGAGCCTAATGAGGAAAAGATTCGTGCCGAGCTACTATAGTCGAGATTTACACCGTCGACTACAAGCTCTCACCCAAGGGTCCTTGTCAGTCGAGGACTATTAGAAGGAAATAGAGATGGCCATTATGAAGGCGGATCTGCGTGAGGATGGAGAAGCCACTATGGCTCGATTTTTGCATCGCTTGAGGCCCGAGATTGCCGAAGTAGTGGAGCTCCAACACTACCTCGACATGAGTGAAATGTTGGAGAAGGCGGTTACAGTTGAACGACGCCTCAAGAGGAGGGGTAGTGCACGTCAAGACACTACATACCAAGCTGGAAATTGGCGCACTCCTCAACCAAAAAAGGAGGAGAAGGTCACGGCTTCTTCAAATTTCCAAAGGCCGAATGCCTTTTCTCCAAAAATGAAGTCAACGGTCGAACCAAAGGCCAGCAATGAAACTTCTAAGCCGCGAAGCCGAGACACTAAATGCTTCAAGTGTCAAGGCTTTGGTCATATCGCCTCCCAATGCGCCAACCAAAGGACCATGCTATTGTTGCCAAATGGGAGGTTGTATCGGATGAAGAGGAGGAGTACCAAGGGATGCCGACCCTTGGGGAGGAAGAGGATGACTCGGGTGAGGAGTTACCTACACATGAAGAGATCGGTTGCTTGGTGGTTCGAAAGGTACTTACCGCGCGAGCCCAAGGAAGAGGAATTAGAGGTGCAACGGGACAACCTTTTCTACACAATGTGTCACATCAAGGACAAGGTTTGTAGTGTCATTATTGACAGTGGGAGTTGTGCCAATGTAGCTAGTCTACTCATGGTAGAAAAGCTAGGACTTCCAGTTGTCAAGCATCCAAGGCCTTATCGCCTCCAATGGTTGAACAACGAAGAGGAAGTCCGTGTATTTCGGCAAGTCAAAGTGCCATTCCGAATTGGCAAGTATGAAGATGAGGTTACTTGTGATGTTGTGCCAATGCAAGCAAGTCATCTCATTCTTGGGCGACCTTGGCAATATGATCGAGACGTTGAATTCAAAGGGAGAGCCAACAAATACGTCTTTACTCATTGTAATAGAAAAGTGATACGGTCCTCGATCAACACGTTTCGAGACACGTAGCACGTTGCCCAAGGATCTAGCGAGATTGTCCAACGTTTGGATTGCGGAACTAGAATCAATACGGACGACACGAATTGATTAGAGGTGGTGGAACGACGACTCCAACTGAGGTGATTACTCTAGTGGATAGGTCGGTGGAACAATCAAGGTCAAGCACAAGATTGCTCAAAAACCCTTGCCAAAGCAAGTAAAGGATTGAATCTCTCAATGGAAGAGAAAACAAAACTAAGTGTTTATTATCAAAATTGCGTAACCCCTTGACCGTACAAGGTGAGCCTTTATATAGGCTAAGGGAGTAGGTCAAGGGACTAATGAAACCCTAATAAAGCAAACTAAAGGGTTGGCCACTCCATGGACAAGATGGGCCGGCCCATGACTTAATTTAATAAGCTAATCCAACTCTAATAAGATGAAAACCTAGTACTAAGGCCTACAGCCTAGTCAACCAACCCACTTGAAGGCCCACTTGATTCTTCATGGGCTTGGATCATTGTGTAGATGACTTGAGTATCCCCTTCCAAGCCTTCAATGTTTCTATGGACTCCTTGTTGGTCTTGCACGCCTCACACTAGGGTTTGGAGTGACTCCTTGAATCGCTTGGCCCGTGCACGTGTGACGGGGCCCAATGGAACTCGAATTGGGTCATTACTTGGACTAAGACCCGTGCACACATCAGTCTCCTCCACTTGAGAAGGATTTGTCCTCAAATCTGGATCTTCCTCATCAAGAAATGGACTCAAATCCGCGACATTGAAAGTTGCGCTCACGTTGTACTCGCCAGGTAGCTCCAATTTGTAAGCGTTGTCATTGATACGTTGAAGCACGCGAAAAGGTCCATCACCCCTTGGGGACAACTTATTTTGGCGTTGCTTGGGGAATCTTTCTTTCCTCAAGTGCAGCCAAACCCAATCTCCAGGTTCAAAGGTCATCTTTCGACGGTGCTGGTTGGCTTGCTGGATGTATTATTGGGTACGCCTCTCAATGTTCGCGCGAGCGGCTTCATGTAACCTGCGTACAAAGTCCGCTTTCTTTTTCCCATCTAAGCTGGTGTGCTCAGAGGAAGGTAAGGGTACCAATCAAGGGGGGTCAGGGGGTTGAAGCCATAGACAATCTCAAATGGTGAGTAGTGTGTTGCACTATGAACAGTTCTATTATAAGCAAATTCGACATGTGGCAAACACTCTTCCCAAGATTTAAGATTCTTTTTAATTAGAGCGTGCCAAGTGTGCGGTTGACAACCTCAGTTTGTCCATCGCTTTGTGGATGACTCGTGGTAGAGAACAACAATCTAGTACCAAGTTTAGACCACAAAGTCTTCAAAAAATAACTCAAGAATTTCACATCTCTATCACTAACAATAGTTTGGGGCATACCATGTAAACGGACAATTTCCTTAAAGAACAAGCTAGCAATGTGAGATGCATCATCAGTTTTGTGACAAGGGATAAGATGAGCCATCTTGAAGAATCTATCGACTACCACAAAGATGGAATCATTACCCCTTGGTGACCTAGGTAGTCCCAAGACAAAGTCCATAGACAAGTCTACCCAAGGATGATGTGGAATAGGTAATGGGGTGTACAAGCATATGGATTTGTTTTAGACTTGGCTCTGTGGCAAGTGGCACACCTACCAACCATGCGTTCAACATCTCTACGCATGTGAGGCCAGTAGAAATGCTCTTGCAACATTGCTAAAGTCTTAACAATTCCAAAATGTCCCATGAGACCACCACTATGTGCCTCTCGAATCAAAAGATCACGAATGGACGAATTAGGCACACACAATTTATCCACATAGAACAGGAACCCATCATGCAAAAAATACTTTCCATGTGGACTCGTAGCACAGGATGTATATATGTCACCAAAGTCATGATCATATGCATATAGTTCCTTAAGGGCCTCAAACACTAATAGCTTAGCATCAAGGACAGCAAGCAAAGGATGTCTACGAGATAATGCATCAGCTACCACATTTGTTTTGCCAGTTTTGTACTTGATGACATAAGAGAAGGTATCAAGGAAACTAACCCATTTGGCATGTCGTTTGCTCAACTTTGGTTGTCCCTTGAGAAATTTCAAGGACTCGTGATCAGTGTGTATCACGAATTCCCTTGGCCGGAGGTAGTGTTGCCAAGTCTCCAAGGCCCTCACGAGTGCATACAACTCTTTTTCGTACATGGGATAATTTAATGCAGCTCCCCCAGTTTCTCGCTAAAGAAGGCACAAGGCTTCTTGTCTTGCATAAGCACGGCACCAATACCTCCACCAGAAGCATCACATTCAATTTCAAAAGTCTTGTTAAAGTTAGGTAATGCTAACACAGGTGCATGTGTGAGTTTGTCCTTGAGAGTAAGGAACGCTTGTTCTTGGGCTTCTCCCCAATGGAATTTGTCATTCTTTTTTGTCACAGCGGTCAATGGGGCAGCAATGGTGCTGAAGTCTTTGACAAAACGTTTGTAGAAACCTGCCAAACCATGGAAGCTTCGCACCTCAGGGACAGACTTAGGCGTGGGCCATTGCTTGATGGCCTCAATCTTGGACTCGTCTACTTTGATGCCTTGTGAACTTACAACGTAACCCAGAAACACAAGCTCATTAGTACAAAAAGTGCACTTCTTAAGATTAGCGTATAGACGCGCCTCTCGAAGTGTGTTAAGAACTAATCTCAGGTGTTCCATGTGCTCATGTTCATTACGGCTATAGATCAAGATGTCATCAAAATAGACAATCACAAATTTGCCAATAAAGTGTCTCAAAACATGGTTCATTAGTCTCATGAACGTACTAGGGGCGTTAGTCAACCCAAAGGGCATGACTAGCTACTCATATAGACCATGTTTGGTTTTGAAAGCCGTTTTCCATTCATCGCCTTCTTTCATCCTAATTTGATGATAGCCACTCCTTAAGTCAATTTTAGTGAAAATAATGGCACCATTAAGTTCATCAAGCATATCATCTAGCCTAGGAATGGGATGACGGTATTTAACAGTAATAGCATTAACGGCCCTACAGTCAGTACACATGCGCCAAGTACCATCCTTTTTGAGGACAAGTATCACAGGCATGGCGCAAGGACTGAGACTCTCTCTTACCCAACCCTTACCTAGTAGGCCATCCACTTGCCGTTGAAGCTCCTTTGTCTCCTCCGGACCCATGCGGTAGGCAGGTTTGTTGGGTAGTGGTGCTCCAGAAATCAGGTCTATTTGGTGCTCGATCCCTCGAATGGGTGGTAACCCATCAGGAACCTCGTCGGGGAATACGTCCTCAAAATCCTGCAAAAGAGCAATAACACTCGAAGGCAATGCCTTGTCGAGCTCATCAGTATTAAGTAGCACAATGCTTACACATCATGAGTAATACAGGCTGGTCAACATTTATAAGTTTCCGCACGTCCTTAGCCTTAATTATCATGTTTTGCTTCCTAGTGTATGGTTTAGATAGTGCATGCTCATGTGGGACACTAGGTGTGCTCACTTGACCCTTGGTAGATTGCTCACTCGTAGAAGTGGAGCATTTGCCAGGGTCGGCCGCCTTTTGTTTCCTCTTTTGGCGGTCCTGCTCACACTCTCTTTGCAATTTAAGTTGGTCCTCATACACTTGTGCATGTGTGAGTGGTGTGAGAACCATGCGTTTGCCATTGTGCAAAAGAGTGTATTTATTTGCCCTCCCATCAAATGTGACATGCTTATCAAATTGCCAAGGTTCTCCCTAAAAGATATGTGTAGCATGCATGGGAACGACATCACATACAATTTCATCAATGTATGTTCCAATGGAAAAGGGAACACGTACCTGTTTGTAGACACGTACCTCTCCTTCTTCACTCAGCCATTGGAGGCGGTATGGATGTGGATGTCTAGTTGTAGGAAGTCCTAAACTCTCCACCATGAGTAAGCTCGCCACATTGGTGCAACTCCCACCATCGATGATGAGGCTACACACCTTCTCACCCACTTAACAACGGGTGTAAAATAAGTTTTCCCTTTGCAATTGCTCATCCTCCTTGACTCAGGCGGTGAGTACTCGGCATGCCACCAAGCAGCCAATTTCTCCTTGAGTAGGAGAGCACTCTTCCTCAGCCGAGTCATCCTCCAAGCAATCGCCCTTGATCAATCCAGGCATGTCCTCACAATCGTCGTCATCAGACACGATCTCCCCATTGTGAGTGACTAACATGATCCTTTGGTTCGGACATTGGGACTGGATATGTCCAAACCCTTGGCACTTGAAGCACTTTATATCCCTACTCCTAGTCTTTGGAGTCTCAGTGGGTGCCTTAGTAGTGGACCTGGATGCATCAACAGATTTATTAGGGGTAAAATGGGAATTTCGGCTAGGAGCGTTACCTTGAACTCGGCTAGATGGAGTAGGTGTAGCCGAATTTCCAGCGTCGTGGGTCGGCCTCCGTGGTTGGTTGCCCCTCCATGGAGTCGAATTGGAAGTTTGGTAGTTGCGGGCCCCTCGCCTCAATTTCTTTCCCCTTTCGGCCTTGTTAGCTAGTTCAAGAAGGTCATGCATGTCCAAATAATGTTGGAGCTCCAAGGCTTCTTGTAGGTCAGGGTTGAGACCTCTAAGAAACCTCGCCATGGTGGCCTCGCTATCCTCTTGAATGTTAGCCCTCATCATGGCCATTTCGATCTCCTTATAGTAGTCCTCCACGCTCATGTTACCCTGAGTGAGGGTTTGAAGCTTGGAGTGGAGATCGCGGTTGTAATAGCTTGGAACAAACCTCTTGCGCATCAAAGCCTTGAGTTCTCGCCAAGTCCGGACTCGTGGTTCTCCCATTCTCCTTCGTTGAGTCCTTACTTGGTCCCACCAGACTAGGGCGTAGTCGGTGAACTCGACAGTGGCCACCTTAACCTTTTGTTCCTCGCTATAATCATAGCAGTCGAAGACCATCTCGATACGACCTTCCCATTCCAGGTAAGCTTCAGGGTTGCTTTTGCCTTGGAATGCGGGGACTTGGATCTTAAGTCCCTTGATCTCGCTCTTGGATGTGTCCCTCTTGGGCCGCTCGGGCCTTTTCTCATCCTCACTGGCCGAGTAATCTTCACTATGTGCCCCTTTGGTGCCCTGGGTACTCCGGTTGTGAGATCTGGACCGAGAGCCCCTCGTGAGACTCTTGGATAGTTGATCGAAGCGAGTGTGCAACTCCTCCATTTGTTGCTCACTAATTCGCCTGAGCTCATTTTTCATGGCTGCGAACATCAACGAGTAGTCGTTGGTAGGTTGATCCTGCTCCATGTCTCTCTCTTAGACCTGCAAAAAGGTTAGTGAACAAGACAAAGAATACAAATATGTCCTTACTTCGCTCCCTGAGTGTGTCACTCACTCTTGTATTTTGTCACTCAAAACACTCTATTGATCTCACTAATTACCTTTACCTGTTGGTTTAGGTAGTTGAGAAATACTGCTCAAGTCCAATGAAGGTGACCAACTTTCTCCACAAGAGTACCCAAGAAGTAAGACACAGAATGGAATGCAAAAAGGAACAAGAGTTGACGTTTTTGGAAGGAGGTCAGTGGCAGACAGATTTGGAAACTACTGCTAGTGTGAACGGAATCAAATGGAAACCCTAGCTCCTAGAATGTAGGAATGTGTCCAAGTGGAAATAGAAGATGTGACAGCCCCACCTCTCCCTAGGGCGTACCCTAGGGTATCAGCGGACTGCCTGCCCAGCTCTCGCCAGGACTATTAAACGGTCACACACGCGAGACCAAGTGCAAAAGACCCTTAGATAGGGCGATTACATACATTCCCAACATAGAATATCCATTACACATGAAGGATCATTTACATATACATGTTGCCAAAATTCACAATCCAAAAGGTGATATTCAAATAAGATACATTTAGGGTTTCTACTGGCCGAGGAGCTAAACAAAGAAGCAAAACTATTTCACTAGCTCAACTCGCTTCTCAAAATCAGGTATTTCCCAAAAATTTGCCTGTAAGGAAAACAAAGGTAACGGGGGTGAGCTTTCGCCCAATGAGGTACCAACAGTCATGCAGCCCCAAATTCACAAATAACCAAGCTCAGTTATACACAACCATCAAATATAAAACCAAAGTACCACAACAAGTTCAAAGGAAAGGATACGGGTGGCTCTCAGGAGCCAGTTTCCCCATTTCAGTTCTTGTTCGCATCCCGTTGACCTCCGTCAATGCTTAAAGAAAGTAACATGACCGTAGACCCCACTTTACTCCCAATACCTTCCACCGTACATTCCCCTTACCGGGCCCGAACACCTTACAGTGATTAAGAAGGTAATACTCGAGTATACCGTAGGGTCGAGGAGATACACTCCACTCGACAAACAGTGACCCTATGGTTGTTACCTAGTCGACCGGCCCTTGTTGGCTCGACTCAAGTAACTCCCACTAGGGTTTTGAGCTCAGTGATTACAGTGCAGTGGTAGGGCGCATGCCCATGATTCAAGCCAAACACAGTGTAGATTCACAGTTGTATCGGAAAGCAGTTATACAAGTAAGAGAACGAGAGCGATAAAGTACACTCTCGCCTCATACACACAGTTCACAGTTGTTCACATCACAGTTTCAAGGACAAGTAATCATATAGGCATATAAATCATGCAATAGTACATTCACCAATTCAAAAAGGTAAGCTCACAGATTTCCGTCCGGCGGACGCCTTGGATCACCCACACGTCCTATACAATCAAGAAAAGGCAATTGAAACTCAAATACGGGTCGAGTACCTCTTAAGTGGATCGCTAAAGCAAAATTCAATTATAACTCCAATTATAGTTCGAAATGGAAAATACATCGAATTTAGGGTTAAAAGTTCAAGAAAACCCTAAAGCTTTTCATATTTACCCATTTTTAACCTAGATTCACAAAACCCTAATTTCTCGGAAATCGGACAGCATTTCCCCTAAATTTCAGCATTTCCGCCCTACAAAAAAAATCACACAATTCATCCAATCCAACCACAATTTCATAAACCAACCCAAGGCTAGTAACTACACACTATTAGGGTCACAATACCCTTCAATCATAGCCAATTTCAAGTTCAATAGGCAACCATAAGAAAGCCCCAATTTCACAAACCCTAAAGCTGAAATTTCCATGGAAAGCTGAAATTTTCCGCACAAAGCTGAAATTTTCCGCAATTCGCTATAATTATCGCATAATAACCTCAAATTACACCATATTAAGCCACCAATCCAAGCCAATCATAATTATAATAGGAAAACAGAAAAATTCCCAAGAAAATAATAAATTCATCAAACTTCGTTTTATCCATGAAACTAGCCATAATAAAGCTCCTTATCCGTTATAAACTACTAATTCATCATTATTATGAACAAAAGTGAAGTTTCAAGCAAAATACCTTAGTCTCCAAGAAAGATAGCAACTTAGGGTTTTCCTTTGCAAAATCACTCCACAAACACCTTCAATCTCACTTAATAAGCGATTTCTACGGAGGAATTCGGAATTTTATCGTTTGGTTTTCAAGATTTGGGCAAGAAATTGAAAGAAAAGTTGAAGGCTTCTTTCCCTTTTTTCTCTCTAGAATTTTTGGCCAAGATGCTTGAAGAATGAAGATGATTTTGGTCAAATTTTGCTTTTAGTAAAGTTGTAAGAAAGTTAGGCAAAACTTGGCACAATCCCGTCGCGACACGTGGCACCTTTTTAGATTTCTTTCTTATCCTTTAGCTCACTAATGACCAAGCATCTAACCAACCTCTAATTATCTCTTAGCACTCAGTAATTTAATGCCTTACTGCACAACTTAATCTACTTGGCCGAATTTCTCTCACTTAACGCACTAGCGGGTCCCACATCCGCTATTCGCTCCAATTTTCTCGTGAACTCACTTATACTAGAAAAATGACTTAAAAACTATATTTACTTATAAAATATATGAAAAATGAATATAACAAATGTGAGAACCCGTAAATTTTATTTATTTCTAGGTAAATTTGACTCATTTGCACCCGTTTTCCACATTTTCTTGCTTCTAAGAATATTCTAGACCTTTTTATGAGTAAATAGGGTTTTTAAAATATTTTTCTAGCAAAAGTCAATTTTCGAAATTTTGGAGTGAATAGTGCACGTGGGACCCGCTAGTGCGTTAAGTGAGAGAAATTCGGCCAATTAGGTTAAGTTTTGCGTAAAGGGATTTAATTACTAGGTGTTAGTAGTGATTAGAGGTTACCTAGATAAATTAACCCTAGTGAGCAAGAGGATAGGAATGAAACTTAAAAGGTGCCACGTGTCGCGAAATTATTCGAAGTGGACTTTGACCACTTTCTTTACCTTTACCAAAACATCAAATTTGACCCAAAATCATCCTCATTTTCAACCCTCTTGGCCGAACTCCTTAAGGAGAGAAAAGAGAGAAAGCTTCAACTTTGATCTTCCATTTCTTGCTTGTAT
Source organism: Coffea humblotiana (assembly GCA_023065735.1). Lineage (NCBI taxonomy): Eukaryota > Viridiplantae > Streptophyta > Magnoliopsida > Gentianales > Rubiaceae > Coffea > Coffea humblotiana. The sequence continues at coordinate 11,417,972 of CM041208.1, read as the reverse complement.
CTTGAAATCTAACCGGTTAAAACCTTGAATTTGTCCACCAAAACCACTTGCTAGGGAAGCTTGAAGCTCTTGGTGGAGCTATTTTGGGGAGTAAGCACTTAAGCTACAAACTTTCTTGGGGAATTAAGGTATATTGCTTGGAAACTTCTCTTTTGGTTCCATTAATGTCAAATTGATGGCCTATGGTGGCTAAGTAGTTAGATTTATGGATGAAATTATGGTTTATTTGGGAAGTTGTATGAATTTCTGATTTTTGAGGAATTTTTCTGTTTTATATGATAAATGTTAGCTAACCTTGGTTGGATGGTCTAATAATGAGCCAAATGGAGCTCTTGTGTGAGAATTTCAAGTAATTGTGGAAAATTTCAGCTTTGCACAAAATTTCAGTTTTAGGGTTTATGAATTGGGGCTTTTCTATAATTGATGTTTGGAATGGCAATTGGCTTGGAATGAAAGTTTATTGAGTAGCCTATGAGTGAATTGTGGTTGAATTGGATGGGATTTGATGTTTGTTTGTAGGATGGAAAAGCTAGAATTTAAGGGGAAATGCTGTCAAATTTCCGCCAGGAATTCCTGAACAGTTTCGGGAAAACTGTTATAACTCGATGTAGGAATATCGGAATTTAGTTCTGTTTGTTGCGTTTTAAACTAGACCTCCTAGGGCTACAAACGTGAAAATTTCAGACCCTAGTTCTGTCTGTGTGATTTATGCTGATTTTCCAAAGTTGACTAAAATTACATACCTGTTCTGTCTTTGACTGGACGATGCTGCGACTTAAGGCTAGAATTTAACTAACTTGTGATTCGAATCTGGTAAACATGTCTTCTAAGTAATTGTACCCCTTTGAGTGTATTTTCCGACGGTATAAATTTTATTAATTTGGCCTTAAGACCTGTGAGATATGATTTTTCCAATGAGAGCGCGCAAAGCTGGAAAATCCTGTTTTCCTAGAATTATTCTTACTTTCCTTTTTCCTCTTAGGTTTGAGAGTTTACTACACCTTTGGCCTTAAAAATCAAAGTATTTTTCATTTTTGAGTCATATTTGCATTTTGCTTTAGTAGTTCACTTAAGAGGCATTCGACTCGTGTTCGAGTCTCAACTGTAATTTCTTGTTTCTTGTAGGTCGAGCCGGTGATTCCGGACAACCGTTGGGCGAAAACTTGTGACTTGCTTACTTAAGTGTGAGTGTACTATGCATGACTTGTGTTTACTTGATTTTGTACTTGGATCCTTGAATTGGATACCTGTGATTTATGTGCTCGAGGCGAGAGTGTACTTTATCGCTCTCGTTCTCTTATATGTGTAACTGAATTACTGGATGTGTGAATTGAACTGAATGCTTGTGAACTGGATTCATGCCTGGCTTCATGTCGTTTTGGGTATGAACCCTACGACTTCACTGTGAAAACTGAGCTCAAGCCTTAATGGCCGTTTATCGAGTCGAGCCGGTAAGGGCCGGTCGATTAGGTAGCGAGCCGTGAGGTCACTGTGTGTCGAATGGAGCGATTGCTCCTCGACCTTGTGGTATACTCGAGTATTACCCTCTGATTACTGTGAGGTGTTCGGGCCCGGTAGGGGAATGTTCGGTGGAAGGTTTGGGAGTAAAGTGGTGATCTACGGTCGTACGTGTCCGTTGAACGTTGACGGAGAGTCAACGGGAAGTGATCAAGAGTTGCCAAGGGAAATTGGCTCCCGAGAGCCACCCGTATCCTTTCCTTTGAAATTGATTTTGTGTTTTCTTTCTATGGTTGATCGTAATGTGTAACTGAGCATGACTAATACGTGCACTTTGAATGCATGACTTTTAGTACCTCATTGGGCGAAAGCTCACACTCGTACTTTTGTTTTCCTTACAGGGCATTCTTTTGGGAAACCATGAGTTTTGTGAAGCGAGTAGAGCTAGTTAGGCATTCTTTTGTATTTTGTATAGCTCCTCGACTTTTAGAACCCTAATGTGGGACTTGAACATTTCATTTTGAATTGGAAAACCCTAGAGTGGGTTATGTGTATATATTGGCTCGTGTATATATGATACTTTTCTTGGAATTGTACTTGTTCACCTTGCTTATCGGTATTTTTTTTTCCGAAACGTCTAGAATTTTGTGTATGTGACCGTTAGCAGTCCTGGCGAGAGCTGGGCAGGCAGTTCGCTAACCCTTAGGGTACGCCCATGGGGAAGTGGGGCTGTCACAGGTGGTATCAGAGCCTAGGTTAGAAATAACTTGGGCAAGTTAGAAATTTGTTTTAGTACCTTTAAGGATCGTGTTAGGGCACCATTAAGTATGATTTCCTCGCCTAAGGTTGAATTTTAACTCGTTCTTGTAGGTTATGGCTGGATCGAGCCCTGAGGGCGGAGGTGTGCCGCCGCAGAGACGCTTTCGCATTGTGGACTACCAGGAGAGACCTGGAGGACCCATTCGCCGGTGGAGTGCCGCTAGTCGGACTCGCCGCTGTGCCCGATGCCAGAACTACTCGTATATAGATCGAGTAGTCATAGCCGTCCTTGATGAGCGTAGGAGGCTTAGGCGAGCCACCGCTAGGGACCAAACTGAGATGGCACGATTAAGGGGAATTATGCGCATGCAAGCGGACCGAATCCGTGAGCTTGAGGCCGCCGTAGTTGAGGAGCAAGAGCGAACCGACGCTCTTAGGGGACAATTGCAAGTAGCCACCGACCGACTCACGAGGGTGACTAGGGTAGTGCGAGATAGGTCGGGAGGCATCATTAACGAGTGCGAGGCGCTCGTCCGAGGTGTGATCGGCGCTAATAGGCAAGTGGAGGCGTCCAGTACTAGTACACCTGATGAGGGGAGCACGCCTAACTCTAGTGGTGGGGGAGAGTCCGTGTGCTCCGTGGGGAACTAGACTAGGGCTCCTTTGAGCCGTGTTTTGGATCCCATGTGGGGACTAGCTAGGGGAAAGCTACTCGTTAGCTACTTTTGTTTTTGACCTAGCTTTGTATATGTGTTTTTGATTGACCCGATACTTTCATGGGATTGTTTGTATATATTTGACTGACTACCACTGTACAACTTGTTTAATATGTCTATGTGCTATTACGTGAATGTCTTTGTTTGGTGTTTAATTCTTGTTTATTATTTACTTTTATTTCTTATTTTGATCCCGTACTTGTGTTTCGGCCCTAGATTGTGGACTTAAGTCATGGAAGGTACTCGTAGTGGGCGAGGCCGTGGTCGCGGTAGTAGGCAACCTTCAACTGATAGGGGTACTCAGGAACCCACACTTGGACCTAATCCTGAACCTAGGATCGACCCAAACGTGCAAGTAGCCTCCGCTATCCAGAGGATAACTGATTTGTTGGCCCACGTAGTGGAGCATCAAGGCCAGCACCCTGTCCATAACCCTGGGAACCCTGGCGAGCATGTAGAGAGTGAGGATCGAGCCCTCGAGAGGTTTCAAAAGTTCTCCCCGCCGAAATTCTTGGGAGGGCCTGATCCGGATGTGGCCGAACGCTGGTTGGAGAAAATGGTAGACATTTTTGCGGCCCTACACTATTCGGAGGAAAGACAGGTTACTTTTGCTGTCTTTCAACTGGAGGGAGCTGCCCGTTCCTGGTGGAACATAATACGGACGAAGTGGGAAAGAGAGATGACGCCACGGACATGGGCGAACTTCATCCGAGAATTTAATGCAAAGTACTTCCCGCCGTTGGTCCAGGAAAAGAAGGAAGATGAGTTCCTTAGATTACGCCAGGGCACGCAATCGGTGGCTGAGTATGAGAGCCAGTTCACGCGTTTATCAAAATTTGCTCCTGAACTTATAGTGACGGAGCAACGAAGGATCCGGCGTTTTACCCAAGGATTGAATGTGGAGATCCAGAAAGATCTGGCCGTCGCCCAGATCGTACCTTTAGTGAGGCGGTAGAAAAGGCGCTAAGGGTAGAAAACGCGAGGCTACAAGTTAGGAACTTCCAGGTGAGGAAGCGGGGGTTCCCTGGAAGTAGCTCTGGTCAGGGTGAGCGAAGTAACCCTCCCAAGTCTGGGAGAGGGTTTGGTGGAGGAAGGTTTTCGGGGACGTCGAGAGGGACGCCTTCGAGGGGTGGATCATTTGGGCGAGGCCAGCAGAGGGGCGCCTCGCAAGGAAGTTCAACTTCTGTTTCCCGAGGACCTTGTGGATTCTGCGGGAAACCAAATCATACTGAGGACAACTGCTGGAGGAAAGAGAGGAAATGCCTGCGCTGTGGGAGCGCGGAGCACCAGATAGCTACCTGCCCTGTATTACCCCGTGAACAGAGAGCGACCCCCCAGTCCTCGAGAGCCAGCTCCAACCCACCTAAAACAGAGGGGACCAAACCAAAAGTGCCTGCTCGAGTGTACTCCCTCGAGCAACACCAAATCCCTGATTCTTCTGGAGTGATAGAAGGTACTATCCCTGTTTTCCATCGTCTAGCTAGGATTTTAATTGACCCCGGTGCCACCCATTCATTTGTAAATCCCGATTTTATGTGCGATATTGATATAAACCCTGTTAGTTTACCCTACGAGTTGGAAGTTAGTACTCCTACGGGAAACCAACGGTTAATTTCTAGTACAATGTATGCAAATTGTGAGATTTGGGTAGGAGAGAGAAAATTACTGGGGAATTTGGTAAGCTTAGCCATTAAAGGATACGATGTCATACTGGGGATGGATTGGTTAGCTAAGTACGATGCCCAACTTGACTGTAAGAGAAAAGTAGTGGAATTTCGTATACCTGGGGAAGCTACTTTGAGGCTAGATGTGAGGGGTGGTCTTGCCTCATCTGCATTAATTTCGGGCATTAGGGCTAGGAAATTGTTAAGTAAAGGAGCGCAAAGGGTTTCTAGCCTTTCTTATAAACACTCCCGTTGATAAGTTGAAGGTAGATGATGTACTATTGTGAGTGAGTACCCAGATGTTCCCAGATGAATTAGTAACCCTACCTCCGGAAAGAGAGATAGAGTTTAAGATCGATTTGCTACCTGGAGCATCGCCTATCTCTAAAACCCCTATCGAATGGCACCTGCTGAACTTAAGGAGTTGAAACTACAATTGCAGGATTTGTTAGAGCGAGGGTTTATCCGAGAGAGTGGGTCTCCGTGGGGAGCCCCTGTGTTGTTCGTGAAGAAAAAAGATGGGACGTTGAGGTTGTGTATAGACTATCGAGGGTTGAACAACATTACCATTAAGAACAAATACCCACTGCCCCACATTGATGAGCTATTTGACCAATTACAGGGAGCGGTAGTCTTTTCCAAACTAGACCTCCGACAGGGGTATTACCAATTGTTGATTAGGAAGGAGGACGTACCTAAAACTGCTTTCAATTCTCGATATGGGCATTTCGAATTTGCCGTTATGCCCTTCGGTTTGACCAATGCCCCTGCTGCCTTCATGGACCTAATGCACAGAGTTTTTAAACCCTTCTTGGACCGATTTGTCGTCGTTTTCATTGATGACATTTTGGTCTACTCTAAATCCCGTGAGGAGCATGAGGAACATCTGAGGCTAGTCTTACAAACCCTAAGAGATCACCAGTTGTATGCCAAGTTTAGTAAGTGTGAATTTTGGCTGGAGAAAGTTTCATTTTTGGGGCATGTGATCTCGAAAGAGGGCATTACTGTAGACCCGACAAAGGTAGAGGCTGTAACTGAGTGGAAACGACCCGAAACTCCCACTGAGATCCGTAGTTTTCTAGGGTTAGCTGGATATTACCGGCGGTTTATCAAAGACTTTTCGAAACTTGCTAGCCCTTTAACCAATTTGACCAAGAAGAACGGGCGTTTTATGTGGGATGATGAGTGTGAGAGTAGTTTCCAGGAATTGAAGCGAAGATTAACCGTAGCTCCTATTTTAGCCCTACCTAATGGGAGAGATAGTTTTTCTGTGTATACTGATGCTTCCGGGGAAGGCTTAGGGTGTGTATTGATGCAGAATAAGAATGTGATTTCCTTTGCCTCTAGGAAACTGAACCTCATGAGCAAAATTACCCAACCCATGACCTAGAATTAGCCGCAGTTGTCTTCGCCCTGAAAAAGTGGAGACACTACCTGTATGGGGTGACTTTTGAGGTTTACTCTGACCATAAAAGCCTTAAATACCTATTCTCCCAAAAAGAGCTAAACATGAGACAAAGGCGATGGATGGAGTTCTTAGAAGACTATGACTGTACCATTAATTACCATCCGGGAAAGGCAAACGTAGTGGCTGATGCCTTAAGTCGAAAGGCTCAAATAGCAGGGTTAATGGTTAAAGAGTGGGAAATGTTAGAAGAAGTGAGTGAGTGGAACCCTAGGGTGGAACGTCAAAGGGTAATCTTAGGGAACGTTCGAGTAACCTCTGCTATTCTGGAACGAGTCAAAGAGGCTCAAAAAGAGGACCCGATGACCCAAAAATGGAGCGATAAGGCGGAGAAAGGGGAGTTGCCCGACTTTAATGTGAGCTCTGAGGGGATATTGAAATATCGAAATCGAATAGTGGTACCAGAGAGTGAAACCTTGAAAAAGGAGATTTTGGAGGAAGCCCATCGATCAAAATACACGATCCATCCAGGTGGTAATAAGATGTATCAGGAGTTAAGGAAGCTGTACTGGTGGAATAAGATGAAGAGGGAAATAGCCCAGTACGTGCAAACCTGCCTTGTTTGCCAGCAAGTGAAAGCGGAACACCAAAAGCCTTCTGGATTGTTGCAACCATTAGAAATACCTGAGTGGAAGTGGGAAAACATCACCATGGACTTCGTTTCTGGTCTGCCTAGAACCCAAAAAGGACATGATGCCGTGTGGGTGATCGTGGATAGACTAACCAAATCAGCCCATTTCTTACCCATAAACATGCAATACTCTCTGGAGAAATTGGCCCAACTGTACATGAGTGAAATTGTGAGACTGCATGGGATTCCTGTGAGTATTGTCTCGGATAGGGATCCACGTTTCGTGTCTAGATTCTGGCAGAAATTTCAGGAGACCTTGGGAACCAAACTCAACCTAAGCACCACTTACCATCCCCAAACCGACGGACAATCTGAGCGAACTATTCAAACTCTTGAGGACATGTTGCGAACCTGTATTTTGGATTTCGGGGGTAATTGGGGTCAACACATGACGTTAGTAGAATTTGCCTACAATAATAGTTACCACTCGTCAATCCAAATGGCACCGTATGAAGCTCTTTATGGTCGAAAGTGCCGTTCGCCGATTTATTGGGATGAAGTAGGGGAAAAGAAAGCCTTAGATCCGACAATCATTCCATGGATGGAGGATGCCCGAGAAAAGGTTAAACTAATTCGCCAAAGACTCCAAACCGCTCAAAGCCGCCAGAAGAGCTATGCAGACAACCGAAGGAAAGATTTGGAGTTTGAAGTTGGAGATCGTGTGTTTCTTAAGGTCACGCCATTGCGAAGTATCACGGCAGGTAGAGGGAAGAAACTGCAACCTAGATTTGTAGGACCCTTTAAAGTCCTTCAAAGAGTTGGAAAAGTGGCGTACCGTCTCGAGTTACCTCCAAACTTATCCAGGATTCACGACGTCTTTCATGTCTCAATGCTCAAAAAGTACCATCCGATCCAACCCACATCTTACGATCAGAAGAGATTGAGGTAGATGAAGCCCTGACCTATGAGGAGAAACCTGTACAAATACTCGACAGAAAGGTTAAGGAGCTGAGAAATAAAAATATTCCTTTGGTGAAGGTGTTATGGAGGAACCACGGTATAGAAGAGGCAACCTGGGAGGTAGAGGAAGAAATACAAAAGAAATACCCTGAACTGTTTGACAACTCAGGTGAGAAATTTCGGGGACGAAATTCTTTAAGGGGGAGAGAGTGTGAGAACCCGTAAATTTTATTTATTTCTAGGTAAATTTGACTCATTTGCACCCGTTTTCCACATTTTCTTGCTTCTAAGAATATTCTAGACATTTTTATGAGTAAATAGGGTTTTTAAAATATTTTTCTAGCAAAAGTCAATTTTCGAAATTTTTGGAGTGAATAGTGCACGTGGGACCCGCTAGTGCGTTAAGTGAGAGAAATTCGGCCAATTAGGTTAAGTTTTGCGTAAAGGATTTAATTACTAGGTTAGTAGGTGATTAGAGGTTACTTGATGAATTAACCCTAGTGAGCAAGAGGATAGGAATGAAACTTAAAAGGTGCCACGTGTCGCGAAATTATTCGAAGTGGACTTTGACCACTTTCTTTACCTTTACCAAAACATCAAATTTGACCCAAAATCATCCTCATTTTCAACCCTCTTGGCCGAACTCCTTAAGGAGAGAAAAGAGAGAAAGCTTCAACTTTGATCTTCCATTTCTTGCTTGTATCTTGAAATCTAACCGGTTAAACCTTGAATTTGTCCACCAAAACCACTTGCTAGGGAAGCTTGAAGCTCTTGGTGGAGCTATTTTGGGGAGTAAGCACTTAAGCTACAAACTTTCTTGGGGAATTAAGGTATATTGCTTGGAAACTTCTCTTTTGGTTCCATTAATGTCAAATTGATGGCCTATGGTGGCTAAGTAGTTAGATTTATGGATGAAATTATGGTTTATTTGGAAGTTGTATGAATTTCTGATTTTTGAGGAATTTTTCTGTTTTATATGATAAATGTTAGCTAACCTTGGTTGGATGGTCTAATAATGAGCCAAATGGAGCTCTTGTGTGTGAATTTCAAGTAATTGCGGAAATTTCCAGTTTGCACAAAATTTCAGTTTTAGGGTTTATGAATTGGGGCTTTTCTATAATTGATGTTTGGAATGGCAATTGGCTTGGAATGAAGTTTATTGAGTAGCCTATGAGTGAATTGTGGTTGAATTGGATGGGATTTGATGTTTGTTTGTAGGATGGAAAAGCTAGAATTTAAGGGGAAATGCTGTCAAATTTCCGCCAGGAATTCCTGAACAGTTTCGGGAAATCTGTTATAACTCGATGTAGGAATATCGGAATTTAGTTCTGTTTGTTGCGTTTTAAACTAGACTCCTAGGGCTACAAACCGTGAAAATTTCAGACCCTAGTTCTGTCTGTGTGATTTATGCTGATTTTCCAAAGTTGACTGAAAATTACATACCTGTTCTGTCTTTGACTGGACGATGCTGCGACTTGAGGCTAGAATTTAACTAACTTGTGATTCGAATCTTGTAAACATGTCTTCTAAGTAATTGTACCCCTTTGAGTGTATTTTCCGACGGTATAAATTTTATTAATTTTGGCCTTAAGACCTGTGAGATATGATTTTTCCAATGAGAGCGCGCAAAGCTGGAAAATCCTGTTTTCCTAGAATTATTCTTACTTTCCTTTTTCCTCTTAGGTTTGAGAGTTTACTACACCTTTGGCCTTAAAAATCAAAGTATTTTTCATTTTTGAATCATATTTGCATTTTGCTTTAGTAGTTCACTTAAGAGGCATTCGACTCGTGTTCGAGTCTCAACTGTAATTTCTTGTTTCTTGTAGGTCGAGCCGGTGATTCCGGACAACCGTTGGGCGAAAACTTGTGACTTGCTTACTTAAGTGTGAGTGTACTATGCATGACTTGTGTTTACTTGATTTTGTACTTGGATCCTTGAATTGGATACCTGTGATTTATGTGCTCGAGGCGAGAGTGTACTTTATCGCTCTCGTTCTCTTATATGTGTAACTGAATTACTGGAGATGTGTGAATTGAACTGAATGCTTGTGAACTGGATTCATGCCTGGCTTCATGTCGTTTTGGGTATGAACCCTACGACTTCACTGTGAAAACTGAGCTCAAGCCTTAATGGCCGTTTATCGAGTCGAGCCGGTAAGGGCCGGTCGATTAGGTAGCGAGCCGTGAGGTCACTGTGTGTCGAATGGAGCGATTGCTCCTCGACCTTGTGGTATACTCGAGTATTACCCTCTGATTACTGTGAGGTGTTCGGGCCCGGTAGGGGAATGTTCGGTGGAAGGTTTGGGAGTAAAGTGGTGATCTACGGTCGTACGTGTCCGTTGAACGTTGACGGAGAGTCAACGGGAAGTGATCAAGAGTTGCCAAGGGAAATTGGCTCCCGAGAGCCACCCGTATCCTTTCCTTTGAAATTGATTTTGTGTTTTCTTTCTATGGTTGATCGTAATGTGTAACTGAGCATGACTAATACGTGCACTTTGAATGCATGACTTTTAGTACCTCATTGGGCGAAAGCTCACACTCGTACTTTTGTTTTCCTTACAGGGCATTCTTTTGGGAAACCATGAGTTTTGTGAAGCGAGTAGAGCTAGTTAGGCATTCTTTTGTATTTTGTATAGCTCCTCGACTTTTAGAACCCTAATGTGGGACTTGAACATTTCATTTTGAATTGGAAAACCCTAGAGTGGGTTATGTGTATATATTGGCTCGTGTATATATGATACTTTTCTTGGAATTGTACTTGTTCACCTTGCTTATCGGTATTTTTTTTTTTTTTCCGAAACGTCTAGAATTTTGTGTATGTGACCGTTAGCAGTCCTGGCGAGAGCTGGGCAGGCAGTTCGCTAACCCTTAGGGTACGCCCATGGGGAAGTGGGGCTGTCACACTGAAGGGGGATGAACTTACTTGCATGGTTTTGTTTGTACAACTTGTTTTGAAGGGGGATGAACTTACTTGCATGGTTTTGTTTGTACAACTGTTTAAGATAGTGTGACATGAAATAATAAAGAAACTCTGGTGGAAACTCCTAAAAGGAAATGTGGGTAGCAAAAGTTAGATACACTAAGAGCCAACTTGGGGGAGATATGCATAGGGAACTTATGCACGCCAAGTGTTTGTAAATTTGACTCAGTAGACGAATTAAATGACTTAGGAAGTTTATAGGCATATAAAATAACAGGGAGAGTATGAAGGTAATTGTTGCTTTTTTGTATTCTTGTTGCAGGATAGTAGTGACACTGTACAATTTAGATTGCATTACTAACTGTGTATGGGTGCTCACATCACAGTAGACTGACACATCCAAAGATAAAGATAAGCAAATTGAGTCATTGTAAATTACATGAATGAAATAGGAAGTACAACAAAGAGGGATTCCTTCAAGATTACAAGGTATCTGAGTGATTGTGGCTAGCTGTACTTCTTGATCACAAATACTTTTGAGATAAACTGTGACACCTCCACCTCTCTCTAGGGCGAGCCTTAGGGTATCAGTAGGGCACCTGCTAACTCTCGTCAGAACTCACACACTCATTCTAGCTTAATAGAGATCCACAAGTCAACCATAGACTTAGGATTAAAGGAATACTTCGAATATACAAGCCAAATTCTTCTAAGGCTACCATCTACTATTACAACTCAAAATCCCAAATATAACAAAGTTTACACTTCAATTGTCTCAAATGTCATACAAGAGGTTACTAGCTTCAACCAAAAATCGCTAGTCTAGAGTTTCTCAACTTTCACTTCAAACCTACCTGTTAAGGAATAGCAACTTAGGGTGAGCCAACGCTCAGTGAGGCCAAGAAAATCAAG